>JAGFZM010001932.1:126453-164939 GCA_017657215.1 Limnothrissa miodon
CAGCCTCCCTTCAAAATGTGGGTTAAAAAGAAAATACAGTGGCATTGAGGATAATGTGAGGTATTGTATTTCACATTGCCAGACGGGCAAACACAGATATGGAAGATAGTCAGGAAGACAGACAGACAAACATACACACGCACACACTCACACAGACACACATTCGCGTGAGGCTTAATTTCACGTCAGCAGGGGTTCTGAACGTGTTACATTCCTGAGGACAGCTCTTCTCAGGTTTCTCCTCTCAATCTAAAACAATGATCAGCAGCTGTAACCCACTATACTTCAGCTCCTTGGTCACATGGGACACTCCAGCTCCTCATCAATTTGATCCCAAGTTAAAATGCCACATTCAAGAAAAGCACTTCAACCACATTCTGATGGCAAACACACACAAATCAACTGAGTTGTGTAAGTCGAGCGTTTGAAGTCCCCTTAACTCTCTGACTGTCCTCTCTAAGCTCATCAAACTGCTTGAAAATAATGTAGGCCGTCATTCCTGTGGTATAGGTGTTTAACTGCCACACACCTCGAACACACGTGTGAAAATATCTCACTTAAAATGGCATCTCAGAGAGCATATACATTGTGGAGCTCTGTCCTTAAAAATCCTTTTTTTTCTGGGTGATTTGACCATGATTCTCTGTAGTTTTTTTGGTTGTTCTTTTTGCTATCTATAGTCATCTCATTAGATGTAAGGGTGTGTTTCAAAAACAGAAATGAAAGCAAGAATAGAAAAGACTCGTGAATCCTACAGGCCCAGTGCTTGGAAACTTGAAAGCTATGGGGTACAGGCAAGAGAAGGGACAAATGGGAAAGCATAAACTCAAACATTATTTTTTTTGTATGGGAAATTATTAATCTATTTATATTATTTTATATTTTCTTTGACCTAATAAAAAATAGGGCAGTGTGCATCTAAAAGTTTTCAGTGTGTGTGTGTGTGTGTGTGTGTGTTATTTAGTATTTCTTCATTAACTATTACGTGTTCTTGAATGTTATAAAACTAGGATAACATTATAAATAAACATCTATAGAATATGGAAAACAGGAGTGATCATCAAATCTTTTCTCAATAAAGAATGAAAGTGGACTTGACACTGAGGTGAGAGGTATGGCACAAACCACGCACACAAAAGTGTGACTAATAGTCAGCCCAATCTATTTTCATGACTCGAAAAGGGCCAGTTCTCTGTTGCATGTGCAGAACATACAAGATAATGTGTCTTACCTATTTTCATCATCAGCCATGTCAGGTCATCAACACCCAGAAAAGAAGAAGAGGAAAAGAGAATGTTAGACATGTATTTTATTTTACTTGATCACATAAAGATCAAGATCTCTTAGTGGTTTTGCTGAAGGGCTCAAAGGGAGGAATAAAGAGCGATATAGGACCTGGTGTTGTTAAAGAAAAGGCAAAAACTGAAAAGTGTTTTTTGTTTGCCGCTCACTGATACCTCACCACTCAGACTTCCTCCTTCATTTTCACGTGATGTTTGTGTGTGTGTGTGTGTGTGTGTGTGTGTGTGTTTTAATTTCAGCTTCTGTCTCACATACAGGAAAGCCTATGAGGAGAGAAAGGCATTGAAACTAATTTCCGGAGACTGTGGGTTTAAGGACAGTGAAGTAGAAGAAGATGGGAGCGTGGGGGGGAGGAGAAAAATAATTAGTTTTCCTTCAATTGATTTGAATGGTGACTGTAGACATAACCAGGTCTTAATAAATTACCTTCTGGTCTAGTGCACGTATACATAAGTAACTGTTAATTACTGTCTGGTATTACCAGAATCAATTTGCATTTAACCTAGATTTGGTGCTAGACAAGGGGTGAGTTTGGACTGATGTGCACTATTGCTACACAACGCTATTGATTCACAGGGGTTTGTTGTTGTCATATTTACTTACATTCATATTGTCTCATCCATTTAGTAATACATAAACATGGCATAACAATAACGCAAAACACATGTCATACAGGATATGTAAGACAGTGACACTCTCTCTCTCACACACACACTCACACACATACACACACACACACACACACACAAACACACACATGTGTGTATGTTTGTATGTATGTCCTGTCTTAAAAAAAATGTATGCATAAGTATCAATGCATTTAGGATCCAGTTAGTTAGCTATACTTTGACAGGCCAGTGGAAGTCAATGTATGGTGTTGGTGTGATCTCCCTCTTTTAGCTCCCCTCATCCTCACCAATACATCACCACGCTCAGGTCTCATTTATTCCCCTGATCCCAGACGTGCAGACAAAGGACTCCCTATAGACAGGAGGCATGACCCCCCCCACGCACCCGAGCCTACTGGGTCACCTATTTCTGCAACTGTGCCTCTTTTCCCACGGCAAGAGCTGGCGCTGCCTCATTAGTACTTGGCTTCAGAGTGAGGACACGTCTGGCAGGGACCATTCTTTTCAGGTGAAACGCTTCGGCACTCCACCATGCAAGCCTTACTCTGCGCCCACTGTCTGCATCTTTTCAGCATACCTCCGCCACCCCCACCCCAACATCCCCCATCTGACCATCAGACACTCCACCAATCTGGAATAACCAGATTTTGGCCGTCTATTATGAGTTCAACAAGGTTACTTGGCCGACAGAAAAAAGGGTGACCGGGAGGTTTCCCGCATGCAGCACTGGATCAAGTTCTGTGTGCGCTTATTTTAGGTTTCTTTCTTGTTTGGACTGGCCATGTCACACTGAACCAACCAATACGCCCCCTCCCCTGCCCACACCCTAAAGTTTTTCAGAGGACTAGGCAGGCAGACACTTTTTTTCATTCCTCACAGAGAGGTGTACTTATCACATAACCTCTGAAAAGGGGTGGGTGCCAAGCCTTTCACTAATTACAAGGAACAGAGAGTGTAAGCTATCTATCTCACTCTTAAAACACACACAGTCACATGTAACTACTGCAGCACCACCTCTCTCTCTCTCTCTCTCTCTCTTTCTCTCTCTCTCTTTTTCCTCCTCTCATTTTTTTCTGTAAAAGGGGTTGATACAACATATTTCTACCACACATTTATAACTACATTTATAACTTATAGTGCAGTTCAACTTAGAACTAACCAGGTAAAATACTCACAAAAACCCGCATTCTCTATCTGAGCTATAATGTACCAATAGCAGAGCCTCACCAGAGCAAGAAAATGATAAGAATCCTTATGTCTGTTTATGTTATTTGAAAATATATGGAACTGTTAGACGCCCAGATATTACACATTCCATACAGTACAGATTGTTGTATGTTAGGTTTGTTAGTAGTTTGTGTTGTAAATCTCCAATGAAATAGTATGGGCCTGAAGTCATGGGAAATAAGATTTGGAACTGGCAAACGGACAATGTTTATATGGTGCAGATATGGTGTTGACAGTGTTCCGGGGCGTCATTTCAGGGGGGTGGGGGTGAGAGGGGATGAATAAAAAAAAAAACAAATGCACAAAACAACAATTGAAAAGAAAAAAATGCTAACACAAACATATTTTTAGATAACATTCATGCTTGTTAGGGAGGTTCCTGGAACTTTTTTTAAAATGCAGCTTTTGTTGGCTCAGTTAATATAAACTATTCCTCCATGAATAAGTAAAAATGAGGGATTGTTGGCCAGTGTACAACACATTAACTGCTCTCACCACAGTCTGCCTCCATTGGATTTGTCAAAATGGCCTTCTCCTTTTCAATAAGGAGTAGAATGACGTATGGCGACAGCATAGTGTACACAGTGTTTTATTGCTTGTCATTTCACACAATAATAGAATCTTTTTAAAGAGACAGCATGATTTGGGCTGACTATCTGAGATCACAGTTTTGAGATTAAGTTTAAACCCTACCTCCTACACCTGTTGCTTCCAACCTCACCACATTTACAAAAGTGGCTAAAAAGAGACCAATCAGACAATAGACATTAAACTCAAATAACAAATTCCATTTGTGTTGTTCTGCCTGTGTTAAATTCATTTTCAGGTTACACCCCTTTTTCAAGCTCCTTCAAAGTAATCTATTGGTAAAAGAATCAATCTCTGTCCTAAGTAATCTTGTTACCTGTGAAATGCATGCATGCTTTAACCTATCGGCAGGTGGTCCATGAAAGGAACCATTATTTTGTGTAAGATCAACACAAAGTGACAAGTATATTCACAACGACTCTGGGCATTTTTTCTTCAATGTGTTTATTTTTTTATTATTAAGAGTGCTCATTTGTACTTGCGACACAAAAACTCTCTCGTCAGCAATGTAGCAGACAAAAGAGGAAGGAGTCATAGAAATGCATGAGTATGCTTTGAGTATTTCTTCTTTTGTCTATGCAGGCACCAGCCACCAAAGCCATCTCTAGTCTTATCTGAGAAAACTGGGCTGTGTTGTATAGATAGATACAGATATACACTGTATAACATTAATACCTTAATTTCACTTTATCAACAAGAATGCAGAAAATGTGATGACAACAATGTCATAACACACACTGACACTTATGTGTATGGGAACACACACACACACACATAGACACAGTATAAGTACACCATTTTGGAATCAGCCAATAGATGCCCTGTTTAGTTACACTACGTTTGCAAAGAACAATCTATCTCACAGGGGCGCACGACATTCTGAAGCACCTTGTCAGATGCCGCCTGCCTGCTCACTCCACACAGCACGGGGTGAACTGAAAAAACTGAAACAATGACGGAGGGGTTGTGTGCAGCCAAGAGGAGAAATTGAGGGGGGGGGGGGGGGGGAGACAGGATAGACAGAGAGAGAGAGAGAGGGAGAGAGAGAGAGGGAGAAAGAGAATGGAAGCACTCTGACACTAAGCTCACCACTCTACTACCCCCACTCTCTCTCTCCCTGCGCACACACACACACACACATACACCCAAGCACGTTCACACACACATACACACACACACACACACACAGGCCATTGTACACCCAGGGGGCTTGGGGATAAATGGCCGCATGTTAACCACATTTGACGTGCTGCACAAAAGGGGACACCGCAGGTCCCATGACGCAACCTGCAACAACTAAGCCCCATCCTCCCTCCTTCTCTGTTACCAATCCAGGACAAGAGCGAAAGAAAAAAGAAGAGAAGAAAATGGGGGGAATAGCGACTGGATCCAAAAAAGACAGTGAAAAGAAAAACAAAACAATTTATTACTAGGCTGCCAAAGATTTTCTTTTTGTCACACGGCTTCCTGAGTTTATTGACCTTTTCAGTAGCCACTATGATAAAAAAAATAGGTTACAATATGGTGCCATGCATAAAATGTCCACTGCTGCAACCTCCCTTAAAACACTCTTTTGCACATGCATACAGCCCTCATCACTCATGAAATCGCATTTATATTGCACAGGTACACTGCACCTTCCAACTGTAAAACCAACAAGTGCCAGGATGAGTGGAGCTGGCACAGTGCATTCACAAGTATGGGATGGGGCGCTGAGGGTTAGTGTCGGGGGTGGGTGGGTGGGGGCTCTGGGATGAGTGGCCTGGGAGCGTCAGGGAGGTGAAGCGGAGAAAGCAGGAGTCTGAAAACAAGGCCAGGGCCATGAAAGGTACACAGAGTGACCTCTGAATGGTAGGGGGGGCATGGGAAGCCCGCCACGGCCAGTCACTCCTGAGCCCACTCGGAGGCCCAAAATCAGCCCAAAAAGGAACTAGAGAGTTGGTCTGGGGGGGCTGGGGTTCTGAGGAGGTGTGGAGAAAAGACAGAGAGAGAGAGAGAGAGAGAGAGAGAAGAGGGAGGGAGAAGGGTTGGGGGTGGAGGGATGTTGCGCTTTGGCACGGCGGCACTAACCTTTTCAGCTCTGTCACGTCTTTGATGCTTGACGGGCCGCACAAAAGCACCTGCTCCATCCCCGGAGAGCTCCTTTGGGCTGCCCAAACTCCCCCCAACCCACCCCTATACACCCACACTCCCACCCACCCCACCTCCTTTTTCTGACCTCACCGGCATTCCACGCCATTGGGGGGCCCTTCCCATGGCTACCTCTCGCTCAGCTGCCCTGAGCCTCACAACACACCTCCTCCCCTCTAGCCACACACACACACACACACACACACACACACACACACCCCTAGCCTAAACTCCCTTCCTCACACACCCACCCCCCTCTGCCCCCCTAATCCAACTGCAAACACGGCCCGGGCCGGAGAGGGGAGGATGCACGAGACTTCTCACAAAGCCCAGCGAAAGGTGCACCACTGATAGGCTTCCATGCGTGGGAAAGCCACAAGGAGAGCAAAAAGAATAGCTCATTGAAATGCAAGTGGGACTCCACCACAGTGCAAACCTACAAAGTGACAAGTCATTTTATGAGCCACTCAGTGAGTTATGTCAGGTTGAAGGCTTGAGGTCTGGCGGAGAATTGTATCAAAAAGTGTAACAAATGATGCTGTTTTTTTATCTAGAATCTAGTAATGTATCAAAACAAGAGACAGATAATATACTTTTCTATTTGCTCTTTTTTTGGTGCAAGATATCTGTAGACGTTGGTCTGGTACTATCCATTTTTTAGATTTTAACAGGGTAACCCCACACTCATTGCTCTTTATGCATAATGTTTATATTCATACAAACAATGAATATGTTCTCTGGCTCTTTGTCCGTGGCTTAACAAAACTTCACCGTTACGGAACTTAGGCCCAATACAACTTGCCCACATCCCTCACCCTATGTTCCAGCATATCACATGCGCAATCAGTGGTGTGTGTGTGTGTGTGTGTGTGTGTGTGTGTGTGTGTGGAAGAGGAGGCGGAGGTAGAGGGGGAGTTTCAGCCTCGCAGTGGAACAGCTGCTTGCTCTCATAGCTGAGCTTGTAGACAGAGACATAAAGAAAACAACAGATAAAGAGGCATTTAGAAAAGGATGTCCCCTTCCCGTTCCTCGCCTTTGGGGGAATAGTGATGGAACGCCCCAGAGCGCAGGTCGGCAATATTCTGTGTTACACTAAAAAATAAATCTAAGACTATATTCAGATCTGAAACCGTTGCCATTTTTGTGAAAAAACATTAAACCACTTTTTCTTGCGTCCCTACAGTATCTGAATATGACATTATGTCATATTCCTTGATATCTCACATAAAGGAGAGAAAAGGGATAAGCTCGGCTGTAAAATGAACTCTATGTCTAATGTTCAGTCGTCATCTAATAGTAACTTTCTTTTGTCAATATGAATCTCCTATTGATGTTGTATTAGGTAAATTCTCTTTCTTCTTCTCTCTCTTTCTCTCTCTGTCACAAACACTCATCCACAGACACACATCTCACACAAACACACACATTGTAAAGTGAAACTAATAAAGCCTTAGTTAAATATGATCTTTACTACCATTGGAGTTATGGCTTATGGCTAGGGTGCACTACAGGCAGACTTAGCTGGCTGCTCCCTTCATAAAAATGTAGTACTTTTTTGGTGGGAGAGAGAGAGGGAGGGAGGTCCATTAAGTGTGGCTTACTCATTTTGCCTAGATGAAGGGGCCAGTACCACACATGAATATTTCATTAGCTTTAATTGCTAAGGAACACTTCTTTATGGCGGGCCCTGGCAAATGAGCCGCCATTGGTAATTAGGAGCCCGGCCCCATTGTAAAAGTTGAAAAGCAATAGCAATAAGACCTGTGATTTTGCACGTCTGAGAGGTACAGGAGCTCGAGACAGCACACCATCTGGATGGGTGGCACACATGGCAACTCCAGATTTCCTTTTCCTGCCTGTGGGCAAACACCTTCCACTTGACTGCGAGTGGCACAGGAGGGTGACATTTGCTGTATCTGTATCTTTGACGAGTGGACCCCAGTCAAACCAATGGTCTGTTAAACGAGACAAGCTCCTGTGTATGTGTGTGTGTTTGGATGTGTGTGCGTGTGTGCATTCCATAGGCCCACACCGTATGATTTAGGTGTTGTCCACTGCAGCCAACCGGATCCATGCATTTACTCAGCCAAGTGTTTTGCTAACTGCGCTATTTAGCAACAAATATGGAAAGACGTTTGGTGTATTTGAGTCATAGACACCCCCACTAGCAAACACTGTGCCTTTCCAAATAGGTCAGGACCTGTTCTGCAACATCAGAGAGACACACATCAACAGAGTTTCACTGAGCCCCAGGACCAACAGCAACACAGCAGCTACACTAGCAGTTAGACAGACCTCTCTTGTTCCCAAAAAGAGAGACGGAAAAAAAAAACATAAAAAGAGGAGAAAGAAATGCGGCACGTTTTTCTGTTTCTGTGTGGGCTAAGTTTGAAGGGAGCATCGGCTCCTCCAGTGGTGCTCTTGAGTGTAGGGGTCTTTTGCAGGAGGAAGACGATCATTTAGCCCTGGAATGTAAAGAGAACAGGACATCCTCCCCGATAAGGAGCCAGGCATGCCTCGCCTGGGTTCTGGAGTTATCGGAGTCGGAAGTTGGCGAGTCAGCACAGCACCCAGGCCTGGCTTCCGCGGAACAGAGAGCGAAAAAAAAGCTCCTCATTATTTTAATTGCCGGACCTGCGACCAGAGAGATGCGACCATTCTGTGATCCTTCGACTGGAACCCTACTGTTGCCTCTACAGGGGAGCTGTTTTTTTTTTTCATTTAGCAAATTAGGTGGTACATACCCAAAATATGTTAGAGAGTCTGAGTGCATGCGTTCCACAGAGTGAAGAATGCTCTCTTACCAAAACATGCATGCCATATAGCATTCCAGACCATGACAAGCTGACCAAGAGTCCCCCCCCCCCCCCCCCACCACTCTGTGTGTATTTTATATGTGTGTGTTGGAGGGTCAGTATCTAGTCTAATTCTGTAGCAATATTGGCCATGTGAAGCATTCGTGTGGCACTGGCTTTTGGCGCCTGAAAGAAGACCACCTTGTGAACGGCCTCTTGTGTCACCTATGTATGGGGGACTGCTCACACTGAGGCCTCGCTCACCAATGCATAAAAGCTCCTTCTTTGTCTTGTCTCCTCTCCAAGCCTCTCTTAGCACTCCTCACTGCTGTGTCCTTTTTGCTCGGCTTTTTTGTCTCCTCCACGGTGCTAAGAACAAGTCCATTCCAATTCACTTCTGCTCCTAAACAGGTTTCAGGTTAAGTGAATGTTTCAATAAAATGTCAAATACAATTATGGCCTCGTCTTCCTCCTCCTCCTCCTCCCTCTCCTCCTCCACCTTCCTCCCTTGCAGATCACACAGCTTCACTGTCACCTAAGCCCGGGATCACTATGAGAAATCCATCCAGTCAAATAGCTCCATACCTCTGGAGCTGTCAGCTAATGTAAGAGGGCACTCCTTGCACTCTTTCCCTAATCTGAGCAAGCAATCTGGCTCCAATTAGCCTAACATGGACTATCGGGCCCTTTATCTGGCCCTCACATCAAGGGAAAGAGACAAAGTGGATGCTTCCCCTAGACTATGTTACGAGGGCAAATGCTGCAGGCCCAGGTGACCAGTGTCAAAGGTAGGGGAATCAGAAACAGACCTAGGAGAGGAGTGTGAGTGTGTGAGTGTGTGTGTGTGAGTGTGTGAGTGTGTGTGTGAGTATGTGAGTGTGTGTGTGTGTGTGTGTGTGTGTACATGTGCGGCCAGGGGAGTGGAAGAGAACAGAGCATCTGACAGGAGCGTTGTCAACAGGGTTGGCTTTAGGAGGCAGTCACCCATACGCAGGAGGTCTGGACCCACAGATGTCATGACACCTTAATCCACCGATCCGTTATTGATTGTTCCATGTGTGTGTGACCTTGCCGGAGGTGATGCACTAATCAAACTGGCATATCCATGTGGGTGAGTGAGTGAGTGAATGAAATGCGTTGAAATGTGTGTGTGTGTGTGTATTAGACAGAGTGTGTGAGTCTAAGTGCATGTGCAGACATATCTGTGCCATGTGGGTACGTGTGTGCATGTAACATTTGCCTTTCTCAAAGTTGTGCTGATGACTCTCTCTCTCTCTCTCTCTCTCTCTCTCTCTCTCTCTCTCTCTCTCTCTCACACACACACACACACACACACACACACACAAAACTCCTGCACAAATATGAGCATAGCATGAGTAGCAAGTTTACAACCTGTTTGTGTCAGCTCCATATTCTGACCAAACCAATTGTGAAGCAGCATTTTTTTCCCAAAAATGAGTCTCCTTTCCTCTGCACTGCAATGCTATGCTCTGCACCCAACACCCCACCCCCTACTCTAGAGTCCTGATGGCAGAGCTGAACCTTAGTCCTATTCATTATCACTGGCACTGTTGTTTCTGCTGCCTCCAGTGACATACCTCATTATTGACCTTGGTAAATCCTCCCTGTTTAGGCTAACGGCCATGCGGCGCCACGAAATGTCATGCCGCTACTCTGGGCTCGCTCATGAAGAAAATGTGCGCATGCTTAGACAGTGAGAGCATGAAACAGACAGACAGACGGAGAGAGACAGAGAAATGTACCGTGAGCCATGTCAGTCACCTTGACACACACACACACACACACACACAGATAAACACATACAGGCACCATGTTACGGCTGACGTAGAAGTGGCTGAAACTAAAACGTTAGACTGTGTAAGATTTGGGTGTGAGTGTGTGTGTGTGCGTGTGCGTGTGTGTGTGTGTGTGTGTGTGTGTGTGTGTGTGTGTGTGTGTGTGTGAAGAATGTTACCCAGTTCTCTCTCTACAGTGATATTCATAAACAGTACACTAGTTGTTGTTCAGCGTTGGTGTAAGTGAGTGTACTGGAGGGGAGAATATAGGAATAGAAGGATGGATGGGCACGGGAGAGTTTCTATGGTCAAATGCCTAGTTAGTCACAGGACACAGGACTAACGCAGCCCCGGGTGGCGTTCCCCCAGTCACTCTCTGCAATGACAGATGTTGGGGGTGGGGGGGGATGCAGGATAAAGCTCACAGCACTAGTGTTGAACAGGGTTGTGTGTGTGTGTTTGGGGGTAGAGAGAGGAGAGAAATATAGAGGGAGAGAGAGAGAGGTAGAGAGAGCGAGAAAGGCAGGGGGAGGGAGATATGGGGGGATGGGATTCATGTAGCTTAACTCCAAATAAAAACACAACATTCCCCCGTGGCCTGATGCCTTCCCATCCGCCAAAGTCGACAGGGTGGTTTCATTACACCGACAGTTCACCAGCAGCTCCTCAACAGACTCACAACCGACACATACAACACACAGAAAATAATTATTTTCTGTTGATGCTTTAAAAAACACAGCAATGTTACACTTTTTGACCTCCCTGAGTTTGTTTGCACATCGACTTGAGTGGATGCGCTCTGACCAAACTAACCGGCTCCGATCCTTAGCCATCCTCTGACGTGTGTTTATGCATAACGCGCATGCTCTTACACAATATGCCCGAGACAACTCTATTCCTCCCGCAGATAGCAGATTGTGCCGCTTTAACCAGCCTCCCCGGGCCACCAGCACACAGCTTAATGTAATAATGCATCTGTCTTGTGGAGCATTAGGCTCTGCTGCACCCCACCAAACAAAGGGCCTCCTCTTCCCAAGTAAAGCTGGTCCCCTCCCAATGTCCATAGGTGTTTGCTGAAGTAAATCGGCCTAAATCCTGCACAGCTTGGGCAAGCTGAGAGGGGAGGGGTTGAATGAAGGTGTATGGGTAATCTTCTTTCCCTGACAAAAAAAGTTGTGTGTGTGTGTGTGTGGTGTGTGTGTGAGGGGGGGAAGTGAGGGGGTGTGGTTTGGGAGACAAAAAAATTTGCCATTCATATCACATGGCACATTTGAAAAACTATGGTATCCTCCTCTTTCTCCCACTCTCTCTCTCCCTTCTCTCTTTTTCTGTCCTCTCTTTTTTCTTTTAGTCTGACTTTGTAGATTTGCATTTGAGATCCCTGACCTATTGAGGTGCAGGAGAAAGAAGAGGGGAATTGCACACAATGAGGTATGTCTCAACAGTCAAGACAAAGACGCAGACTTTCCGCCTCAGACGATCTGCTATTGTCATGTTTTCACACTGAGTGCACTGACCTAAAGTGACACATGAACAACCCAGAGAAAACACACATGCACAAACACACACACACACACACACTTGAATATCTGTGTGTGTCCTCTTAGGTATTTCTGCACTGTCGACCACACTAAACAGCAGTGGATGAGCTTAGGAGCAGACGTAGAGAGAGCACAAACATGCTGTTACACCTGCCACCAGATATTCCATGCCTTTCAGAATGGAATGGAAGCACTCTCTAGCACTTGTTTCTCCTCAGTCCATCAAACTATCTGTTGCTCACCCTCCTCCCCTCCCTCCCCCTTCCGTCCCTCTCTCTCTCTCTCTCTCTTGCCCTCACTCTATTTCACTCTCTCCCATATACACATTCACCTCTCTCAATTTGTCATCTCTCCTCTCTTCAGATTTTTGGGCTATTCCAGCAACAGTTGCACCAAGCCCACACATAAGCGCATACATGCATACAAATACACACCCCCACTTCTGCAGCTGCTCGTCACTCAGGAATGGCACCCAGTAACACTATCTGCCCATTAGGTGGGAGCCTGCTCTGCTGTTTAGGCCAGTGGTTTGTGCTTTGAGAGGTGTGTAACCAAAAGTAGCCTGGCAATGGGTAAGTTATGTCACTCTCTCTCCTTCTTTCTGTCTATCAATCTATCAGTTACTCATTCTGTTTTGATACCTCTGTGTTTCTTTCAACTTTTTATCCTCAACATAATCAATTTTTCCACTCTTTTGCTCTTTTCTCTCACATTCAAACACTATGTCCTTCTCTCTTCCACCATTCTGTCTTTCTCTCACACACACACATACTCTCCTTTACTCTTTCATTTCATTCTTACTCTCTCTCTCCCTCTTTCGCTCACACTTTCTGTCTGTCTCTCTCTCTCTCCCCTTCTTTTCATCTCCAGCTTTGGGATGCTGAAAGCCAGAGAGAGCGGCCTAGCGGCAGTGAAAGGGCTGAATTGTGATTAAGAAGGAGGAGAGGAGCTCCTTTTCTTTGTTCTGCCCTCGGGGGGTGTTTACTGAGGGGGTGCGTGGCAGAGGAGGGTGGGAGGGAGGGAGGGAAGAAGAGATAGAGACAGAGCAAAGGAGGGAGGGATGGGGTGAGTGAGTGAGAGAGAAAGAGGCACAGTGGAGCAGCAGATATGAAAGACATTCAGGTCAGCACTGATGTGAGCGAAAGTGAAGATCATACCAAAGGAGAACCAGTTTGGCTTTGTGTGTGTGTGTGTGTGTGTGTGTGTGTGTGTGTGTGTGTGTGTGTGAGATAGAGAGAGAGAGAGAGAGAGAGAGAGAGAGAGAGAGAGAGAGTTTGTATGTGTTTGTGAGAGTGTGTGTGCGTGTGTGTGTATGTGTGTGTGTTGGCGTGCACCCATGGGTAAATAGATTTCCACTGCTTTTAAAATGGCAACAATCTAACAAGCTGTCAGTAGCCAGCTTCATCTATTAAATTTAAATTTAAATGTAACTATATCAAATACATCCGTGTGCTGGGGAGGAAATGAAGCAAAAAAAGAGTCTTATGAAAGGTATCATCCTGAGCAGCTGGGTACAATGGCACCTTTGTGAGAAATGTGACAGAAATGGCGCACTGGACACCCTGGTACCGCTGACGATACGAGCATGTCAATGAGACACACTCCAATGACATCCCATTGTCTACAGGCACTCGTGAACCTGGTAACCTCTTGCAAATAGTTCCAAGTAAACAGCACACAATGTTCCTTTAACAAAAAAGTGAAGGATATTGGCGTGCAGAAAACTTGACAACAATGAAGCAAAACACTTGACAACAATGAAGCAAAACGAACTTTAACGAATTGTTTAATCAGAATTCTAATCCATTTAGACCGTGACTGATAAAATTGTAATTATGTTTTATTTCGTTACAAGAATACTTATTTAGGAAACCACTTAAATATTATTCACAATCAATACTGTGTGCGTTAGTCATGCAGATCTTCGCGAAGAAGCAAAACTCCAACCATTTTGACTTGGAGTGTTTGGCAAAGTCAGTCGAGCGTTTCTGACAGCTGCGCCCGCGTACTAGGCCAAGCTACCCCGCACAGCTGGATGTGACGCACCGCTCTTATAGTGTTGGTGTGTAGGGAGGAGAAGGGAGGGGGGTAACTGAGAACCACAACACAACCGTGCTGCATGGCGCATATCGAGTTACACATAGGGCCTAATGTGACCTCCCATTGGGCTCTAGAAAGGAGGGGCGGATCTGGCGGATCTGGTGAGGGGGAGTTTTGTGAGTGAGGTGAGGTGGTGAAGAGGGATGCGTGTGTAAGGGGAGGTTAAATATCTGATAATACTATTTCCAACAACGCCATTTTAAATGCCAGGATAGGCATAGTTGTTTATTGGTTTGGCTACTGGAGTAAAATAACTTGTTAACAATGTAATAAACTAAAAATGTGTTGCCCCAGAAGTTTTACCATCCTGCAGACAGAAAGATATCATTGGTGTGCGCTGGTTCTACATTAGAGAGTTTACTGTTATGAATGAAAACAATAGGCCTAAAAATTAAAAAAAGATAATTAATAACAACAAAGTCCACAAATAACCTCAAGTGAATTTACAGAGCTATATGGGCTACAACACGGTAGTGAATATACTTAAGGCCCGCATGGCCTGCGTTAGATTAGGGAACATTGGGCCCGAAATGGTGGGCTGTGTGTGAGCAACTTTGCGACATCACTCTGCCCGGGACTAGACTTTGGCTTAATGCAAACTGCAGCTAATTGAATTGATCCATATTTTAGTTCCTCTATACTTGACAGCTAACTACTTTAAGTACGAGTAAAGCATAGCTTCCTTTTCACACGTTCTATCAAAGCTTTCTTAATTAAAATAGGTCTAGAACATGGCTCAAAACAGGCTTCATTCTGCAACACACACAAAAGACTTAGTTAAAAAAATATATTTGGGCCGAATATCAAGGTTTACACACATGACACTTAGTTAAATTACAAAGAATAATTCTCTAGATATGAGTAGAAATGACAATAAACGCCTACAGTCATGTCTATGCATATTCACTGCTGTAATATGTTCAGCAGACAATGAATGATTTTATTGATTCAATAGGCATACGTTAATAAAAAATGGGGTCATGTGTTACAAAACAGACGCAACAAAACATTAAAGGCAACGCCTAATAAAGCACAACATAACACAAACTGTGGGTAAGACAGATGAGCACTGCTGGTTTAGCAAATAAGAAATCAATTTGTAAGCGAAGCCTCTGTAATCAAGCCGTCACTATGTGGATTTAATGGTAGGCCAACTTAGTAGCCTAGTCAGTGGTACACTTACTGCACCGAAAATAAGTGCCGAAAAACAGTCGTTTTAAAAACAGAAATATGCAGCTATAATGTAAAGACAAAAAACAAACATAAAGTTCATTCAAAATCATTATAAATGTTAGTAGGCTATCGCAAAAAAATACAAACTGCCATGGCGCTAACAACCAAACACCCTGCCTATACTGAATGAGTCACAATTAGTAAAAGTAGGCTATGGCCAAATATACGAACAAGACAGTGCCGACCCCTATACAAGCTTCACACCAGTTGTCTATGTTGCAGTCTATGTTGCTCTGTGGTAATACATTTGACTGGACAAGTGAGACTGTGCAAACAGCAAAGTGATTTTTAGCCAACAAAGGCATTGTTAAAAATGACGTGAATGATTACTAGTAATACACAGCAGCAAATGATCGCAATCACAACGCACAATCGCTCACATAACGGTTTCCTTCTTGCCTAGGAGATAATAACACTATCTGGGACCGTTATTCCAGCCCTTGCTCTACCTCGAACGCCGCACTAAGTGCTGCCTTACAAAACTTTTCCTCAGCCCAGAGAACAATTTTTGTGAAGATCGGTCTTCGGAAACATCAACATTTTCAGAGGTTTCAAGTCATAATAGTCCCAAATAACTTTGCTGTTTTACTTTGGAACCTGCTTTTTTAATGTCAACTCTGAACGCTGGGGTGAAAGAAAGAGGACACGCGACCATTTGCGTAAACACTGCCAGAGTCCTGCCAGTACGTTAATTGAACATATTTAAACACGACACATTGTTGTTACTTACCGTTCTTTCTTCTTGGGTTGGCTTGTTTTCGCCTCTTACACCGGGGCCCCTCCGCCATGCTCTCCTGCTTCATTGATAAGAGCGGGTCAGATGTAAAGCAGTCCGCATGGGCTCCGCTCCTCCAGACAGCGCAGGACGCAGCCTCTGATATGATCTAACAACCAAACAAAACAGCAACAAATGTCCAGTCAGGCCGAATAGATTCCGTTATGTGAGGATGACCAAGTGTAACTTTAAAGTTCTCGTTTCGGAGTCCGACTCTGTGTTTAAAGTGAGGGAGGAAACACGTCCGTCCTACGTCGTTGCCTGTGTCTTTGAAGTGTCTGCTCGGACAAGCGGCAGTGCATTGAACAGCAAACGTAGGGGGACGGACACACATACACCAACATCAACACCTCTGATTCCAGTCCCAGTCCGGGATGATACCTTACCTCAATGTCAAGCACATTGCACAGCAACGGTTGGCCTACATAATTCGAAAGTTTTCAGAAATCACTTCACAAAACTTTTGCTTTGAGAACAGTTGTGACAAGATCTCTACACTGTGGTGCGCAGGTCAAAAGTGTCTCATTTCGTTTTTCTAACTCGAAGTTATACAATTGTAGGTCTCAAACAAGTGATGTGTGCAGTCATCGATGTCACGGTGATACAAGTATTGTTTCACAAATCTCTTGAGCAATAGTTTTGAAAACCATTTTTTGTCAACTGTTATCATCATTTGCTCCTCGTCCCCACCCCTCCCAAACCCCATTTGCAATTGACAAATAAGAAAACGGTTTCTCTCCTTCAGCAGCAGGCTAGGCAGGCTACTTCACTTGCCTGAGTAGTAATGTAATCAATTTTAACCCGAATGTTATGAATCGAAATAGTTTATGTTAGGCCTATTTTATTAAATTCAGTAGGCTATCCGTTTTATGTGACGAAAAATTACATGTTATGTGACGACAGGATTACATTATGATAACAGATAATTCAGCACTGACAAACCTAACGTAAAGATTTTAAGGCGGCCAAATAAATGCTTAAGGTCTGGCGAATACTTGGTTATACTGCTACGACTCAACATCTTAACAGCTGTTAACTCATAAGTGATCCTAATTCTACATTCAGTGAGCCTGGATATTTTTTATCACTCATTTGAGGGAATTGTTTTGTAAAATGTTCGTCATCTCTACCAAGCCTCTGCAAAGTTTTTTTTCCAAAACCTGTCAATTTTAAAATACAATTTTAATGAAGCTAGTCAATTCGTCCCATCTCATTATGAAAAAAACGGACGATGGAATGGCTTGATAGGATAGATAGGGGAATAATAATACCGATAAGACATTCCGTAATAACTCACCATTAAGGTCGTTGCACAGTCTATTGAGACATAATCAACAATACACTCAACATGAGTAAGAACTTCAGGCGCATCCCCAATAGTGCGTCGTACACCTTTCCATACCTGCGCACAGGTGAAAGTACGTGCGGCTATTTTACCTGTACTAGCGCGTCAAGACAAAACTTTTGCAAGTTGTAACTGGAATGGCACAGTTATGAAGAAATAAGTAAAATACACCTACCCGTTGTTTTCTGTTTATGTAATCTTCCAAACTGACATGGGGGAGAAAACAAGCCGACAGTGTTGTGAAGCGCTAAGGATTCTTTGTAAAATTAGAATTAGCTTTACGATGGACCGTTATTCCTGATGGGCAGGTTTGGACTGATCTCTTCCAGCCACTTCACGGAACAGACCTGGGGACGCACTGACGTATTACGCCTCCTCTAATGACATTTTTCGCTCTCTTTATTCCCTGTGATACAGAGGCGCAAGACCCTGCAACACACGCCACCTATCTTCACGCGAAGGGATAATTGAGAGGCATTAATGTGAGACTGTCGTTTGACAACAATGACATAGCTATACAGACCAGGCGTGTTTTTTTAACAGGGATGTTTCAAGTTGAATACTATTTCTGACATCTTGTCAATGTATACGAACGTTTGAGGCCGTGTTAAAGCTCCACCTATCCTACAAGTAAGACTGGGGGCAAAAATGGTGTGGCATCAGCTGATCTATGGTCTCCAGACCTTGAGCCACATCCGAACTCCGTAAGATAGTAGGCGTCTTGGTGACGTACAGGTGGACTCCTTTGTTCTGTTGGTGATTTGACAGCCTAAATCGTTTCAACTGCATGCACAGGTGTTCTGTCTCTTTCTTTGAGCGAGATATCGCAACCTGGACTACGCAGGTATAACCTCGGCGCGCGCACACACACATAGCCTACACACTGACCGAGAGAGAGAGAGAGAGAGAGAGAGAGAGAGAGAGAGAGAGAGTTCACCTGTAAAGTGCCTTGATTAACATACTGATCTTTTTTGTGAGTATTTCTTTCCTGTCTATAGTGTGTTGTGCTGACTTTTTTATGTTTAGGCTAAGTGCACTCATGTGTGAAATCAATAGCCTGTATGGTTTGTTTTATGTAGCCTAATGAAAAGGTAGTTTAAGTAGTGAATTAATTGTAATTGCGTTTCCGTTTATAAATAATTTGATTTCCATTTTGAGACAATGTCCTGGAATAATTGACTATGTTTGCGTTGCATTCAGGAATTCATTTATAATCGACTAGTCACTTTGATTGACCATTTGTCTTTGCCCTAATGTGTTCAGAACTCTTCATGTAGTTGAGTAGATTCGTTAGCCTAACAGCATTTGCAATCAATTCCATTGCTCAGAAATAAACTTTTAATTTTCAAGTTTATATTTTGAGTTAGTAATTTGATTTCGTTATGAATTTGATGAATATGAATGGTTTTAATTTCGCTTATGTATGTGATTATAAATACGCTATTTGTGATATTATTTGATCACTGTTATTTTGCGGTATTGCCTATTAAGAGTGCAGTTATCTATTTTATTGTCTAGGGGAAACTTCAAAAATCGAAAAATGTTAGAGAAAATCACATAGTGTCTGTTTTGCAGAACTTTATTGCCATCAGTTTCTTTGGTGTGAAATTGGATTACAGTGCAGAGTCTAACCACTAACGGCAGCATTAATGTGCCCATATTCTTCGAAATAAAATACACGGCTGTTTTAAATTATAATAGTGCGTCAGCCCATGATAGTAGGTTGTGCATTTAATGTCACTTTCTGCCTTATGGAGACTAAATAGTTGGAACATAGCATCTTCTGAAGACCACAGTAGGCGTGCATATTCGCGAACAAAATTAAAATGGCATGGTGAATGTTGCATCGTGTTTAGGATTACACACACAGACAGACAGACACACACACACACACACACACACACACACAAAAACACACACACACCAAAAACCTCCTAGTTGTTTCTTGTGAAGATGACTAATTGTTATGTTTTTTTCTGATGGGCAGGTCAACAAGTAGTTGAAGGCTATACTAGAGCTAATAGAAACAACATTGTTATCATTTGTTAAATGACATGTCATGTAGTTGAGGTATGGGCTAACATAGGCTACTGTAAGCATTGTGAGTACATCTGTGAGTGAGTCAGCACTTTCTTAGAAACACAAAGAAAAAGTGAAAGAGATGGTCAGCTCATTAAGAACAAAAAAGCTTTAAGTCTCACTTTCTATATGAATACTCTCTCTCTCTCTTTGTCTCTATGCGTTGTATGCCTATTTCTTGTGCCATGTGTGCATCTATGTGCAGTAGTTATCAGTCTGTTTAGCTTTGTGATTGTCAGAGACATATTCATAGACATCAGGAAAAGAAAAAAGAAACCATCAAAGTCGGCCTACTCAGTCTGTATCTTGTGAAGATAATTGTCAGCAAATTTGTGTTTTGACAATAAAATTGTGTTTGCTTCTGAAAGCCTGAAGCAGACGACTGAGGCAAAATCCACTATATATTACCATGCATCACTTAAACATATAATCAGTGCAGAGAAAAACAGTCCTACTGAATGTCTCTTAGTCTAAAGTAAATGAGTGAATATGCAAAAACAGTGCCAAGATTAGGTGTCGTCCGAGTTGCTCACTAATTATGTCAAATTCAGGTTGAACCGTTCCTGACATACATAACAGACAATAGAGGTCACTGTCAAGATTCAACCTCTAGTCTGGTCTTCAGGAGGGAGTGCTTGACGTACACACACACACACACACACACGCACACACACACACATACAGGCAGATACAGATGGGCACATGCACACACACACACACACACACACACGCATGCCCTTCCTTTCTCTTACTCATAAACATGAGGGTGTCCCTCAACAATCCTTCTCCTCCCTCCTGCGCCCCACATGAATGACCTAATCCAGCTTCTGCTGTCAAACATAAACAGATCGCTAATCTGTGTCTATCTATCTCTGTAATGCTGGTGTAAGTGGTAAAGAGAAGGAGTGAATAAAGGGGGAAGGGAGAGGGAGGCTGGTGGTTGGAAGGGGCAAGGGTGGGGTTGGGTGGAGGGGGGTTGGGGGCAAGTGCCAGCCAGCAACTAATCCTAGCAAGAGGCAGTGTAGATTAAAACCAAAGACCAGGAAAAATGCATAATTTTTGCAAAGGTTGAATCCATTTGCAAAGGATGAATAGGGAACACAATATGCAGCACACCTCCTGTTGTAAAGCAAAATACGTAATAAATAAACAAACAAACTAATTAAAATAAGCGTTAACTCATGTAGTTTCCAGGAGGTCAATATCAATTGTTTATTTGCCACATTGCACCGTCAGGCAGTGGGCTGACATTTGAGGCTGGAGGGGCCATCCCCTGCGCATTCAGACATGCATTTCATCTTATGAGTCAACGTTTCATGCTCACTCACTGCTGCATGGTCTCTTTCTTTACAGACATGCATGCAGAGGTTCCACTACAGGTCCATCTCCTCAACTCTATATGTTTTCTTTTCTATTTTTCTAACATTTGGTAAACGAGGGTAGCTTAGAGAAGCATTTTCTGGGGAATTGATTGTAAGTAATCAGCAGCTTGTAGTTTATGATAAATACTCATCAGACATTCTAAATCAGGGGGAAGGTCACAGACTCTATGAGTTTCCAAGCAGACATACTGTAGTTCAGTGATCACTGTCACCTACATTCACAGCATGAACTAAATGTGCATTGGCTTACTCTTGAAATTAATTTATACCACCCCTTTCTTCACCAATACTCACTATTTTTCTAACCAGCCCAAAGACAGGGTGGCCCAATTTTACAGAGACCAGTGTAATGTAGCAATGTGTTACCTCAGTGAAAGATCACAGGAGGTGGTTATGACTTTAGAGTGGGATACAATTTGCCTGTATTCCTCACCTTCCACTCAACGGGAATAGGATTTTTTTTCACCACTGACCTTTGCATTTTAACACAAGGTCCCACTGCATAGAATTGCATTTCCTCTTTTTTGTCACTTGTCACCCTACGACTTTTGCAATCCTCTTTCTCAACATGGGCATTTTACGGGCCCGATTTTCAAGTTCAATCGTGCATAGTCTGAAGTCTAAAACTCAGTTCTCTTTAGGAGAGGGGCCAGTGCAGAGCGCTATATTGCCTGTAGGAAAAGTGGACATCGCGCTTGGCACATAGTTCAGATGGGTTGTCTTAAATGAGTAAATTAGTCATGGGTGTGTTTGGGATGTGCATGTTACAAACCAATAAGAGTTCACACTCTCATTCCCTTTAAAAGTCCGGCGCATTCCATGTTCCATGCCGTATTATTATGATGGCGGATTATACTTGGCGAAATGTTTTCATGTGAAGAAAATGTGCGTGAGGTTAATGTATGGGAGATTTACAGTATATATAACCAAAATATTAACTTAAATTATGTTCTGGTGGTGTAGCCTAATGTGTACAGTCTTGTTTCTTGACAATCTCGCTTGAAAGGTGTATTTACATCCCATATGTGTCTGGTCAATATTGGTCAATATTAATTCTCAGTACTTACTGCAATCAACTAAGGTTTGCAGATATTATATATTTTATTAAAATAACCATGGTGGGATGTATGTGATGTACATTTGAATTTTATATTTCAAGAACTGGGCTGCTGCTTGCTCCTGCTGATGAAAGAAGCAGCTTGTGCCTGCACTCTTCCATATCCCAAAGCACTAAGCACCCGTAAAATAGCCTTTGAACAATGCACGAATGACCAGGTTTTTTCTGGTCAATAGCGAATTCACGTTTATCTCTTGTCAAATACAAAATTTGCGCTATGCACCGCACCACACCTCTTCTTTTCAATGACACGCCCAACAGAGCGCAAAATGCATGAATTAAATAGGTACACCAGTGTTTTTTCTGTGACAATAAACTCATGTCTAAAGACACAGTTTTTAGAGATTAATAGCTTTGAAAGCTTTTAAAGTCCAACCTTGAAACCACTTAATCTGGTGTTGCCACTTTTCATTCTGGAGGGCTGAAGGAGTCACTGAAGTGGGTGTAATTGTCATTAGTGAATCATGGCCTATGCAGGGCTCAAGGACTGCTGGGAGAGAAGGAGGAGTAGGTAGCTCTGAGCACTTGAGCACCATCCACACAACCTGAATGCAAACAAAAGGTAAGGGCTCTAAAGACGTGCTTCACTCGAGTGCTGTGACCTGTCGTGTCCCTCTGGCATACACTTGGAGATGATGATATGATGTCATATGAGGTGATTTTTTTCTCCCTTTCTCCACCTAAAGGCCAACTTAATGCAATGCCAATGGTTCTGCTCTCCCACTCTCACTCCACAAAAAAAGCAAAGAGTGGACTGCACCAGCAGCACTGCCGATCCGAGGCCATACAAGGCCAGATGTGAGACCCCCCAGGCAGCGAGAGGGCTTGCTATGCCTTGCTAAGCCTAATGGGCAGTTTTATACAGCAGGGGCCGACTCTGATTAGTGTAATTCCTCCCCTGCCTGATCGTCCCCTCCATCCTCCTCTCCCTTCCCTCCCTTCTCACACACACACACACACACACACACTCACACACACACACAAACTCCCCTCTACTCTCCTCTCACCACTCCTCCTCCTCCACCCACCCTTGCCTCTAATACATCTGCAGATTAAGGTGGACCAAATGTTGCCATCAGAGATTATTGTACCTAGTCGGCTATTCTGCTCCAGCGCACTGAGGCAAAGCAGGGATTAGCGTACCTAGCCTGCTATTAACATCTGTGGGTTAGCAATCAGGTCGATGGCTAATACCAATGTCACAAGCTCATGCGCCAAAGGGGCACGGAGCTGAAACTCAAACTTGGACACCTGTCAGGTCAAAAACAGGGAGGGGGCCGGACGACACGGCAGGGCCGGGGGGAGGTGGGGGTCGGGGCCGTCAGGGGGATGGTTCTCATGCCACCGTGCACCTGTTACAGTTTTATCACACAGGCCCAGCTCCTGTGATCTACACCAGGTGGTGTAATGCACACTCTGCTGGAGCCCAACTCTGGTACACACAGACACACATTACACAGATTCACACACACACACACACACACATTCCAGTGCTTACACACTTACCATCTTAAAAACCTTTTTAAAAACTGTAATCCTGATTTAAAAAAAAAAAAAACCTTACAAATGTCTACCTATTTTTGGAGTTTGGATTTGTCAACAGGTGACTTTCCCTCGGGCTGCCTTGGCCCTAACAGCATACCAAAGCCTCAAGGTGGTACATGATGTGGCAAGACATGGTGTGGCAAAGCCCCTTTACTGACCTAGGAAGCCTGAAACTGAAACGAGCAGGGCAAAGGGGCAGACACATCTTTCTGTTGCAGAGGAAAAAGCACACGGAATTGGTTTAGCTACATACACAGTGCCAAAGTGTCTTCACAGACCCACACACACAAACACACACACACTCACATACAAATAGTCAGGGAAACAAAGATCAGAGAGCGGCACTGTAACTGCACGGTAACTCTAAGGTAAGTCACAGATCAATTGCTAGTGTCTTTTTTCACATTTGAATCTCTTTGATTCATGCTGTTAGCATTTGCAAGATATGGGCTGCATCATATAAGACACCAGCCCAACACTGAAAGACTGAAACTGGTTCAGTTTTGCCGTATGTCAACAAGGAAATAAAACAACCACAAACGATGATACATGCATGATGGCAGAAAGCCAAGGAGTGGGTGGGGGCATTGTCAGGGGTATGCAACCCCCAAGATAAAGTTGTATTGTTAAATAGTTGTGAGCCTCAGCGGGGGGTATAATATGCAGTGTCACCATTTTACGTGGAAAAAGCCCCTCAAATAAGTTTTAAAAAAATCTGTCACAGGGTTAATGTCAACAGGGTTAATGTCACTCTGTGTGGTACATTCAAGAACGCATTCTCATCAAATGTAAAAGTCACTAACTACTCCACAGAAAGTTATAAAGAGATCCCAGAGTTGTAATGGTGATCCATGGACATGAACTTGAAGGGAGATAAATGACTGGTTTCCTCATGCAGTTGAGGGGAGAGCGGAGGCCCTCGCTGTGCAGAAACCCTGCATCTTAATCAAGACCTGTGCAGCCAACTCCTGTCTGACATGCAGATAGACAGGCTGTCAGGGCCAGGGCTAAATTTACTCCCGAGGCGGTTGCTGGCACTTCTTCACGGCTGTCAAACTGCCCTCATGTTTGCAGATAAGGAAGACCGGATGCTCAAGAGTCCTGAAAAGCCTGACAAAGGAGGGGAATAGTGAAACAGAGATTAAAAAAATGGATAGAAACAGTCATACAAAAAGAGGTAAAGATGTAACCATAGTTTCTGGTGATTGTGATGAGGAACGGTTTCTTTCAAAAAAGACGCGTGAATGCATGCAAGCGTCATCACAAGCATGTCAACACATTTCTTAGGGATGACAGAGGGACAGAGAGGGGGAAGCGCTTGAAATGGAACATCCCTCTGTTAGACAGGACACAGTGTGACAGGAGCATCCAGCTCTTCTGAGCCGAGGTCCTGACACCCTCTCTGCCGCCGAGGGCAAAGTGAACCGACGGCAGAGGCAGACTGGAAGTCCGAGCCAGGGAGCGCTGACCGCGGGTCACAGCGATAATGCAGACTTCGGCACAACTGTCAGAGAGACGCAGCCATTGCTATTCCCCAAACGAGCGTGGGAGGCTTAACAATAACAACAACAACAAAAAAAGAAAAGGCCCATCCTGAAACATGGGGTTTCCTTCCTCATTGCTTCTAAGTGCCTGGCTTTGACCGACGTGTTGTTTGAATAATGTCATTGGAATCCTGAGTCATACTCGTCCACCAATCTGTCCGTAGTATTAGACTAAAAGTATAAAAAGTAAAAGTATAAGTGATTATGGGTGTTATGGCAATATGCTTTGAATGTTTTTTTATGTTTATAGAATAAATTCAGTGGGCTACGGCTCGTCCCTCCAGGGCCATCCTCAGGAAGCAGGGTAGTCTATCTCAGGGAGGAAGTGGCGAGGTGAGCTCTGACAGATAGGAGAGGGAGGCCTGTCGGATGTGAGAGGCCACTGATTAGTGCCCGCCATGGTGAACATGTGGGCTGGGGCTGTATTCATGCATCTGCCTGGAATACTGTTTGTGTGTGTGTGTGTATGTGTGTGTGTGTGTGTGTGTATGTCTATACTGTATGTGTGAGAGAGACAGAGAATAAAAGAGATAGAGCAAGAGGTGCACTGTTATTATCAGCCTCACTTGCTCAAAAGGGAAGTGCATGCAAGGCATGATAGTCAGACAAAGTGGGTGATATCGGTGAGACTAGAGGGCCCAGGAATGCAAGAGGGACTAGTCAAGGCAGCCTTCAAGCACACAGCACAGCACAGCACAACAAAGCTCCATAACTCCTCTGCAAGGTGGCACTGGGCTGTGGAATGGCAGCAGAAAGTGTTAGCCTTCAGCAAAGTAGCAATCCTTAGACCAAGTAAGAATTTATTCACAAGATGTGGATAAGGATGGAACAAAATGTTTGAAGAACATCTATTATGAGATATTCATTGTAGAGTGTGAGATTCTACCATGAGCCACTGAATGCACTAGACTCAGAAGCACCACACAGCCTGGGGTGTCCCGGCATTCATGTCAGGCCTTCCGGACTTTGTTGTTGTGTGGGTAATCCGGATGAGCCCAGGTTCAATTCACCCATCTGTAAACAAGACGGTGAGTGGCTGGGATATAGGCCAGTTGTATCAACAGCCACAGCAACCTCCTCACTGACAAACAAACACGAGGGATACGGCTTTGATCTGTTCGCTCTGCCAGCTCCAGCGAAGCAAACAAAACGCCGGTTAGGGATTAACCGCTACCTGTGCAGTAGCTGTCAGGTAGATTTAGCCAGGGACATATGAAGCACTAAAGAGGGAGTGGGAGGAGAGGGAGGAGGAAAGAGCAAAATGGATTTTGTCCCTTCCATCTTTCTTTCTTTCTTATCCAGTTCAGCCAAGAGGATCACCGCCAAGTTATTGTCCACAAGTTGTTTTTTTTTTTTTTTAATTAATTGATATCACAACAAAACCCCTCCATGATGGTGTGTGTGTATATGTGTGTTGGCAGTGACTTTCTGTCTGAAAACGTTTTAAAGAAATAAGAGCAAAGTACATGAAAAAGCACCCCACATACCACACACCCACAAGACTGTTGCTCATTGGTGCTCTTTGTGTTAAGCGCTTTGTGACATACCTTTTGTAAAAATGCGCAATACAAATAAAATTGAATTGAATTGAATACCCCAATGATTAGAGTAATACAAATTAGAGAGGTAAAGGTAGTTCAGGTGAATTGAATCAACCCCAGGATTGTACACACTTTCTGAGCATCAGACAATTCTGTGATGTAATTCAAAAACAAAAATCCCTCTAATATTTGAAATAGAAATGAGGAGCACAGGCAAATGAACCAACTCTCTTGATGAAGGCCTCGTAATATGTCCCTGTAGAGAAGAGCAACAAACACATCAATAAATACATAACATAAAGAAACTTGCTGGCAGCAGTTGCTGTTCTAATCTCTGTTAGTGTGGTTATCATATCTGTAACCCCTATCAAAGTTATGATCTGTCAAAATGTTCTAACTGATTGACTATATTTCACTGAATTTTCAGCACATTAACAATCATTGTCAGATCAGACAATTGGGTGATAGTGGTAAAAATGGATAGGTTTCCTCATGACAAAAAAAAGACTCCATAAGTCTTCATAACTCTACTTCAGTTGAGATTCTATAGTCTTTGATAGTATTTTTGGATTTTTATATAAACAAATGGGGTCCGTTGTTAATCTCCAGGGCAGACAATTGGCCCAATAAAAGCTTTTTGGACAATCCTATTGGTGGAAATAACTGACCGCTAGGCAAGTCTGGACGCTGGACCTAGTTGCCACATTAGGGTGCTGGTGAATCACACTCCGTGCGGCACCTGTTTTTGTCTAATGGTTTTTATTTTATGGTTTATATTTCCTTCAGAATGTTTTTGCCGAGTGCTACCTAACTTTTCAATTTTTATTGTCTGATTAATGCTGGATGTCTATTGGACAAGTGATTTAGGATTAGTGGCAATGGTTGCACTACTCTGTCTACACTAACTGAAGTCTGACCAGAGAGATCAGTTAGATCCACTCCTTAAGTTCAGGTGATCTGCTTGAACTGAATGCTTTTTACTATAATGCACAACTAGTGTTAGAAATGCAGTGATGGGCAAGTTACTCTGGGAAAGTAATCTGATTACTGATTAGTAATTACTCAGTTCAAAAGTAATCTAATTAATGATTTCCAATTATTTCCACAAAAAGTAAAGTGACGACCATGTATTTCCACAACACTTAAATCCACTTCATATCACCAGCAATTCAGTGCTTAAAGAAACAACAGATGCCTTTAGATAACACTTTATTATTATTCAATTAAAATGATACATGGGAAGCATTTTCTCGAGTATGTAAGTTTTCCCCAGTCACCAGTTGACTTCAAAGGTCTAGCCTGAGCTGTTTAGTTGCAGGAAAAGATGAATCTGAGTCTGTGTCGGGGGCTGCCCCCGTTTTCTTCATTAGTCTAACAGCACTGTGCTGTCCTTTGAGATGATGAGATAGTTTTAAAGTCAAACTCTTTGCAGTTGAAAATCTTTTGTCTCCCACACATAAGACACACTTTACAACTATGTTTTTGCCCTGGGTTTCAACAAATTTTTGTATTTCCACAAGTAAAAAGTGCCCTTTTTTCCTCTCCGTTGGTCTCTCCATCAAAGAGTATACTCTGTCTTCATGCTGCAGTGTGTGGCTGTAAATCAGATTGATAACATTACGTAGCGCCGCGCACGGCTGAGTCATAATTTTTGCGACTGTATACTTTTCATTATTATTATTTTTGCAGAAAACTGTCTAATCTGACTTCTTCTACACAACACAATAGTAACACTGCATTAGTCGGGTAGTACCTATAATCTCATTACTTCCTTCTAAAATGTAACACCGTTAGATAACTTAGTTACTTAAAAAGTAATCTAATTACTGTAACGCGTTACTGCCCATCACTGGAAATAAGGAACTATAAGCTCCAGTACCTATAACTACTGCGCTGGGAAACTGCAACTTTGGACTGTGCTCTCTACACTGGCAGAAATGTTTACCATGTTTACCAAGTCTTCTTGGAATGTCCTTTAGATGACCTGCAGGATGGAAAAGCTTTTGGCTCCCTGTATTTGGAGACCAATAAGCAGGTGCACACTATGTCTGCATTCAGCTTGCCTCACTAGCCTACCCATGAAGTTTTATGTTAATCTTTTGTCTAGCTCAGTCTTTGTGTTTGTTGATTGGCCTTTGGTTCACACATTTAGAGCAAAAACCTAAGTTCTGTCCTGAACCATTCATCTACTGAATGGCCTTTAATGCCCTAAGCCTACTTGCACTTTTTTTTAACATTACCTTAATGTTTAGAATTGTTTTTGTTGTGCATCTGCACTTTATTGTTGTCAACGTCTACGCATGGGACAAGTGTGAAACGTAATTTTGATTCGTTTGTATGTCAAGGACATGTGAAGAAATTGACAAATAAAACTGACTTTGACTTTGACTACTGTCCGGTGACACTTATCAATTGTTACACACCCAACCATGAATTGTTACATACCCAACCCCACCACCAGATAACTATAGGTGTGTGTGTGTGTGTGTGTCTGCATGTGTCTGCAGTGATTTTATTTAAGTGTAAGCTTTAGGATTGGGAGGATCTGTCAGGTCATGTTAATGTCATCTGCGCTGTCACCATGCCCAGTCTCTATGGCCGTCTTCAGCGAAGTGTCTGCTGCTCTCCATCTGCATTAAAGTTAGCCCTTCAAAAGTCTCCCACCTCCAAGCTCACTATTCTCCTCGGTATGGTACTTTATTGTCAAAATCGAACCACCAAAGTGCTAATGTCATATATCAAAACCACATCTGTTTAAAGTATACGTAATGAACACAAGTTTAATGTATACGTTTTCTCATGGGGAATTACTAGTCTTCTAATACTTCTGATCACATGACAAGGGGTGTGGTCTGCGGTTCAGACCCACAGGCCAGTAATATAAACTCCTGGTTCCAACATCAGTCAGAACTGATGAAGCTTTCTTGAAGGAAAGTGAAATGTTTTCAAGCTAAAAAAGAAGTCTAGTTGCCTAAACTGAACAGTATGACTACCACAATCTGGATGAATGAGAATCTTGACAGTCAATTTTAGTAGTCTTGTTTCATTCAACAGATGTAGGCAGATCACAGTTGCAGTAAACTAAAACAACTAAATCCAAAATTGAAAAAAGTCCCCCCTCTTTTTCATGGGTGTTAGCGTGCTTGTGATATCACTTCTCCTTAACTGTGGTTGGGGGCAGATTGGTGAGAATGATCCAAGGTCAGGTGTGTGGCGGTCACCCCGAAATTATGGCAAGGAATGGAGAAAGTCAAAGTCAACTGGAGCAGAAACAGGCGATAGCCAAGACATTTTAGTGGGAAAGAACGGCAGCCAAGGGGCCCGTTTAATATCTGTTTTCCTTGATGCATATTACCTATATATAAAGGGCCACTGCTTTCCACACAAGGCCCATACAGAATCCAAGCGAACAAAGCCAGAGTGTTGTTGTTAGCACACAGCTGGAGTCTAGCGCTCATCAACTGGAGGCCTGGTTGTCTGAGGCTGAGCTGGGTGCTCACAATCAGTCGCCCGATTTTTAAAAGCAAAATAAATTAATTTCACTTTATTCTGGCCACAGCACTTTGTCCTCCCACTAAACACCATAGTATTACATTTCTTACACCTTAGTATTTCATTTACATTACCTCACCCACATTTCATTACCCTCATAGCTGACCACTGCGCTCAGCTTGCACAGAGCAAAAAATGAATGATGACATCCTGGAAATGATAGTTCTCCTTCAGTCACATTTGCTTCAGTCACACGCATGTTTTCACAGTTTTGGTACTTAAGGATTTTAGATTTTGCTAATTATACTTAAAATGAGAGAGCTGTTGAATAAATATAAGATCTGTATCATACTCCACATAGCAATCATTTAAAAAATGTACTAATAATAAACCATATTATCTACAACGAACCTATTATCTAACCTAATTTACTTCTTGTAAGATCATTTGTGGATAGACTTTTACTTTCCTCAAAAAACGATATCATCCATAATTAATATTTATAATTAGTTAAACAGCATGCCTTTATGTGTTTAACCTCAAAATGCTCAAGTATTCTCACACCCAAAGACAGTGTCACAAAATACTGTCCCATTAGTTCTGCACAGCAAAAAACATTCCATTTTAAGGACATTTATCTCCATTGCGAGCCAATTTCACAGCAATATCTCAAACTCTCTGCATAAGCTGTAACTGTTTTTCAGATAGATCCTGTGCCAGATATGTTTATTCAGGAATCAAATCAGGGGTCAAGACGTTCTCTCCGGGTCATTTTCTAAGCTGCATGTTGTTCTTGGAGACTGCCCTGTGGTGGCATCTCAATATTTCTGTCTCCAATGGAGATGTGAAAGCCAGAGAGTGGTCTCCTGACATAGACACCCTAAAATGAAATAGCCATTGAAACATATTGCTTAACACATGATAAATGAATCATAAAAAATGGGAGGGATATTTTAAAACAAAAGAAAACATTACATCAAAGTCTCCTGTTGTTTCTCTGTTTCAGACATTAAGGCAGAGTTCAAACCTAGTGATATTCTTCATTCTACATCTACAGTATACTCAGTTGATGCAAACAAGTTTTTCTAGCAAAGATTGATGTGGCCCTCACATGATGCCCTCACCTGCAAAGCTTTTGTTTGCCAGGAATCACACATGTAGAATACATGTCAATGCCAATTGATGTGTAATCTCTGGATCTACACATTTTTTTCTTAAGTATGTACTGTAGTTTCATGGCAATCCAGGGCACGGTCCAAACCAACTTCAACTGTATCATTAACAGTGAAGGCCTTCAGCAGAGGACACTGCCATACTTCCTTCTATCCTAAAATTGGAAGCATTTACAGCAATTTACAGCAATTTACAGCAAAGTTTAAAAAAGTCAAGAAGAATGTTTGTAATAATACACATTCACAGTTGAGCCTACAGATTGTTGGTGAGACCCCTCATATTTTACAACTGTGCACTTTCAGTTCCTGCATTGAAGCCTACACTCAGAATAAATTACGGGTGCCACTGGTTTAGACATTTCAAATGACATGATTTCAGTTCTCCCACCCACCCTTGGGTTACGTTCCTCTATTTCTCTCTTTCTTTCTCTCCCTCACTCTCACTCTGGCAACATACTTTAGATGTGGACAAGGCCACTGCCTACTAGTCTGACTTCTAGTGCATAGACACAGTACATATAGCACAGAGATGAAAAGATGACTGTACACAGTACATTGTGGGCAAGTTAACATTCACAAGGTGAAAAATTAATATATCCCAGCCAGTGACAAACTGGAAGCTTCCATTTTCAACAGGCACACTCTCATCTGAAAATGTGGTCAGATGAACACAGCCTTTTTTCTAAAAGCATACTGTGTAGGAGTGACTGCAGTCAACCTTTCAGTCATGTTTTTTTTCTTCTGACTTTAGTGGAGACATTATTCTTGGTGTGTTTTTTTTTTTTTTTTTTAAAAAAAAAAAGAAAGGAAGCAAAAAGGGAACTTTCCAGTGAACAGACAGTTGGCATCAAGAAGGGAGAAGGAGGAGTGGGCCACATTTTGTAGAGTGATTTGCATTTGTGTTGGATAAAAAAAAGAAAACAAAAGTGGGGCATTGAGAGTGTGTGGACGTGTGGGAGGTCTGTTGACAAGGGAGTGGCTGGGTGTGCTAGGTTGCTGGGATAGCAAATCAAAGATTAGGTGTCTGGCATTTTTGACCTTGTTCGTGGGGCTCTGGTCAATGTCATCCAAGCAAAATGGACCTGTACCACCTGACCTCCCACTGTCCCTCCCTATTATAACAGATGATGTTGATGTTTGCTTCCCTCCACTGTGTAGACACACTACACCATGGGTCTGCTAAAGGTATCCTCTTCTGAGCCATGGCAGCGTGGCTTTCGCCTAGAATTGGCTGTGTTGTTTTGGACTTTTTATCCATTAGGCCTGATATTGAGGAGGATCCCATTTGTGTCTATTCTTTAGGCCCAACCTACACCCATCATTTTCCCAACCCCTAGAGACAGTAAGCTGCCAAAGTTGATTTTGGCTGAGAAAGTCTTGCTCAGAGAAGGTGATCATTTGACAGGTCACAAACTTAATAAGATGCATTAGCCATACTAGGGAGATTTGAGTGCGTGTTTGTGTGTGTGTGTGTGTATGTGTAAGAGAGAGAGAGACAGTGTCAGTGTGTGTCATATGACATAGTGTGTGCATGTGTGTGTGTGTGTGTGTGTGTGTGTTTGTGTACTTGTCTCTGTTCTGAAGCAAGAGGAAATGAAGTATCGCCTGTGGGTCTGTAGGTGTAGACAGAAACAACTTGTATCTGACTCCATCTCCTTATTGCAGGCAGGGGTGTAATTCGGATGGGGACTAAGGCCTGGCAACTCCCCAGCCTCTCATAAGCCTGCTCGCTAATTACAAGGCCAGCTTTTCATCTCATTTTAAAACTAGCAAGCAAGCAATCTGAGGTGTCACACGAAAGTTAGTAAGAGTGCAGCCTAGCCTTTTGTTCCAATTTCAAGACATATGTGAGGGAACAGGCAAGGAGACTGGGATTGTCAAAACCAATAAACACAATTAAGGGGAGGCACTCCACTGCTCTTTGAGAGGGCATATTTTTAGGTAACGGTTATGACTGAAAACCAAATAAGAAGGGAGGTGCCTTGACTCAAGGCCAAACCCTCTTTGTGTTCGGAAAGTCCACATCAGGCCAAGAGTCTGAGTGTGTAGTCACCAAGTGGTCGGAAAAGGAAACTATTAGTGTTGTTTTCTTCTGAAGATTAAAGCACTCTGGAGGAGCCAGTCATCATAAAAGTTTTGTTTCATAGGTGTCGCAACTGGCTCTCCTTTCATCTGTTAAAAATACAAAGTGCATTTTCACCCACACATTGGCTTAATGCACCTTGGCAAGCAGGCACACAACTTCTTAATGTCTGAACTGTACAGTTGCAGCATGTGTGATATCTGAATGTGCAGTTTGGCTGTGTATAGAACTTGCTAGCCTAATCAAACTTCCTGAAGTAATCCCGGTAATATAAGTTAATGTATGTATATGAAGTTAAAGCCATTGTCTTTGTCAGTCACCCATATTTTTAAGGTGGTAGAGGACTGTTAGTAAGAATTAGGCAGGAGAGCATTCGTCTAGTTTGAAAAAAGGTCTGAATCATGACCACAGCACATCTGTTTTTTGGGACATGTTTATACAGCTGATCAGATATTTTTGATTGTATGATTGTATGTTTACATGTTAGTGTGTTGTGTTTTTTACAAGTTCAAAAATCATATTAGCTTTCTGAGCATATTAAATAAGTATTCAGACTGAAAGCTACACTGCATGTAATCAGCTCCAACTTAATTCATTCTTAATGTAAGTAATTCTAGGGGCCCATTATTAGTGTTTTTTTTTCTTTCATTAGCTGTATTTAGTGTTTGATTTTGTTGGATTCCATTTTAACTTATATTTGATAAAGTGTTTATTACTAAATAGTATGTCACTAAAAAACTTAAAAACCTAACTAAGGTCAAATTAGACTTACAATTGTAGTTAAAATTCTAGGATATTTGATTTTCAGTTGATTTTGGTTTAATTGTGAAGTTGCCAACAATGAGAGACAGGAAATGAAATGAGAGAGAGAAACGAAGCGAAGGGAAGTGGGAGCAAGAGATTATTATATAACTGCCCTGGCATTTGCACCCACAAGCGGCCCAACTCGCAGACGCAGAAAAATGCACAGAAAGAGCAGCATTTTTGATAGCCCCGATGATGGTGCAGATAAACTTCTGCATAAAAACATTGTCATATCAATGCACAAATAAACCATTATGAATAGATTGTTAGCGCCAGCCGCTCCATAATAACCACTAGACCACCACTAATCCAACATCGACCACGCAATCACGCAGACGCAATTTACTCCATTCTGCCTTGAAATTCCCAGAAGGCATTGCTTCATTTTAATTTCCTCAAACAATCAAATACAAAATATCAGTAGATTTGTTTTATTTCAAGGAACCATGAACATTTTTTAAAATCCTAACAACATATTTCCCTACAAAATGAAATTATTACTGATGTAAAACTTGACATATACCATGACTGTAATGTATACAGGTATATGTTGTATAAATACGAATCAGGTTATATACCAACCTAAGTCCAAAGATTTTTATGAGATATGAAACCAATATTTAAATATTTGTGTTCGGAACCAGCTTGCAAGACAATCGTGAGTGGACCACATAACTGCCACTAGGGGCTTCTAAGGTCAAATTAGTGTGCTCAGCCGTCCCACAAGACTGCGCTGCCCTTCTGGCATTTGCTCAAATGCCAGACTGCCCAATCCGTCCCTGTCCTGTGTAGAGGGTAGTATAGGAGTTTATGAGATTATAGCCAGTGCTGCTCAGGTAGCGCCACCGGTTTCCGGAGCACTGGTGGTTCCTCTGAGTAGGCCAACGAGGGAGCAACCCACCCGGATAGCGCCACTGACAAGCCAGTGGTTCCTCCGGCTACGTGGGAGCAACAGCAGTGTTCGTGGGAACGCCATTTTGAAGGACACAGCGCATTTTTTCTGGGATCACCTAAAAGACTGTTGATGGGTCGTGAGTAAAAAAAAGCAAAACATCAAACAGGCCTGCAATGTTTTGTTTTATTTAGTTTGAGGAGTAAATGTATACTGTCATAAATGTGCCGGCTCATGTAAGCAAAGAAAAGAAAAGTATTGAGAGTACTTGTTTGTGTGTTAGGCGAGTTAGGTGTGTGTACAAGCCTGGAGGAACTTGGAGGAAGGCATTCCATCCAGTGAGGACTGCCTGGAGATCTATACACCATCTCAAGTTCAAGACATCAGCTCCCAAAAGGATGCAGACTGCCTCTCAACTCCTAGGGTGGACAGACCTTTGGTCATCCAGCATATAAAAGAATGAAAATCTCTAATAGCAAAGATATATGCACAAATCAAAGTATTCTGAACTAGTGTAGTAGTCTGATGGGGACATTCAGAAATTTAGAAAGGTGGAAGTGTAACCCTGGAGGCCTAATAGTAGTGTTTTTTTTTTTTCTATTTTTTCTATTTTAATTTATATTTGAGAAAGTGTTTATTACTAAATGTTTGAGAACGTGTTTGCTAGTGTAGGATCCAATTCCTACTGATCTCCTTAAGGCTGCTCCCCCTAACCTAGCTGAGCCGATACTTAATATTATAAATCACTCTCTTGAAGCAGGACATGTTCCCAAACTTTTCAAGACATCTGTCATTAAGCCTTTAATCAAAAAGCCCAACCTTGACCCTGATGTCCTGGCTAACTATTGACCTATATCCAACCTCCCATTTATATCAAAGATTCTTGAAAAAATAGTGTCTAAGCAAATTTGTTCCTTCTTAGACGCAAACAACATTCAGGAAACCTATCAATATGGCTTTAGAGCATACTGTTTTGTTCTAAAAAAATGTTAGAAAACAGACAGGGTCAGGGTTTACAATCAACAAGTTATTTTTTACTTCAGATCATTTTGCATAATTTCAGTTTTTTAACATAAGTATTTCAACAGAAGAAGGTGAATGCATCTTTATTGTGCACTCTTAATTTCCCATTTTGCGTTATATGTCTTAGTGCAGCTTCCGTAGGCTCACTCTGGGAATGTAAACTCACAGTTCAAATCACACACATAAGGTTAACGTCTCCCTATTCTGCAGCTATATTGTTATTTTCTTATGCCTGAGGCAGCACTGTCGGTATGTATCGTTTGTTTATGTCTTTCTTTGCCGACATGAATTCTTAGTTTAACTTGATTCAGCGTCATTCTATGTTTACCTGAAGTTTTCTATGATGCTTGAGTTGGGTTAACAAGGCTAATATGCTAAACGTGAACGTACACTGTAAACTTCATGCTTCACGTCTAGTCTAAATAGTATTTCGTGTTTTGTATGTTTCAGTTTCACACTGTCCTGAAATTATTAAACCTGTGGACAGCAAAATAGTCTTTAGAGTCGTAATTTGGGAGAGAGTTTAGCTGGCTGTTAGTGTAGACAGCACACATACCATAGCACAGAAGCCCTAGTAAAGGTCTACAATGATTTCCTTATCTCATCTGATAATGGATGCATTTCATTATTAATCCTACTGGATCTAAGTGCTGCCTTTGACACTATTGATCACAGCATCCTACTACATAGACTTGAGCATATGATTGGCATCAAAGATTCTGCATTAGCCTGGCTCAGGTCATACCTTACTGGTCGTTACCAGTTTGTACATGCACATAATGAAGCATCATGCCACACTAAAGTCGAGTATGGTGTGCCCCAAGGATCAGTACTGGGACCTCTGCTATTCTCCCTTTACATGCTACCTTTGGGATCTGTTATTAGAAAACATGGCATTACCTTCCACTCTTATGCAGATGACACCCAACTATACATTTCAATGAAGCCTAATGATTGTACGCCAGTAAGAAAACTTGTTGCCTGCCTCAGTGACATCAAAAACTGGATGACTAAGAATTTCCTTTGCTTAAACTCTGATAAGACTGAAGTCATGTTGATTGGCCCTAAAAACCTGATAAACACTTTGCCCCATCATCAGAGCTTACTTAGTGACCTCTCACTCACACCTAACACAGGTCAAGAAATTTTCTTGTAATGTGTATCTAATGGAATAATAGTGGACTACTCACCATCTGAGAGACTGAAAACCTGCCCTAGGCAGTTGGGTTAGCCCCTTGAGCCGTCGGAACTGCCCAAGGTTTCTTCCTTTACCATAACAAGTAAATAACAAAAACGCTGTTAGGGAGTTTTTCCTTGCCCCTGTTGCTCATTGGGCCTCTTGTGTTAAGCGCTTTGTGACATTCCTTTTGTAAAAATGCGCTATATAAATAAAATTGAATTGAAATTGAATAGTGTACATTGCTAAAATCTCTTCCCTAAAAACTTAACTAAGGTCAAATCAGACTTACAGTTGTAGTTAAAATCCTAGGATATTTAATTATCAGTAAGTACCTAGTTGTTCCAGGGGCTCATTGGTTTATCTGTGAAGTTGCCACTATCCAGCAAAAGCAGGCTGACTCGGGCGATCCATGAGACTAATCAGGGCAATTTTCAGGGCAATTCATCGCCCAGCTCAAATCATCGGCCAAGTGAGGCCAAGTTGGGCTGGGGACGGCGTCACGGTTAAAAGCGGGCTGTTGTGCAGCCACGAAACGAAATGATACACATACAAAATGCTGTGTCTAATGCTGTGTCTACTAAATATCTTTAGTGCCGGAACAGTTTGCCTAGGTTTCGTCCATATTTGATTCATGATTAGTGACTTAGCAAATTACTGGCATGGATTGTTTACGTAATTACCTTGTTATACTTATTTCACTGTTGCATGGCCCTGAAGCATCTCTGCCTCTTCAATTCAAATTTCATTCAATTTTATTTATATATGGGGTGTACATTGATCAAGACCTCTCTTTAAATAGTCATGTAAAGCATATCTCCAAAACCTCATTCTTTCATTTACGCAACATTTCTAAGGTCAGAAAATTCCTTTCTTTTGAGGATGCAGAAAAACTAATACATGCATTTGTTACCTCCAGACTTGACTATTGTAATGCACTGTTCTCTGGATGTGGTACTAGCTGCATCAAAAACCTTCAACTAATACAAAATGCTGCAGCACGAGCACTCACTAGGACAAAAAAATATGAACATATCACACCTGTCCTTGCTTCCTTACATTGGCTTCCTGTTAAAAGCCGAATTGATTTTAAAATACTTCTCCTAACATATAAAGCCCTCAATGGCCTTGCTCCAGCATATATTAAAGACTTACTTGTTCCCTACCACCCTTC
>JAGFZM010001933.1:0-45670 GCA_017657215.1 Limnothrissa miodon
AAGGCATAGAATTTATACTTCTACAGTACAAGTAAGACAAATAATAAAATAGATTCTGATTCTAACTGAGTGTTTGTGCTGTACACCCACTAACTTAGACCATAAACCTGTTTCAGTGGCTGTTTTGTGTGTTGGAGATCAGCACTAATTAAGTATATACTCTTCTAATCCTATGAGGGAAATGGTCTCTGCATGTATCCCAATAGTGAAACACACACACACACACACACAGTGAACACACACTGACCCAGAGTAGAGAACACTGAATAACTCACACAAAGATATGCCTTATCGCAGGGGTTAAATTGGGATTTGCTATGTGGGGGGGCTCTGGTCTGCTCTGCATGACATAATAATAACATATAATAATAATAATAATAATAATAATAATAAACGTCACAGACCTGTCATACCTTTACCACACAAGATACACGACCATTATAGTACCAAATCAAATTGCTATTGGGATAAGCCATAAGGCTGTCAGAACATTTTAAATCTTGTCACAAATACCTGTACTGTAGAATTTAAGTGAAAAAATAGCAGAGGAATAAATGTGAAACACATGCAGAGGGGGAAATGCTCAATGTGTTAGTGTAGCCTAAATATTTATCCTTTATGAGAAACTTTCAAGGCTGGCATGATCTGTAGTATTTCTTGGGATAAATGTTGAAAAATGCTAGAGGTAGCCCAACTTCAGGTGACGCTAGGCTTATGTCAAGTTCATGTCATTACATTAGCATTTCATTCGTAGCTACTGTACCTAAGGTATGCTAGCTGGCTCATGTAGCCTATGGAAACTGATCTGGCCAAATGCACAATGGAATTCAACTGACAGCTACTCATTTAAGCACCTCTTCGCACATACCTTGTCTGTTTGCTTCTATCTTGCTGTGTCAACCTCTCGTATATAGTGTACCGGCGTGCGGTGCTCTGTTTGACAGCCTCAACTAACGTCTCTGACTCGCTGAGGAAAAAGTAGCCGACTGGAAAAATAGCCACGTAACATTAGTGTTCTAGAATCTCTGATTGCAACTTTTCTGAGCTTTTATCAGGAAAACCAGGCGGTCTAACTGGCTACAAAAAATTCTTTGTTTTACTAATTGTTAGAACAATAGTTTAGCCTAATTAATTCCTCTTAACTGAAAAGCGTGAAAAAAAGGTTTGTTGCTTTTGATGTCATAATGCAGCATGAGTTTATGTGCCGGGGCTCAGCCCCGCCCCGGACAAATTTAATCCCTGCCTTATCGTACAAATTATTATCTCTCACACATAGCAAGCAAATACTATTATGAAAACTCTAATAGGCCTAAACCGCAATAGGTCAATAGCCAAGAATGCTTACTTTTCCTAATTTGAAAGTAGGAAAGATTTTCATATTGTTTATTGTGTGATAAAGGGAGACCAGACTCTCTTATGGATTCTTCAGTCAACTGATTGCTTGAAAAAAAATGAAACCAATGAAAGCAGCATGGGCAAAAAACAATGACAGCCTTTAAAACAGCATACTGTACAAACTATAGAAGCCACTGCTGCCATTATGCATCTGCATCTGCAACGGATCAATTCTGCATCAATCGGGTACTTCTGGACAGTTGTTCAAAGCACTAGGGAGCCCTTTAGACACTGTTTAGAGTTCTTACATTACATCTGCAATAGAGGTCTCAGGACAAGACCATAAGGCTACTACTAGGTCTTTAAACGGTTTTGCTTTCTGATAACTGATTCTCATAACCCAGTCTAACCCAGTTCTTTGGTAACACAGCTACATACAGTACCTAAGAAAGGTGAGTAGGCTGCTACTCTCACAGTTTTACAAGTAGTCTATATTTTTATGGGGCAACAATAAATAAATTAAACTTAACCACTTACGGGAGATACTTTATATTAAGCCATGTGAATCTTTTCTTCAGGAAACTATAAGGGTACTAATGCTAACATCATCTCTTAAGCAACAATATGGTTACGTTTTGGTACCATATCCAAATATTATATGGATGCCAAATCAAGTGTTAAGTTACACCCATCCTACTATCCATCCTGAATAAGCTGTCTGCAGTTTGAGGAAGGAAAATCACCACAAAATAAAATTGCTGACATTGCTGACTCTATATAAGTACAGTACAAGTATAGCATAAGTACTCTTTTGAGGGAAATGTGGTCTCTGCATTTAATCCAAGTTCATAAACTCTGCTAACAGTAAATACACAGTGAGGTGAAGTACACTCACCCCGGCAGCAGTGGGCTGCCTGTTACAGTGCACAGAAACGGTAGAGGGTTAGGTGCCTTGCTCAAGGGCACTTCATCTCCTGGTCAAGGATTAAACTAGCAACTCAAGCAGAAGGTTACGGCTGACACTTAAAATTGCCAGTTGACGCCTTCTAGCACTGATGACAAGGCTCTGTAAACGTTTTGACTGCCTTAAACGTGGTTAAAACTTTTAGACAACTAAGAGAACAAAAACTAGAAAGTTGAGGAGCACCATTTCAGATGTGTCATGTATGTATATACAATATAATAGTCAATGGACTTACATAACTGTCATAGAAGAAACAGTTGTTTATGTCTCCATATTTTGATAGGAACTTCAGGACCTTCTTTTCTGTAGTCTTCGTGGGACAGTTTATAAGAACGGATCTCTCAGCACGCTCACGCTTCTCCTCTTGAAGACCAAGGAAAGTCTTCCCAGCATCTTGGTAGTCTAAAAATATCATCAGGGCATCGAGAGTAATGACATAAATACATCATACTATGTCAATAATTCGCAGTTTACGCGGTGAGCCGACGTTAAAAGAACAAAATTCCTGGCACTTCATGTTAACTGGCAATAGTCTTCGCATGACGAGAGATTCGCACACATCTCTAAGAGAAACGACACCAACAAACAGACCCTACCTGTCGATGGCTGACAAGCCGCTGCATTTGTCCCGGCTTTTCTCTGGGACAGGGTCAGAATTCTTTGAAAACATTTCAGGAGTTGCCCATTTCCCTGCATATGTAATCTACTTGCACCCATGGAGGCCGCCATCGCAGTTGCCTGAATGACAACACACGCGCATTCGGCAGTACGGCGGCTGGGAAGTTCGGAAAGTATGCGTTGTAAAAGTCAAGTAGTTTTGCTGAGTTACTTTGAAGTAAAGGTTGGTTACAGTTCGTTTATTGAGTTTCACAACGTAAATACACAGGTTACACACGTAACACAAAACCACACTATGGTTTTTAACATTTGTAAACTATTTCACACACACAACTATAGGTCCAGATCATTGAAAGTTTCTACACATCAAACAAAACCAAGACGGATGTTACAGAATCACTGACCTTTGAGGTAAAAAGGCTAGCTTCTTCTGCCCCCAGCAAAAACTTGTCTTACCGTTTCCTCTCTCTTTCTTGTTTGTGTTCAGCTGCGTGCATGCTTAATTGTGTGGATTGGAACTGGTAGGCTATGTGTGGTGTGATCTTTAAAGTGTTGTAATTCTGTTGATAGGCAAAATTAGATATCTTTATAATAAAATATAGGCTATATTACATCTCATTAGGCATATGTGATAAACTGATTTAGTTTTATTATATGAACACTCAGACAGGAACGCTGCAGCCCAATACTGCTTGTGTTCTCTTTTTCATTTCAATGTGCACATCAGAATTCATTCATTACCTATTAGCAAACATATGATCACCATGTGATCTAAATTGGTAGGCTAACTCTACATTTTTGGATTAACTTCATCAAATGTGAAGACAAATGGTTAAGGGACCCAAAAGCACGATCTTAGACATTTGTCTTCACATTTGATGAAATTAATCCAAACATGTAAAAGAATTGTTTAGATGTTTTCTGGCAAAATAATTCTACCAATCCACCCCTCTAACGTTACCTCTTAAGCCACTAATCTCCGCTAGATATAGCATTGTACATTAGGCTAGAATTTCCTCAATAAGAATCTCTAAATGTAGCTCTATCGCCCTTGCGTTTAAAAAACGTGTTTATGTTGATTGAAGATTGTTACACTATAGGTAATTTAATCTGGTCTACAACTCTCAAACATGATAAAGCTAAAAAAAAAACGTGACGCAGATGATTTTCATAATTAAAGTCTAGTTCTACACACTTGCCAATAAGTACCTGCGGTTAGTTAAGATAACGCGCAAGCATATTGACTGGAAACGAAGAAACAGGTGACGGCTACTGTCCATGGACTGTCGATACAGCTTCTAATGCAAGCTCAAGTGCACAACTCAGAGTGCAAGTTAGCCTATTAGTCCCGGAGATACCGGGAGACAAGGGAACGAAAAGGAAAACGAAACGAAGTAACCAAACAAATGACCACTTTTCCTGTTTAGCGCAACTCTCACACCCGCCCACGGTCGATTGGTGTCAAGCGTCTCACTGATCACACACATCACATTCCACGATGACTTCGTCAGTGTCACTGCTACCCGAGATGTGTCCGAGACTGAGACGAGTTTGAGGTGAGAACTTACACCGACCCATCTATTGCTTTTGCTATTACTTTTAATTTATTTGATCATTTTACCCTAGAGTTTTTAGATGTTGATTTCCTTGGCTATATTCAGTGACTTTTGAGTCGACTGTTTCAATAACGTATACGACCATGTGATTTCCTTGTGACATTCCTTTTGCGAAGTAACGTTATATCAAGGCCGGTTATTCATACTCATCAACAATCAAATTTGCTGTTAAAAATACGAAGTAAAAGCACAAGTTAGATCATTAGGGTCAAGAATAGGCTAACATGACAACTTTTTCAATGTGCTGTTCGGCTATACATTGTGTGTCCAGTGGACTTAGAGTCAGTGCAAGACTTAAGTGACGATTTAATTGAAAATAAATTATAGGCTATGTTGAGCTTTATGCAGGTAGGCAACCTTGCTTTGGTCAAGTTTGCATGCTGTTTTTGTGTCCGCGTTTCCCCCTTCACTGGAATTCCCCTGCAAGCCATCCATCCACCAAATGCTTTCTGTACATATCAGATATATATACAGTCAGTGCTCTGCGCTACCAGTCTCTCCTATGAAAGCATTGGTATGACTGTCTTCTATAAGTGTTGTGTTGTACTGTCTAGTTTTGAAGATGTTTGTCTATGGACCTTGAGTCTATAAATAAAGATGATGATGATGATGATATTTGTTTGTCCAGAAGCTCCAGTAGCTTATGCACAACATAGGCTATACACATGATGACGTGATTCTGTTTTTCCCCCATTACAGAGAAGAATGTTCTTCCAGGAGTGTGAGTTGCACTGAGGAGTTGCACTATGGAGTTTCAGGATAACAATAAGAACATCGGATTAGATCTTCTGCTGAGCCACTGGGACATGGCCGAGGTCCTTGAGCTGTTTCAGAACCTGTACCCACCCGAGGACGTAGAAGAGCAAGAGGAGGAGGAAGAGGAGGAAGCAGGGTCCATCGAAGAAGGTCTCTGCCAGGAGGAGACAGAGAAAGGGTCTGCAGGGGCACATGTGCCAGACATGTTTGCCCAGGGAGGTGTGCAGTATGGAAGTGTGACTGATCTGTTGGCTTTTATCAGCCGGCTCTCAGGCACTGTGCATGTGCCCCAGGCTCAGGACAACTCTGTTGTACACCAGAACAATGAGACAGGAGTACTTCTCAACAAGGTGTGTGTGTGTGTTTGTGTGTGTGTGAAAATGTTTGTGCATACTGTAAGTGTGTATGTGTGTATAAATATGTATACTGACCAAGGCTTACTGATCTGTTGATGATATGTCCTCACAGAAAGACATGGTCCTTCGGAACGGGCACTATCGCATTGATTCTGAAGTGTCTCTGTTCCCATGGAAACGTATCTACAGGAGTGTGGACTCTGCTCATATTCCCAAAGGTGCCTTTGGGAGAGTTCATTTGGCTCGGGACTGCGTCACTCGCAAGCGCATGGCCTGCAAGCTGGTGAGTCACTCTCTTTCTCTCTCTTAAACACACACACACACACACACTTTCATACACAAACAGAAACCAGGAATATAGTGACCTTTCTGTATTTATGTCAACACACGTCAACCTCCAAACACGTACAATAGATATGTACCCTTCCATCACTTCTTTTTCTGAACTTCCTAAATTTCCCTACTTTCTTTCTCTTCTTTCTCTCTTATACCCCCTGTCTCTCACTCTTACCCTCCAGATCCCATTGGAGAACTTCAGGCGTTCTGACGTGGAGATCCAGGCACGCTTTAGTCATGAGAATGTGGCCGAGCTGTTTGGGGCCATCCTGAGGGAGGGCACCCTGCACGTTTTCATGGAGGCTGGAGAGGGCGGCTCCGTCCTGGAGAAGCTGGACAGCTGTGGGCCCATGCGGGAGTCCGAGGTCGTCTGGGTAACCAGGCAGGTCCTGCAAGCCCTTGAGTTTCTGCACAGCCACGGGGTCATCCACCACGACATCAAACGTAAGTGCAAACCCTTCCCATGATAAACCCAGCCTACCCTGGGTATCAGGTTGGCGGGGATCCTACTGGTCACCTGCAAGCAGCAGAGGTTTGCCTTTGCAGGTAACAGGTGGAAGGGCTGTCACTGCAAGTAGGCTACTCATCAGTATTAGTTTGAGATACAAAGCCTTTTACACAGTAGTCACTTATGGAGACAGAACTTTATGGCGTCTCATTATGCTTTGTACTGCTTAGCAACCATCATCACTACGGTACCACACACACGTCCACACAGACTTCTGCCAAAGCACACACCGAGGGTTATAGACAATAACAAGGATATTCCTCCAATGGTGTTTGCCTTACTGCTCAACAACCATCGTCACTGCCACAGACACGTCCACATGGCTACATTACTGCTGCTGCCAAAGCACACACAGAGGGTTATAAATAATAACAAGGAAACTCCCACATGTGCCCACCAGCCTCTGTACACTCCACTAAGCCTGCCTCCACCTGCCTTCTCAAACTCAAAACTGTTTGCACAGCATCTACTGGGCAAACCCATTGAACTAATGCACCGCAGCCAAGAACACACATACACACAGATTATGTTTGTGCGCGGCTACAGTGGTCTTCCTTGTTTTTTTTTTTTTACTGATGCACTTCTCTGACCTGAACAAGCACCTTCACAGACACACTCACACCTTTATACACAAACACACACATACTTACATACACATAAATAGACACACGCTCAAGTACAGCGTAAGGAGGACCAACAGTTTCCTGTAAAAGCTCTTAAGTAGGTCATTAAGAGGAAACAACTCAGACTCACTCAAATGTAAAATTACAGGTTTATGGGCATGTTTTAAGTGTCCAGGGTAGTTGCGCCTGCTTTCACATGTTTGTTTGTGTGTGTGGTAACCCTACATACCGACAAGACTTGGCTTGCATTCAAAGCTGTTTCAAGTGTCTATTTCAAGTGGAAATTCCAGTTGAGGGTGAGGGGGGGGTAGAGCGAGGACAAACCACTGATAGCATGTGCGTGTGTGTGTGTTTGTGTGTTTCCCACCACCATCACAGAAAAAAACAAAAGATGACCTATGCATGCATATACACTACTAACACACACACACACACACACACAGATCTTGAGATATTGTGACCCTTGTTTGTTCCATAGATGGTCCTATGTCACCTCTCCATGGTTTTGTCTCCACAGCGAGCAATATCGTGCTGATGCCGGCGAAAGCGATGCTCGTTGACTTTGGGTTGAGCGTGCAGATGACAGGAGACATGTACATCCCCAGGGATTTGCGAGGCACTGAGGTAAGGCAGCTGTTTATACACACACCACACACACACCACACACACACACACACACACATACACACACTCATGCTAAGCACTTTCACCCAGCCATTTTTAAACAGGTGTCACACACATAACCACTGAAACCTCATGCATTGTAAGTCAACGGCTCTTTGAATAAACCAAGAGACGTGAATAATTCTGCTTTATTTTATGCTGTATTGCTAATTACTGAGCAAGTGCATTCGTATTAAATTGATGATGTATTAACTGGTTGATTGTGTGTGTTTGCATGTATGTTAGATGTCCAGCCATATTGCAAATGACTAAGATTGCATAATTAGAGATCATTTCTATTAAAGTGAGCTTATTTGTGTGTGTGTGTGCATGAATGTATGCTAACCCATATTGTAGATTACTAAAAGTGCACAGTGAGTAAGCATTGGTATTATATTGTAGTGCCAATTTATTATTACAAAGTATAATGCTCCTTTGTGTGTCTGTGTGTGTGTGTGTGTGTTTTGTTCTGTAGATGTACATGAGTCCAGAGGTGGTACTATGTGTCGGTCACAACACAAAGACAGATATCTATAGCCTGGGCTCCACAATGATCCACATGCTTACAGGCAGTCCCCCGTGGGTCAGGAGGTTCCCCCGCACTGCTTACCCGTCCTACCTGTATATAGTAAGTAGCCCACTTACAGTACTTCACTTCAGACTAATGGGGACTATTTTGATTCCGTCAGGGAAGCTAGGTCTGAAGACATAGTCCATGTCTTTCATTGTGTGTGTGTGTGTGTGTGTGTGTGTGTATGTGTGAGTGAGAGAGAGAGAGAGAGAGAGAGAGAGAGAGAGAGAGATCACTTAAGTCAACAGATTCGAAAGAAAAAATGTTTAAATGCAGTGAAGAATAGTGAATCCCAATACCCTCACTAACCTTAAGCCTTGCACACTCAAAGATGTAATTGGCAGGCCTCAGCCAATCACAAGGCACAGCAGACTAATTAAGTCTTCATGGCTTTGGGCTTAGAGAACACATTAGAATTTAGACAGTATCTGTTTGAGTTTGGCATAATAAACCGGCTTTCTTGAATGACATTGTGCGTACTGAACCACCATTAATGGGTTTTGAATGATATTGTGCATAAAGAGTTCAAACTAGTGGGTCTTAAATGATATTGTGCATACTGAATTTAGACTAACCATTCACACTGATGGATCTTAAATGATATTGTGCATGCAGAGCTCACAGTAATGGGACCCCTTGAGTGTATTTCTTACTTCACCATACTTCAGCTGCTCAAACAGTAGTAGTAGTACTCAGTCAGTATTCATGCAGTATACTGCACACATGCCATGTTGAAGAAGTGTTTTTTTCTGAAAATGAAATGCAGAAAATGAGTTAGTGAATGTGGGGGGTGGGGTAGTAGGGGGTTACCCAGGATCAAAAACTAGTGACTATCATTATTTTGAAGGTTATTTTGTGCAGTTTCAAATGGTATATGACAAAAAGCACCCTTTGAAAGCAACTTTTGAAATTATGTTTGCATTTAAAAATATTTTTCCTGGGGATGTAGTTAAGGTCGGAGGTTGCCTTAATTGTAAAGCTTGGAAAACCCTGTTGGGGCCTGTTTTCCTCAGTCATATCCAGGGGATGGATATAAGTTCACTAGGCACTGAAGTGGCTATGGGAGGTAAACCTTTAAAAGTCAGGCCTTGAACTGTGTGTTCTTGGAATCTTTGCTGAAATAGTGGACACACAAATGCCATAGTTGACCACTGTTGCCTAAAGAGCAAGAAAAAAGATTGTTCCTTGTATGTCTGACTGTAAAAGGGCAAATTTCATGCAGTGAGTACGTATGTGTGAGGAGGCATTTGCGTAAGTGTGTGTCCATGTGCATTTTTTCCCCCATCCCATGATTCCGATGTCAGAAGCAAAGCTTCCTGTTTTGAGCAAAAATGTCTCTGCTCAACTTCTGTGTTTCACTTCTGCTTCTGTGCCATTTTTTTTAGCTTCTGCTTTTAAACTCAATTGAGTGACTCCTGAATGAGTGTCTTTGATTATCATTTTACCCTGTCAATGGGGACGGTGACCTAAATGTCTGGCTGCAACTGTGTATATGGGCTTATGAAATTAATTGTGTGTGTGTGTGTGTGTGTTGGATGGGTTTGGGTTGCATGGATGCAGAGTGGGTTGCAGTAGAGTAGAAAGACCTGTGAGAATTAGTGTTGGTATTGAAAGTTCTTCAAGCATGAGGATGTGTTTGCATAAATTTGTATATTATCATCTGTGTTGACATCTTGTCATCTCCATGTTTATAATCGTGCCTGAGTCTGGGTGGTGTGCAGGGGATTTTGCACTGGTGCTAAATGATTTGGGGTGATATTGTGTCATGTGGGTTGGTCTGCATGGCAGCCCCCTTAATCCTCCATTTTGTTTCTCTCTCAACTAGATTCATAAACTGGCTCCCCCACTGGAGGAGATTCCTGAGTCCTGCAGCACCCCCGTAAGGTCAGTCCTGCACAGCGCGTTACACAAGAACCCTGGCCTCAGAAGCTCCGCCTCCCAGCTGCTGCAGCACCATGCCCTGCACCACACAACCAGTCAGACGCGCTACAACAGCCTAGATTCCGCCCTGGGGGAGGTGGTGCGACCGTTCCTCTCCCAATTCAGCCACACGTCAGAAACAACACAGGGTGAGTAAGGAAGGTCATTATTTACACACACACACACACACACACACTACTCTCAATTATACACAATCAAATAGACTTAGATAATATTAGACTGAATAATATTAGTGCATTAGCCTAAATAATATTAGCAGTTATCCAGGTGTTCTATCAAATATCTCGTATGAAATATCACACAGACATGTAATGTGGTTCTGCAACTCACCAGTCTTTGTTGTATTTCCTTTAGACTCCTCGCTGAGCTCTGAAGACTGGAGTCCCAGTAAGAAGGGGGGTTCCCTCTACATGGATCTGGGAGCCTTGGCTGGGTACTACCACTTGGTGCGGGGCCCTCCCAGCTCAGAGTACAGCTAGCTCGGAGTCAACAAATGACTAATGCTATTTCCGGGAAAGACTTTGTGGAGCTTACACAGCTTTTACTGTGTTATGTAGCATCAATGATTTTATTCCAACTACTGGACTTCACCCTAACATGACACTGCCAACTCTTGGGGATGACGTCTAGGATGTTGGGCTGTGAAATGCTTTCAATGGGACTGATGGAAAGACAGTAAATTTGCTACATAAGTATCGTTGAGAATCCGTGCACTGCACTGATGATGTTGTTCCTGTGGAATATGTATGCAAACTTATAATTACTGTGTAAATGATTTGATATGAACTAGACATTATGAGCAAGGGATAGGGGGGACTTTGACTGTGTTTATAGTCATTTGTTTGTGGGAATTTCCAAACCTTTGTTTGCCAGATTCCCATTTCTAAAGTAAAGCATCTCCTCTATAACTGAAAAAAATAAACTCACCATGTGGTAATGGACTATCTGCTGATGTATGTTTCATCTTTTTCTTCTTTGTTTATCATTGTGTGATGATTCAAACAGGATAGAGGCCATATTTCTGTCCCTGAAAAAACAACATTATTTCTGGTGGATAATGTGTAATGTCATGTCATTTCCTCTTTACCTGAGGACAGTGTGATATTTCTGTGGTGCAGCTCGGGCTGGGCCTGCGTTTTTTGTTTGTTTATGACTATGAGTGAGCAAGTGAAACCGGGAGGGACTTTCCCCTATTTGCCATCTGTGTCTTCTGCCTCTCAGACGAACTTCTGGGGGCTCTTGCAGAATAGTTATGGTTGCCTGCTTCCAAATGGACAACTGGCAAGCACATGAAATTCATTTGAAACAGGAAGTGTCACAGTGCAGAGAGGCACAGAGGAAAAACTAACAGCATGAATCAGTCACTGTGATGGATGGCTGGGAACACGGTGAGTGTATGTCTGTGTGTGAGTGGGTGGGACAGTATTTACTAAATGACAGGAATTCCCGAAAGTAAGTGGGTGGAGGGACTCCCTAAGCAAACCACTTATTCAGGAAATACATCTTTAAACCCAAATTCACACCACTCAGCATATGCAAATTTCCCCCTAGGTGACAAGAAAGACCTTCCTCCAACCTCAAGGGGTATCACTCTGATTTGCATGTATTTGTATTTATTGAAGTTTAGGTATTTTTGAATGTGTTCATCTGTCAGGCTATTACTAATAGTAATTAGGGATGTAAAAGTGATTGTTTATGATACTGGTTATCCTTGAGAGAAAAAGAAACACACATACACATAGATACTTTGTTTAGATGCACACATAGACTGTCAGACTCACACACACACAAGCGTATTAGCACCCATTCTCAATTCACAAACACTCTGAGTTGCAACATACGGCATGTTTATCAGTGTAATATTAGTGCAGCCATCATTCAAGTGTTTAATCAAATAACCTAGTAGTTATAATGCAGAAGTTGTGTATTAGGCTAGAATCAGGTCCTTTGAGTGTAAAAGAAGTGATAGAATCTGCTGGAGGGTGCTATGAGAATAGGGAAGGGCATGCAGTGTAAAGAAGGCTATTGTCAGTGCGATTTCTGTATCTAATACAACACAAATTCAATGTAGTAACATCCAAAATGATATATATATATATAATAAAAAAAAACACTGCAAACGGATTCTAATTCTTCATTGTATATATATATATATATATATATAAACTAGGTAGCCTAAAGGGGTTGATTATTTGAAGGGGGTGGTTATAATGATCATACTTGAGAAGCTGTTTATCCAATTACGTATTTTTTCTCAAAAGAAATGCTATTTCATGTATGAGTCTTAATGATGGCTGACAAAAAAAGAAGCTTTACATCAAAGTATCAAGTATTCAAAAATAATCAAAAATTATTTCACACATTCCATTGTGGCGCCTCCCAAACGAGAGGTGGAGATAGTGCTGCGGAGTGGCCACTAATCCCGTTCAGAATCTTGCGAAGCACAGCTGACCGGACGTCATTGACTGCACCAAACTTCCATGTGGAGGTGGATTTCCCAACGTTAAGGTAAATTTAGGTTTAGTTTTACAACCGAGTTAATATTTATCTGGCTATTTTAACACAATGTAACACCTGAGACAAACTCTTATTTTGAATTGGGCAAATAAAACATCTGCTACATCTGTTACATTATGCTAGCTCGCTAAATGAACGTTAAGGTTAGATCTAGATCTAACGTTGACTCCGATTGCGGCTGGAGTTTTAACAATCGAATAGACGTGTGTATGGGTTCGTATATATATTACATATAGATCTCTACATTTCACAGTTTGACTTTGGAAAAAAAAAACATGTCGATGAATTAATTTTGTTATTATTCAATCATATATTCATAACCCAGATGTCTACTTGTGAGTCTGCTTAACTAAAAGTTCAGGCATAATATTCTGAAGCCTAAAATATTTTGTCCCAAAATTAAAAATCATACCGTTGAAATTAGCAGGCTGGTAGAGAAAAAGGGGCATGACGCATCTCATACTATGCTGGGTTTTGTTGTTTTGTTTTGACTGTGGTTTTACCGTTGAAATTAGCAGGCTGGTAGAGAAAAAGGGGCATGACACTATTTTGTGCAAATAATATATTTTTTTTACCCTTGTAAACAAAGGGGGACAGTGGCTTGGTAGCATAGTAAAACTAATGTGGTTGGTACAGTAGGCTACTATTTAGAAACGAGGTTACACTTATATGGATCTCCTTCATTAACGGCGATCAATTTATGTTGAGTGGCGAACCTCATGACTAGACAAGCCCCTACATGAACATAGGCCCACACCCATAAACCATTGGTTAATCCAGTCACAATGGTCACTATCACTTGTTCAATTTCTGTTTGGTTGTTTTTTTAAATGCAGCTAATATAGATGTTTGGATAAAGATTGTTGTGATGTGTGTATTTATTGTATGGCGTGACACCATGTCATTTTGTGTGACATTCAGAATTTAGAAAATGAATAATGTTTTTGGTTGTTAATCAGGATTTGGTACTTTTATAAAAAGATATTCGCAAATTAATTTGAATTATATTGAAAGACTATGAGTAAACCTCTCTAGGAGTGTTGATCAAGCAAAATAATGCAAAATGTGACATATTTGCGCATATACATGCTATACTTTTATATGGCAATGATAAAGGATCAGAATAAATTGTTTTGCATTGTGACATTAAAAAACGTTTTTAATTTTATTCATCATAATATTCATGTCACACCATATGACACTTTTTGTCACTATGGCAATAAACTAGTGAATACATTTCAGGACAAATTCTACAAGAAAAAATATATGTTTGGATACATAAGAGTTGGTAGAGTATCACCAAATGATTAGAGCTGACTTTTTTCAGCCAAATATGTCAACCACCCAAACACAAAACACTGATAGCCTACTGCTTCCCTCCAGCTAAAGTAATTAAATTAGAGTCCGCTATTTTCTTAAATAAAGCTTCTACCTGCAGCCATGGGGAAGAATAAACAGAAGGGGAAGAAGCAGATGGATGTTTTCCAGGTGGCAAACAAACAGTTCAAACCGAAAAGCAAAACGAAACCAGTCAAAACATCCCTTAAACACGTGAGTAATGTTAACTTTGGTGTTTGTGTGTGTGTGTTTTTGCTTACTTGCTTGGGAGAAGGCTGTTTCCTTCTGTTTACGTCAAGGGTCGAACCTATCCAGTGTCCTCTGACCTATCGACATGCTCATGTTTGCCTGATTTACATGTATGCTTGGTTAGTTTTTTAAGGGTAGGGGAGGACATTGAAATACAGTTTCGGAAGTTTAATCTGACAACAATGGTTAGGGTTAGTATAATGTGGCAACATGATGGTAACTGTTAGTTCAACCCATTACAATGCGACTGTTCTCTCTGGTGTACAGATCAACACACTGAAGAACGAAAAGGTCGAGAACCTAAATGAGATGTTCACCCAGATCCAGCGAGATGTTAAGAGCATCTCCAAGAATGTCACTCAGGAACGTAAAAAACAAACTCAGGTAGGATGCAGATAACATTCTTCATTTTCAACCTATACATGCCTGAATAATGTTATGAATCGCATACCAACTTTATGTGCTGATAATTTTTTAATTATATCAGTGGAATACTGAGTACACCAACACAACCTGACAGATCAGGTATAATTTCTCTGCATAAACGTCTGTTTGTAATAAGTGACTCCAGTAGATCCTAGAATAGTTTAATATTTTTTTCACATTCCTCTCACATACAAGTATAAAACTTCAGTTGCAAGCAAATTTTAAGGAAATGTTTTATCATTGTTTTTGTTTAGATGGTAAGGAATCCACCCAAGGAAGCTGTGAATGTGGACAGTGCTGCACAGCTTTTCTCCCAGTTGTAACAGGAAGCTGACGCCCTCTGGACAGTTAATAGAAAACGGCTTCCTTAGTGCTGGACCTTGTCAACCATGTTGTTTAAGTAATTGATCAGTCAGGTTGGCTGTCCTGCAGGTGATCAGCCAGTCACCTTCTTCTCTTTCAGGGTGTCTGCTGATGTGAATGTGCAATTCTTCAAAGATGATTGAGGCTGCTGCAATTCCTGCTTAAATTTCCCATTACATTTCTTCAATTCAAGCTAATCTAACTGGGAAAAGTTAGGCCTGTGTTGAGCAAACCTCAAGGGTTCTGGCAGAGCTGGTGTGACGCCCCTCATTTCGAGATGAAGAGAAGAATTTGTGTCGCGTTTTCAGATCAGATATTTCTTTAATAAAAACATGTTAAATGGACTCTGCTGTGTGGTTTGTGGTATGATACATGTGAATGTCACTATGTATTAAAGCAGCACCAAAGACTTTTTAAAACCTTAAAATAATGTTTTCAAAATAATTTCGGTTGGTCCATCAACTCATAACAAGGTGAATGATATTCGCTGCATTTGTTCTGCGGCCCTCTGTCGGCATTAACGGCACTAAACAAGTTTGCCCAATCAGGTAGCGATCTGTAGTTCAAGTAAAACTACAATTGACTTGCCTTATGGCAAGCTTCCATTCCAATCTGTAGAGGGTGCGATTTTCAAAACTCCTTGGTGCTGCTTTAAATGTACCGTAGGATTTTTATTGTCTCTTAAAATGAATTTGCTCGTTTGTAAGTAAAAGGATATAGCAATACATACAGTTTCTGATGGCGAGATGAAACCTTGACAAGGGCTCGAACCTTATCTTTCATGTGCCAAGACATGGGACGGAGCTTCAAAACGTAAAACAGCGACATCTGGTGTTTTCAGAAAATTATAAATTATTCCTAAATTAATAACAATTACAGTTTTTCTCGATTGGTTTGGCTCATTTCTTGAAACCGAGATGACATTCTCAAAATAACATGGACAAATCTCCAAACCACCTTGCAATTGTTCACAACAGAATGTCATTTCTCATTGGTTTCATCAAATTGCAAATGCCTTAGTACAATTTTCTGTTGACTCAATGCATGTTTGCAAATGGTTCTATACAAGTAGCCTACAGTTAGCACAATGAGCCCACATTTAGCACATTTTCCAAATATAAAGATCTTGCTGATCTAAACCGATTAGTTGATTTTTCAGTGTAATGGTTGCTCTCTCCAAAACATATCAGCAGGATTTCATTGTGTAAGTCATCATATGCTCAATAGTCTGTTCAGTTGTCAAAATTAGTCAAGAATATAATGCCATGAACCTCATATATGAATTTCTTGTAGCATTTGAAAAATTCATGACAGTAATTGACAATAAGGTGAATTGTCCTTTTAGCAAACAAGAAGGTTTCCAGATCTCAGGTGACCAAAATTTTGTTTAGTTACCTGACAATAGCTGTTTACGTATGATTGTGAATGTTGCCAAACATGTATATATAGAGATGGCCAGGGCCAGGACCATTTGCAGTTTGAAAAAAGAAGAACCTCACCAAGTAAATGAACAAGGGCAACTTCCTGCTCGAGGAAGATGAAGAAATAGAGAGTGTTGAGGATGGAAGGTGGTGGAATAGGGTGAAGAGGTAGAGGACCACAAGGACACCATACTGTCCTGTACAAAATTCAAGCTATAACTATAGACCATGTAAACCATCGCCTCACAATAGCAGAGGTATAAGTCGCTGAGTGCAGCCTTCTGCCTGTCTGTATAGTCTTCTCCATCATCAAAACCTTTTGCAATATACTCTAACAATATGTGTTGTCATATATGAGAATGATGTGGCCATACACACCCCCAGTTTAGGCCCCTACAACACTCAAATACCAAAGATTGTCATTTTGCACAGTCTTTATACTGATCTGGTTCAGGAAAATTAGAGAGGTCTCGGAGGGCCTGTCCTACCACTCATATGTAATCGTGTGGGACAATGTGAATTTCAACCGATCATCATAATTATTCTTGTTTTTTTTTGTTTGTGTTTATATTTATGCAAGTACAGAATACTGCTATCATCTATGGACGTAACTTTATGTTTCTCCTGTTGCAGTTCCAGTTGTACTTCTGTGATAGTGACAAAACATCTAAGCATTTTGACTTGCAGTGCTTACACAATGCCAAAGGGACAATGCATTTTGGGGGAACTGACTACTTACATGAGAAAGATATTTAGTTTTGACATATGGATAAACTGTTTTGGGAGAGATATGAGCTTTTGCAGGGGATCCATGGTGTTGTGCTAAACCATCCAGGTTATTTTGACAAAAGCACTAAATGAATGCACATGTGCCAAGGTAATTGAGAAGGATCTGTGCTATTTTTACTGTACTGGCCTTTTATATGGGAAAGGAATCTGCTTTTGAAGCATGTATGAAGAGTTTTGGGAAAGATATTTGATTTTGCTACTGAGCTATAATGTTGTGCAGAACTGTAAGACTGTTTGGCCAACTGACCTTATACTGTAGTTTTAAGAATGTCATCTCGGTTTCAAGAAACCGATGGAGAAAAACTGTAACATGGGGTTCATACAGCTTTGGAATGTTGTATGCATTTTTTTTTCCTGTCTGTATTTTATTGGGGGTTTTTTTGTACATGGAGACCTACACCACTGCACACAAAAAAATCCCTGACCACTTTTTAAACTACATGTGCGATTTGATATGAGATGCAATCTGAATTGAAATCATTTCTTGGTTGAATTACTCAGAATTTTCATTAGAAAAACTGCTACACTTCTCCTTAAATTACTCAAGCAGCACTACCCAACTGAACTAGATGCTATGGCAATGGGTTACCAAGTAAATTAAATTGACACTATAGTATTCTGGCTATAGTTCTGCATCCATAAAACCATTCAGGTAGGCCTGTGTGTACCATCCAAGTATCACCCATATTTCAGACTACATTCCAAAAGATACCTGTTCATCTGTAAGCCTACAGTAGGCCAAGATTGCAGCACCATTTTTGATAATGCTTTTAATCTTTCAATTGTGGGAGATCCAAAGTCTATTTCCTTTTAAGAGGAAAGATGGGAGAAGGCCTGTGCATATTTGGAACATTATTCTGATGAATTAGAATCTCTCATTGATCCTAATGGTTCCAATTCCTCTTTTTGCTCGACCAAAGCTCCAAAACCTGCATTTCACTATATGTAAGAAATACAGTAGGACAGCACCGTGCCATATTGCGCACACACAGTCTGTGCTCAGAGCTCTTTCATTCACTCACTCACTCACTCACTCACACACACACACACACTGACAGAGAGATGTGGACTATATTGTTCACACACACCAAGACTGGTGTGCATTCATAATGTGTGTTTGTCAGGGAATAAATAAACGGCTTTCTATACCACTAGATGGCAGTCTTGCAAGATTGAAGGTAAAAGGCAGTGTACATGCTCACCGACACACTCAGACAAGTCACATACACGCTCCAAGTCGCAGATTAAAGGGGGATGTGGACAAGCTCTCTTTCACCTATGTGTCTAGACAGCAGTCTGTTCCTTTCTTCATCAGAGAAAAAAAAAGATGAAAATGTCAGATGTACATTCCACCCCCGGTCTGCCTGGAAATATCACTTAAGTTACGACCCTTGCTGTGTGTGTGTGTGTGTGTGTTTTTGTGTGTCCCTGTGCTGTAACCATCTTGGGAATTTGTAGAGCGAGAATGATTTTTTTCCCCTTGTATTGTGGAAGCCATGATGACCTGGAGTATAATATTTATGGTTTGGAGGGCGAAACATTCAGAGCCGATCTTGCACAAATGACACAAATCTCTCTCTCTCCTCTCTCTATTTCTATTTCTCTCTCTCTCTCTCTCTCTCAAGTTCATTCTCACACATATTCATATAGCAGAACCTCTTGTGAAAATCATGCTGTTCAAACAGAAATTAGTTTTGACATCTCGTATGAGTGAGAGACATATCAGCAACATATCAGTTTATGCAAGTGTAAGCGTATGAGATGACCTCAGAGGGTGCTTATATTTGTGTGAATGTCCTCCCTGGTGTGATTTAGTTTTTGTTATAGACAATATTAGAATTAGCATTTGGAAGTCAGCAAAAGCCTTGTGATCCTGGAATGTGTCTGTTTCCACCCCTGAGGATACATACTGTATACCTCACTTACACACTCAATGAGGCGTTTTCTCTGTGTGTGTGTGTGTGTGTGTGTTTCCACTACTGAAAAAACAAACCTCATTGTGACACTTGAAGGATGAGGTGTTTGTGTGTGTGTTTCCACTCTTGAGAAAATATACCTCACTTGCACGCTCATAGCCTGAGGCAGTTTTGTGTGTGTGTTTCTGCTCCTGAGAAAACAAGTCTCACTTGCACACTTGGAGTCGGATGTTTTTTCTGTGTGTGTGTGTGTGTGTGTGCTTGCACTTGCACACTTATAGTCTGTGGTGGATTTTTGTCCTGCTCGTCATGGAGGGGGATTCAAGCCTCCAGTGTTCTTTAAATCCGCTAATGTAGCGTCTGAGTACCTTGATATAGAATTGCAATTTTCCTGAACAGTATTATTTTCTCTCGGCATGAGTACCTCCCCCCTCCCTGTCTCCCTCTCCCCCCCTCCTCTATCTGCAAAAGTCCCCCTTCTCTCTCTCCTTCATGTTTTTTCTGTCACTGTTTCATATTATGTTACTATATAACTTCTAGTATAACAATGATTATTCACAGTTTCCATCTATGCTGACAGTACAGATAAATTAAGGGATTGTTTTAAGGAATTGTGGAAAAATGGAACTGACCTATGTATCAAAGATGATTGTGCACAAAAAAACACAGACAATATAAAACAATTTTGAAATGGCAGAAAAATTGCAATTATTAGGACTGTGAACCTATGGATTCATCACAGGTGGTCGAGGATTGGACGAGAACACGGAAAAAGATGTAACAAAACCTGTAAAGACGATGAAAGGCTCTCCCTCTGGCTCTGAGGAGGTGGCAGACAGGCCTGCTGGCTTCACATGTCTGCTGTGGTGGCGTAGCTTTCCACATAATAATGTGCTGTGCACCAATGCAGCACTGTGACAGTGCTGGTGCCAATCCACCCACTGAATAGAAGAGTGAGAAGAACAATAGGCCCACGTTTCATCCAAAGATGTCCAGCCAGGAGTATTAATTACAGTCTGTCTTTCAACAAGGGCTATGAAGACTGAGGATCAGAGCTAGATAGACCTCTCTCTCACACTCTCTCTCTCTCTCTCTTTCTTTTCTCTCTCTCCTAGCACTCTTGACATTTTCACTCTTTCACCATCATTCTGCCAATCCTTCACTTCTCTTCCCTCCTCCTCTCCTCCGCTTCCTGTTCTTTCCTTAATGGTGTCTACCGCGCTCTCCCCGAGGTGAGAGGATCCTCCACCCCAGCAAGCGGCTCAGATGTGAGTTATGGCTTCATCTTCCTCCGCAGGGCTGGGCTGATATTATCATCCATATTCCGGATAAGCATCTCCTCGCTCGCATGTCTAAATCTCATTTAATGTTGACGCGGCACACTCGCTCTACAGAGCTCAGCTCACCCACTTGCCTTTGACATTCAGAATTCTGTGAAGGCCAAGCGGCGCCGTAAATATTAGGAGGAGAGATGAGATTACGTATGTAGCAGGAGCCGGCCGAGCAAGTAGGCTTCATAAGTAATCACTTCACATGTTACATATTCATCTAATATAAGGAAGCAGATAATAATAATTATCATATATATAAATATATAATCAGTTTGAGTGTCTGGTTTCTTTGGACTACACAGTTTCTTTTGTGTGCACTACTGGGGAGGTTAATTATATAATCAGCTTGATGAATCAATATGCATGCTTATGCCGCTTTAATCTGTCTTGACAACAGAGCAACATGCTGAGTAGTCTCTGCTCAACTTTCAATTTCATGCTTGTGGAGCCGAGAAATGAAAGATCATTTAAAGCGCTGAACCAGGGGGTCCGTCTGTAATCTGTTTTGTTTACCTCGGCCGCCGGAACCAGAGGGAAATCTGTGGGGGGGGGGGCTTTTCAGATGATTTTTTTTTTGGCTGGCCCTTCCACAAACACCCTGGGATCCGACTCCTGATATGGACAAAGGTGCCTATCAACGCCTTCACGCAATTTGGAGATCAGTACGAGGGACTTGTAGGCTTAGGGATTGATTAAAGAGAAAAAACAACAACAAGATTTGGTTAGTTAAAGGTAGTGATGGCAAGATGAGGCTTTGTTGAAGCTTTGAAGCTTTTCACCGAAATGTGTTGCAAAAAGGTTCATTTCATGAGGCCTCACTTAAGATTCAAATGCTCACTAAGGACATCTAGTGGTGAATAAATACAACAGGAAAAAATTGCACCATGCTTATTTAAGGAAGTTTCAGGCACTTTACCAATTGTGGTACATTTCTATAAATACTGGTAATAATAAATTATAATTATATAATTATTAAAATATATATTTTTATATATTTAAATTATAATAGGGAGTGAAATTATTGTGATGAATGTACAAATGTGATAAAGTGCTTTTGTAACTGATAAATGGGGAGCAGTGAAGGTGTTTTTGTAACTGGAGAGGTGAAGTGACAAAATCATGTCCACCAATGCCTGATCCAGCTCTTGTTTCCTGGAAGCTAAAGCCAAGGGAACAAACCAACTTACTAAGCTTTAATAGCAGCAAGTAAATAATTTAATAGCAGTAAGTAAATAATACCTACTGTATAGGCCTACACACCTTCCATCAGAATCAGTTCTGCCATTATGCACACTACGGTAATGCCTCAACATGGAAGAGGTGTTGCTGCTCTATCACTTTCGCACAAATTTGATATTTCACCTATGGATATATTGTACAAGTAAATTTTACATATGACGACATTAAGCTTGCCTACTGATAATATTTTTACATATTAAGTAACCGTCTAGTCTTTAAAACTATTGCATGACCCACCTTATTGGGAGAAATTGAATCAAAGCCTACTCCCAAACAGGCGAAAACTTTCTCTTTTTGTTCTTGTTCATCTTGTTAGTCTTAGTAATGCACAAGTTGCGATCCACCGCAAAAAAAAAACACTTCTGAAAAAGTCTCCAACCACTGACAAAAACCCACGAGCGCATTTTCTTCATGGTACATCTTTATAGTCAAGATGTCCCGCCAAAAGCAACCTAAAATCAACGCGCTAGCACGGCGCACTGGGCAACCGAGGCCTCAAACACCACGTCACGTGATCTCTCCATTTTGACACACGCCTCGATACGGAGCGTCGGCTAAAAATTATGTGAAATGCTCGAGACTTCATTCGAAGTCTCATTACGATCTGGCCATCACTAGTTAAAGGAAAAGATTGTATCAGAGATTGGAGATGACAGGAGAACATAGACAATCAGGGAAAAAAACATGACTCTCATGAAGGTCATCTGATTGATTGGCGATATGGACATGTTGCAGTGACTGACAGTTGTGTTCATGGGGTGACACGGCCATGTCACTGCAGGGAGCGCAACGTCAAATGGGAGTATTTTCAGTTGTTATATAGGAGACTGTATATCTTTATAATGACTTTATTTAATGTATTAAGCAACATCTGCTGGCATTGGTAAGGATGGAACATTTGTGTGTGTGTGGGGGTGGGGGGGGGGGGGGAGGAGAGGGCAAAAGTAAACCACTGAATAAAATCAGGCAATCATAATCCACAAGTATTCAGCCACGCTACTATACGGTCTCCCATTGTTCCATTTCACCCTCTTTCTCTCTCTCTCTCTCTCTCTCTCTTTCTTTCTCTCTCTCTCTCACACCCTGATAAAATTCTTTGATTGTATGGAGAGCATGATGAGGCTGTGAGTGGTGGGGAGAGCAGAAATGAATTGGGGAGAGAGAGAGGAGGAGGAGAAGAGAGTGAGTGTGGGGGATGGGGAGAGAGAAAGATAATGAAATGAGTGAAAACAAAATGAAAGAACTGAGTGAGAAAAGGACAAGGAGAGGGAGCATTTTGAAGCAGAGAAAGACAGAAAATAAAAAAGTAAGTGAGAGGGTCAGAATGAGAGAGAGTGAATGAGAAGAAGAATGAGAGAGTATGATGTGTGAAATAGAAAGAGCACAGAAGGAGGGGGGTGGGGGTGAGGATGTGAAAGAGAGAAAAAACAGAGAGCAGGGTGTCATGACGAGGAATCGAGAGTGCAAGACCGGTCACATTTCCTCTACTGCCCTCAAAAACATGATTTTAACGTCAGTAAACTCTGATGTTGAACTTACATCCCTGAATCCCACGGTTCAAAGACACACACGCACACACACACTTATTCTTAGTGCCTGTCTACAAAACCACACAGAGAATCATGTCCACAAATGGCTTTTTGAATGAAAACAAAAAAAATCACTTGCACCCAAGTTGTGGCCAGGTAAAAACTGGCAAGATATCTCAGAAGGAAAGTGAATGTGTTGACTTGTTTCTAGCATCCAATATCTTTGCAGGTTCACTCCCATATACTCACACTTAACCCCAAACAAACAGACATGAAAGCCCAGGGTCTTAGCTTTCATTTGAAACCAATTTTATGTTTCTAGGTAAAGGGGTTTTCAAGTTATAAACTTTTGAATGTCAGTAGGCCCTCTTGTTTACAAAAAGTCTCTATGGGAATTTACATAGGGGTCCCAAGCAAAACGCATAAACATATTTTACAAAAATGTATATTCAAAAATCATATTTTTGGTCTTTTGACTTCAATTTTTTTGTGTAACAACCTGAGAGATGGAGTTAGGACTTAGATTTTTGATTTGGGGGTATCTTCATATCTTAGTTAGTTCATAGACATTTGAAATGAGCGGAAAAAAAACTTAGTTCCAACCTCTATAACTCTGTGTCCATATGTCACAGAAACATACATATTCTTCTAGAAAAAACTTGAGGATATCACCTTTCCAATGGTATGAGGCACATCCCTGAGTCTAAAACTATGTAGGAACTGTCAAGCTTTCAATTTGGGTATGCCGTTTTTTTAAAAAAAAAAGGAAAAATAGGGGCGTGCCAGTCTCCTTCCAAAATAAACCATTTAATACTTGATTTTTTTACATTTCCATAGGTCAGCCCAAGTTGCACTTGTAAGCTCAACTTCAAAATGCTCTCCTACCCATGTAGTCTGTATTCGCCTGTGATAGAAAACAGCCGGGAAAAACGAGCGAATCGGAAAAGCCGTACAAGCCTACGTCACGTTAAACATTAACTATGCAGTTATCCTACTCTCAAGAAAACTTTATTAGGCTGCCTGCAGACATGACCCACTAGAGCATCACAGTGCTGTTAGCCAATCAGAGGCGATACGATTGCATCTCATTAATATTCATTAGAATCCTCTCGCACTATCCCTGCTCTTGTTTTCACCTAACTAAAATAGCTTGAAACTAGACAACCACAGCATATTTTAGTCGAAACCAACTCTCATGACATTTTTTTAGACAAGAGACCACCACAAAATTAATGAAAATACGATGCAATGAGACCTTTAAACCATGACTTTCAAACAGAAACTATGAATTTGCTAATGCCAACCATAATCTGTTTAATATCTTTGATATGACATTGAGCTAAAATAGATTTACACTACTTTTATTTTTGAAAAAGGTATGTAGCAGAACAAGCCATTTCTCCTCTTCCTTTCTCTGTGTGTGATTTCCTCTTCCTCTCTCTAACATGGATGTGCCAAAGAGCATATGAATGCTGGTGAAGGTCTCGCTTCGGCACTGAATTTTTCATGCCGTTCTTGGTTTTTTGACGTCCTGGGGATCTTGACGTGCAGCCTGTCCAGCGTGCTCAGTGGAATTTGTGAATTTTTTTTCTTCCAATCTGATCACCACGGAAGCTTGTATCCAAGCAGAATTCATCCAGTGCCTACAATCTCTCTCTCGCTCTCTCTCTGTCTCCTGGGCTGTGTGATGCTTGCTAGTGGTATTGATTGCTCTCATCTTGCTGCACTAACCCAGAGCGCTAGCCTGCCACCTCCCTGCAGGCTTCAAGGCCAAGCCCACTTACTGTGTCATCCATCAACGCTCTGCTCCTCTCCCTCCCTTCAGCCTTACTTACTGACAGGAGTCTTCCATGTCAAACTCGTACAGGTCTCATGCATGCACGTTCTGCCGCACTGGTGACGGTTTGTGCACTACGAAGGTGGAGAGAATGTGGAAAGTAAATGAGTGTGAGAAACTGAATCCTGCAATATCGTTCGCTCTTCCCCCTACATTCTCCTTTTACATTTAAACAAAGAGAGAAGAGGAGAGTTTAATTAAATTTAATTAGGCTTCCTACGCACAGGTCGTTTTTGTGCATTTGTATTGCTAGAGTGTAGTGTAAACAATGAAGTGAAAAGTGAAAAACTAGCCAACTATCCCATCGCCACCACCACCACTTCCTCATCCCCTGCTAGTGCTGCTATTGCAACACTTATGTCAGCAAGCTGGGGGGAAATGTATGCATGCGGAGCCCCTGAGCAGCGAGGATAAAATGTTAATGAAGATTTGCTCTGTGGGCCTAGGAGAGGGTAAATATTTGCAATTTAACAAAACATAATTTAGAACCCACAAAATTGGATATTGCATTTAAATGTATTTATATATATCATAAAGAGAGAGAGAGAAGGAGGGAGGGAAAGAGAGAGATGAAAACATTCTCTCTCGTAGACTAAAGGACAGCCAAGGCCAGTGGGGTGTGAAGGTTGGAGTCTATAGAGTAATGAACAGAGTCTAGGAGTTTGAAGAAAGGGAGAGAGATATATTCCAGAGGGTCGAGCCAGTTGATGAAAATGAACCCTGGGTCTGGTCCAGGTCCGCATGTTGATTTAAAGATGGTAATTTAACTGGTCTCCTGCCAGCTCGCAGCCTGCACCTAATATAACAGGAATAATTAAAGTCTAGATTTGAGAAACATTTTCTGCCTCTGTGTGTGTGTGTGTGTATGTATGTGTGTGTGTCAGGTGGTGGTTGTTGAAATGACTAGCACTCTGTGTTTGTGATTAATTCAAACAAATACATACATGCCAAATGCCTCTTAGTTTGAAAGCACCCCAAAAAAAACCTTAACATTTCCTACTGCTAGCACAATGATTGCAATCATGATGCTGTCAAATCCATCTCTAAAATATCATCAAAAATCCACCAGCACTGATTTATATTAAAGAATCATCCTCGAGAGCAGAAAGAACATCATCTTACTATAGATGTATCCCAGAGAGCCATGCTAAATGGCTGTGGAGTGATCACCTGGCCCAGGGCTGGAACTAGGCCCCTCGGGTGGCTGAGAATCACTGAACCGTGTATTTACTGAGCTGAGGCTTAAAAGCTTTAGCATGCCGCTGTCAGCAGTGATGAACGAGAGAATTAGCAATCTATAGCACTGTTTGCTGACTGGGCTAACTCCCACTTGGCTAACTCGCACTCAAGGTGCTTACGATCTGGGGAAGACTGCTGACTATGGACTGACCACTACATGTTGGCTGGTGTAGCCTTCTTTGGCTAATGCTGGCTGGTGTGAAATGGGTAAGCGTGGCTACAAAAGTAAATGTTTTATTGGCTGGGACCACTGACAAATAAATTGATATTTGACAGAAAGTTGCATTAAAATGTTTTTTCTTCCAATGTTTATTTGAATTCAAATTGAAATGAAACGAGAGTATCTGGTTTGCTAGTTACTTAGTCAACTATTAGCTGCTGATTTTGGTGTCCTTGAGGGTGCCTAACAGTGAATTCATGATTAATCTTCAAAAGCGTTATGAGGGTATTTAGGTACATGTATTTTCATGCTTATCTTTATAGTCTTCTGTGAATGGATGTATAACAAAGCTCTTATCTTATAACTGTCTCTGAACCCTGTATTATGTGACAAAACTGCCTGCAAGCTCAATTTTTCACCAAAATGATCCAAAAGGTTTTTTGAACCAAGATCATAATTCAGAGGCGAATGTCTTTGGAAAGACATTCGTGATACTGACAGAGAGCGGCTAAAGAAACTTGTCCCAAGATAAAGAACAGCAGATAATTTCAGAGGCGAGTTCTGGGATTTGTATGCTGTGGAAGGCTATGAATGTTTAAAAGTTAATTGGCTGGGGGCCCTCTGAAGTCAAGGAATAAAGCTGCATCAATGGCAGGAACGGCAGAACTGAAGGCTACTGCGAGGAGAGGGTTGAGGTGAGGTCATCTGTACTCTCTGGACACGTTTGTTTCCATCATCTTGAACCAGCCCGCCCATTCTCCTCTCACCTCTCACATCAACAAGGCATTTATTTCCTTCCCACAACTGCAGTTCACTGGATATACAGTATTCTTTTCTTCATTCTTTGTAAACCCTAGAGATGGTTGTGCATGAAAATCTTATTAGAAATGGAATGAAATACTCAGGAGGATGAAATGAAATACTCAGAAGGATGAAGTGCTCATGAAATACTTATGCCCATCTGGCATGAACAACCATACCACGTTCAAAGTCACAACCTTCCTCCCCAATCATTCTGATGCTGGGTTTGAACTGCAGCAAGTTGTCTTGATCTTCTCTACATGCCTACAGGCATTGAATTGCAGCCATGCGATTTGAAAATTTGCCATTTGCATTAACAAACAATTGAAGAATTATAAAATGGGTAGTGAGTGCATAACAGCAGCAGGGCAAGAGGTCCTCATTATCAGAAATACACCAAGGAATAATAAGGTCAATGAAAGCAGAATAAAATAGCATATTTGACAGCTGGTAAAGTAACGCAGACAGGGAGAGAACCACAAATAGAGAGAAACAGAATAGAGGACAGTGGAGGTTCATATTTGACCTTTTAGCCACATTTTTTACTTTACTTTTACTTTACTTTTAAGTATCATCCTTCATATACACAAAACGCCCCAAATGTTTGTAGTGTACATGATAAACTTGAAATAACAAGGTCCACCTCAAACTCTTAAACAATTATTCTGATAAAGTGAAATTTTCACTAAACACGTAGAGGGAGCTCCTTTATTACCGTATTTTCCGCACTATAACGTGCGCTGCATCATAAGGCGCACCGTCAGTCAGTGGTCTATTTTCAAACTTTGTCCACAAAAAAGGCACATCAGACTATAAGGCACTTTAAGCAAAACAAAATAGTCAGATAGTCAGACAACCAAAATGTATTTTACATGTGTATTTTACACGTGTTCACTGTCAACATTATTCAAACATTTATGAGAGTCTTCACAACTCTTTAACATGTAACAAAACAAGAGTCCTACACCGCTAAATCAAAGGTCAACCTATTAACAATAACTCAAAATTGAAAACCTATAATACGATCCTACCTTAACTTTGCGCAGATCATCTTCTTGCTTCCTCCACTTCCGTACCATTGATTCATTAATGTTGAATTCTCTCGCAGCTGCTCTATTCCCATGTTATACTATGTGACTGATTGCATTAAGTTAGAATTCAGCATCGTAAGCGTATCTCTTGACAGGAGGCATTTTGGGGTGTGGGGTCCTTATACCACACAAACTGGAATATTGGTGAAGCGCCGTATGTAGGCTATTACTCCGCAACACACCTGATTACTGTAGCCTTAATGCTAGTGGTACAGCTTTGCAGTTTACCAAAGTCATTCTAAAACATTCAAATTGCTTTGAGTTCAGTATGCACAACAGAAATGAATCCACGTTTAAGGCGCACTGGATTATAAGGCGTAAGTAAACTTTTGGACTATTTTGGAAAATGTAAAGGTTATGACCAGATTTTGTTAATTATTGTATTTTTTGTATTTATTAACAGTGTTTGCTCCTAGTCAGGCATGTTAACGGGTCAGGGGTCAAAAAGGTGAGAAGCGGGGGGGTGGGGTGGGGGGTACAGAAGTGTACAATGCGAGACGCGTTGTGTGTGCACATGTGTGTGTATGGATGGGTGTTGGGGGGGTGTACGGACGGACGGAATATATTGAGCTCTGTTAACCCACACTGAGTAGATATTAACATTACTAACCAAACACGAAATAGTTATAGTTTTCTTTTCTACCAGCTACACTACACTGACACTACACAGTGTTAAAGAGCAGCTGGTTTCTCTAAAATGGTCACCCAGAAGCCAGAATAGACAGTGATTGCTCGTAAGTTGTCACTCTTAATTTACATTAGTTTTGTGGTGTCATGGAAGTGACCAACACTACAGTTTTGGCCAATCACTGTTTCTCACATTTGGGTAACCACTGGAATACCAGATATCATTTCACACTGCTGTTTAATTTAGAGCCCAAACTGTAAACCATTCTCTTTACTCTTTTCTTTGGTTTAATTCCTATCTCCATTTCCGACGGTGTGTATTGTGTCAGGATAGTCTATCTGACTTTGCAATAATGGAAAAGGGTGTTCCTCCAGGGTCATCACTGGGCCCTCTCCTATTTTCAATCTTTATTAATGACCTCCCTCAAATTTGTTCAGATTGTTCAATACATTTATACGCAGATAACACTGTGATCTATTCCTCTGATATTAGCATAGTTAAAATACAGAAAAATCTTCAATCTGACTTTGATAATATTCAAAGATGGTTTCAAAGTAATGATCTGATGTTAAATAAGAAAAAATCATACTGCATGCTGTTTCCAACCAGATCTGCTACCTTAAATCAAACCAGTATTGCAGCTAACTTTCTTGACGGCTCACCTCTTGGTAGAGTGGATAAGTATAAATACTTGGGCCTTTGGATTGACTCACAACTTTCCTTTAAAAATCACATACATTCTCTTGTTATGAAAGTTAATTGTAATCTCAAGATGTTGTACCGATCTATTAAATGCTTTACACAGGAGACTAGGTTAAGAATTATGAAGCAACTGTTGCTCCCAATGATTGACTATGCTGATATATCAGAATACAACAGAGTCGAATCTTAAGCCCTTAACAGTTACATTTAATAGCATTTGTAGGTTTGTGTTGAGATGTCACTACAGAACACATCATTGTGATTTGTACGAATTGCTGAAAATCCTGTCACTTAATGCTAGAAGACAGTTCCACTGGTTCCAGGTCATTTTTAAATGCACACACCTTAACTATCCAATATATCTGCAACAATACCTTATACCTCACCATACAAACTATAGACTAAGGCACACAGAACATTTATGTTTTATTGTGCCTCACATCAATAAAGAAAGTGGCAGGCGTGCATTTAAATTCAAAGCTCCCTTCGACTGGAATAGCCTACCAGGGTCACTGAGATCATTAACATCTCTAAGGCAATTTAAGGTACTGTTGTTTACTTACTTACAAACAATTAACAGATGTAAATGCAACCATTAATGCTTGGTTGTTATTAGTAATTTCTTCTCTCTACCTTTGATATGTGGATTTAAAGAATGATGTGTTAACTTTAATAACTTCTGGGGTTAACAATAACAAAGATAAATACAAAATTAGGATATTGGAGGTAGTGTGTGTGGGGGGATGAAAAGTGTATGAATGTGTATGGTGAATTACTATGTTTTGTCTATTGTACTATGCTTTGTCTTTTGTCTATGTCCAGTCTACTGTACTGTCATCTGTATTGTCTGCTATTTTGAGGACCCTCTTGAAAATGAGATGTCGCATCTCAAGAGGTATTCCTCTTACAAATAAATAAATAAATACTGTGTTCACATCAGAAGTTAATAAACCTGTAAAACAGCCAGAAGTAAATTGACTTTTAAATGGTGACAAGCAACAAAGGCAAGAGCAGAGAATAAAAACACTACTAACAAAGCAACTTTACACTACAGCTTAGTTGCTTATGATCTACAGACAAGGCAAGGCTTTCCTGTCACCACTGTGGTCTCTCACGCTGAAAAAAACTTGCGCCAGTCTATGGATGAAGACAGAAGTGTACAACGCGAGACGCGTTCGCCATTTTTAAATGGCTCGAAATCATTATATTTTATGAATCAATTAATAACATTACTGCCGACCAGTGTTTCTGTTACGTAGGCCTATCGTTAAAATCAAGCTAACATTATTAACAATATCGAGCAAACAGGAGCTAATCATTCTCACCGGAGCTTATCATGGTGTTCAAGGCAAGTTGTAGCGAACAGTTCTAAACCGATGTCAAGATAGGTCATCAGAAAAAAAAAACACAACGTAGGCTTTCTAGCTCTCAAAAAACGCCCAAATCGAGTGTGTTCTGTTTTTGAAAACCATCCGACGTGAACAAGGATTTTCTTTTTCTCTATACAGCGCCATTGAGTTAATCTTGCAAACAGTTAACGGCGTGTTCAAAACCAGTGGGGAGAAGAGGTTGCCAGGTTAATCGATACAAACAGGTAACTTTGCGGCCTGACTCAATGGAATATTCGGAAGAGAGAACTGGCAACCAGCAGTGGATAGTCCCAGTTGATCTCGATTGGCTGTAACCCTGTATGTGACCAAATGTTTAGCAAAGTTGTTCTGCGGTCCACATACAGTCTGGAGAGCTGTTCAGTGACGTCATCTACTCACTCGAGGCCCCCCCCCCCCCCCCCAAAAAAAAAAAAAAAAATCTCCTCGGATCTGCACGATTCACATAAACGGCCCATATTGATTTCAAAACGCCGAATTTCGCCGAAAGGTGAGGGATTGGCATGCCTGCCTAGTTCAGAATTTTCTCTGCTTTATTTTCTTGGCCTGTATAGCATACATTCTCCCCAGATTTCTAAATGTTATTACAGCCTTTGTCTGTTGTTTCGAAATAGAAGCGTGATATAAAATAAACCAACTTGACATACAAAATGCTTGGGTCCTCACATCCTTATCTTTCCCCTGGCCTTGATGACAGTTCATAATTCCTGCTCTTGACCTAATTAGACAGTGCATAATTTAAACACAAAGATACACAAGTGGGAATGTCTCAGTGTGTTAGAGTCATTGTGTTTGTCATTGTGAGCGTGGATGTGGAGGGTCGATCTGGGATCAGGCCCCACCATTGGGCTTCCCAAAACTCTAATGAGGACAGGGGATCACTTGACAACATCCAACCCCTTTTGTTGTCATTGTTCTGCATTGACTCAGTTGCAGCAAGATGACTGTGCACTCGGGAGTCCTCTAACACTTTCATCCCCCTCCTGAGCCTCACTAAAATAAATAAATGATCCCAACAGATGCAAACCTGAGAGACACAAGGACAGAAAGATGAAGACAAGCAGGGTTCTGAGAGATTTATGTATCAAACATAAGGGACTAATTTAAACTTCTCTGATAAGCCAGGGCCCACACATTAATTAAACAATGGGACAAACAAACACGCACGCACACACTCACAGCACCAGTCTGTGGAAGGTACCAAAATGGCACACTGCTAAAATACTTACTGCAGACAACTGAATGGCACTTGCTTATTTTGCCATAGGCCTTTGGACCTAGTCTAGACGTGTTCATAACCTTTCTAAAATGGCAGTGGCGTTTATTGCTACCTCCTTACTGCTATCAGAATAACTGCCCACATCTCCAGAATGGGGAAGTGCTTCTTCCCTCCAGCAGTCAGACTATTCCCGCTGAGCTGAAATGCTTTCCTGCTAAATGATTTTGATTCCTGCTAAAACATTTTCTACCTCCAGCTCACTGTCAACTTAAAACAACTAGTGCTCTGTTACAAGTCTATTCATGCTCCTCTTCTGTCATTTGCTGTCTGTCCTGTCCTAAGGTTGTGTGTCTTAAATGCTCTACTTTAAGTAAATAGTAACTGCACTTTATGTATATGTCTACTGTGTCCATTAAACGTAGTCAATCTCAAGTTTTTTTATCCATCCCAAATGTAACGTCAATTGATCAATGCTGAAACATTGTTTCTTCTCACTATATACCATGCTTATGTTTACATTACTGTAAAACCTACTTGCTACTTGTTTAGATTTGTAATGGTGTGTTTGCCCAATGCTCAATGACTAATTTGTGTGCTGTTTATTAAGTAATATAGTTGTAAGTAGTGCACTTGTTTACCATCACTGATAAAACATTTGTACAATAGAGTGTAGATCATTTTAACACAAAGCTGGTAATTGCACAATGAGTAGTACCATAAGCTACTAATTCCTATGGTGACTTTATTAATTTTTCTAAGCAACAAGAGCCTACAGCCATATAACTGTTGCAACAATTGAAACAAAATAATATACATTTGAACAATTAACATGCTCATCATAAAAATAGCTTTACAAAAAGTTTATATTTCTATACACAGTTTTTTTTTTACTTAATTTCTCTTATTTCTTTTATTTCATTTCCCTTTACTCAATACAATTTCATGAGGCCAACATCCTCACTCTCAAAATACACATAAATTAAGTCAAACCTTAAAGAAGAAGTCCTGCACATTCTAACCCACACCCCTGCAGGTCTTCAATGTTGGTTGGAAAAGGAATGATAACAATGGTACAACATAGCAAAATGGTAGAATCTTGTAATTGAATGCGGCACAGGAACTCCAGTTACATTTTCCTATGTCCCATTCACTTAAAACTCTACTATTTGGTCTTTTGACAAAGTTCACTTAGCCTTTCCTAACCAACACCATATGGCGATCTTGAACAATAGGCCTGTTTAAATACCCTGGACTTCTTTTTAAATGCCAATACCCATTAAGATAACGCTAAATTTTGAATCTGTTAATGGTTCCTTTGAGAGAATGAAATTTGGATGCAGGATGCAGAGTCCAGGGAAAGACAACTGCAGTGTAATTGCACATCACTGAAGCATGGGCTAGACCTTCTGAACAACAGATGCTAACCCTGTCTCAGCACTAGTTTGCCATTCAACCCCCCATAACCACCACCCTCCACCCTTCACCACTCACCTTCTTCCTGACTCCAAAACACAGAGAGCACGGTGGGGATTGTGTACTGTCACTCAGAGACAAATGCTATTCACTCACATCCTCAATCAACACACTGTTCCCTCAATATATAATAACGTTCCCTCAAACCGCTCTGCATACAAAAATAGACGCATGTGAGTGTTTATTCATGAAGTCTGAGAGTCTGAGACAAACAACAGTTGCTGGGATGAACTGTAGCTATGTTATTTTGCAGACATAGACAGACCCCACACGCACATCACAAGTTAACATACAGCCAGTACAGTTACAGCCAGAACTAAAAACAGTAGGGCAAAGGGTAAAACTTAAAAATCAAATCTTTTCTTTCCAATTATATATAAGTAAATTTTTTGTTCCAGTTTGCATCCCTAAAAATAAACATGTGATTAGAGGTCATTTCTGGCTGTAGTCGTGTCCCTTTAAGTCACAATCTAACCACACCTACATCCTACTCACATCCAGGAAGAATCCTCAGCTAAAGAATCCTGCAGTATTTTGGAAGAGTCTTCAGCTAAAGATAGGAGGACTGTGATGCCGAGAGTACCAGGGGGAGACTTACGGTAGCGTGAAAAGAAAGGTTAGGGTAGGGAGTCTTAAGGCCAGTTCAGACCAAGGTTTCACAGTGAGACGAGACCAATTTAGATGGTTTTAGAGAGGAGTCATGGTGGTGTGAATCAAAGGTTTTATGTTGTTACAAGCAGTTTCAAGCGACTGTTAAACATTCAACATGTCAAATTGCAGTTTCAAGATTTTAGAATGTTTTTACCTCACAGTTTGCATGTTGCTGGTTTTTAGAATGTTGCAGCTTGTCTTATGGGCCTTTATCACACCTTGACATTCTGAGGTTCCATGACATCATGGGGTGGTAAACTAAACATTCTATCATTAAAATGCATTGAATTTTCCCCCGTTTCTGACTAAAAATATATTAAGTGCATTTAAAATAACATTTACCGAAATAAATCACATGGCAGGACCATGAATTTGTAATAGCTGAGAGGATACATGTTGTTAGGATAATGGTAGGCTAAAATGGTAACGTGCTAGCAGTTAACTGCTTGTCGCTTGCTAGGAAAACCTGGTTAGCTTACAACATATGCTATACAAGATTCAGTGTTGATAGGCCTGGCTTTCATCTTAGATTACAGATAACACGAAAGTTTGTTCTTTTGCGGAAGACTGCCTCGTCCGTTTCTTAACATGGGTCACTATAAGACTCTGAAAACACCCCGTAGAGTAATTTCGCATCCCCATATATAAACATGATCTGACATTCGTTTTCTACCGTGTGTAAACAAAATAATATGAACATGTAGCCTACATGTCGGTTGGTCATAAGAACTAAAATGGGCAGCTCTAACAGTTTCATTAGCATAGGGTTAGTGGTTTTAGGCTGGTTTTACATGCTTGTGCAGATAATGAAAACCTATTATCTTAACAATGGGTATCCCTTCGGCTTTTACAAATTCATGGTCTTGCCATGTGATTTATTTCAGAAATCGTGAATTTAAATGTACTTAGTGTAGTTTTACCCATTTTTTTTCATGTCAGAAACGGGGGAAAATTCAATGCATTTCAATGATGGAATGTTCGGTTTACCACCCCATGATGTCATGGAACGTCAGAATGTTGAGGTGTGATAAAGGCCCATTGTGAATCTTCGTACAGTCTGAACAGGCCTTCACTGTTTGATATGGATTCAGAATGTTTTGAACTGTAAGGTTTTTAACCAATACAAAAAGCTAGGACCAGTCCTAGAAGAAAATGTTAGTCACATGACTAGCCTAAAGCAGTTTAATGTAACTAGACCCTGAAACCACTATAAAGTAATGACTGCACAGGGCTTCTCTGCCCTTTGAAGATGTGCTAGTGCCACTGTTAGCAAACAGTGTTAAAATGAGCTTGTGGGTGTATTATGAGAAGAAAGTTATAATCGTTAGACAAAGATGATCTTGCATGACAAGCAGTCAAGTCAAGTAAAATAGACTAGCACTATTCTCGTATTTTGTGTGTGTGTGTGTTTGCTTGTGGGTAAAGGGGATTAATGAAATTAGTGGAGAAGGTAAGATGATTCAAAATAGCAGTTTACACACACACACACACGCACACACACACATCCCCTGCAGGGTTGTACAGTGTAGACAAAAAAGATCATGGTTTGGCAAGCAATGCTATATTCTTAAGTTTGCCAAAACAAACTAAAACAGCTGAGCACTGCAATCACTTACGTCACTTCCTGTTGCTGTTGTTCAGATTCTTTTGATGTTAGTAAATAGCTATTAAAGTGCCTAAAGAATTTACAAGACAAATTATACGGACAAGATAGAACAAAAGGCAGCAAGTATCCATTGCACACATCATACACAAAATCCCAGACACCCACACATTTCCATGTGTGTTTGCATGTGTGTGTGTGTGTGTGTGTGTGTGAGTGATGTGTTTCTGTGTGTACACACGCATGTGTGTGTGTGTGTGTGTGTTGCTGTGTACATTTGAGATGACCATCGTTGAAGTGGACTGGGTATTCTTTCAGTGTGAGAGAGCTGGTGGTCTTCTATTCCTCTTACTGTACGGTTACCTCACCCGTGAGCCTTTGGTGTTTACCAATGCTGCTGTGGCCTAGCCTGTGAATAAACACACACACACACACACACACATATCCAAATATTGGTGGGAGTATTTCATAGACTTACAATAGTTAGAACAGATCATGCTCAAAAAATGTACAGTGCATTGCACTACAATGATGGTTTGTAGTAAATATCACAAACACAATGCACACACAACGCACACACACACAACGCACACACGCACTTATACACAATCACACAGACACAGACATGCACACTCAAACCCAATTTCTCCAAATACTACGCATAAAATACACAGACATACATATTGCCACTACAACAGTTTCAAAAGACTTTATTTATCACCTTTATTTAATTGTCAACATCTGACACATGGTTCTCCATCTGTAAAATACAAACAAAAATGAAAAATTGTAAGGAATATTACACAAACACACAGCATTTGTAATTCAGTGTTTAGTCATAATGCATGAATACTGTAAATCCCAAGGCAACTAGACTGAACTTGCCCTCATAATACACACACACACACACAGTCCCATACCGGGTCATTGCTGGCCTCTTCATCATAGTCTTCCTCTCCTCCATCTGTCATCTCTCCTGCTTCAGGCTCCTCTCCTTCACATGCTTCCTCACCAGAGTGTTCCGCCCGCTCTGACACACACTCCTCACGCAACCAATCACAGCTCTCCTCATACTTTCTCTGGACTTCTGAGGAGAGAGTGGGCAATGGATTTGAGAGGGGAAGAGGTGTGTGTGTGTGTGTGTTTGTGTGTGCGTGTGCTTATGTGCATGAACTTGTGTGAGTGCATGATGAGAGCATTCAGATGGAAAGAATGCTCTGTTAGATGTTAAACATACGGTCTTTTACGGCAGTATTTCTGGGCTATTATTATTATAATAATGGGCAATTATTATTATTATAACATATATCACCACAGCTCTGAAGAATGAAAGTTTAGTAGCACTGTCTATGAGCCCAGTACTCATAAAGCATTATAAAAAAATTATAAAGGTTTAGAATGCTATCATGTCATTAGTGGTAATAACTGTACATTCTCATAATTGTGTGGACAAGGCATTACAACATTGTCTTATATCCCTTCACAACTTATCACAAAATTTTATAAAGCATAATTGTGAATGATCTTTTTACTAATCTTGTGCTAAATTATGAAGCGTTACAAGCGCTCAATGTATACTCCAACTACAGTCAGACGAACACATAAAAATGTCATTTAAAAAAATCTATAAAACACTAGCCTAAAAATCTAGACTGACATCTGTAGCGAAAGGTTTTGCTCAGCAACTCATTTTTTTTTTTGTATTGCAAAACACTCAAAGAGAGGTCATATGGATAAGTTACTAAAGCGATTTGCCTAGCTCTAGCAGTGCCCCTGAGCCCCAAGAGCACAAGCTATGTGTTTCCGTTTATCTGCACTTAGCACCCATCCAAAGCAAAGATGAGCAGTTGTGCGTGATCTATTAGATTATTGGGCTTCAAGGTGTCTACTTACCTGTGTCCAGACGCTGCTGTCTCTCAATGCGTTCTAGCCGACCCAGCAGTGAATCTACCTTCAATTTCACCTGGGCCAGCTCACGCCGAATCACCTGCAGCTGCTCACACTTCACTAAGGGAGAGTACACACACACACACACATTTAATTCAATCCATTTCACTTGATATATGCTATTGAACCTCAAGGTGATTTAAAGTGACAAATCTGAGCTTCAGCATGAAAATTCTAGCATTTGAACTTCATGAACATTCTGGAAATCTCTACACCTAAAGGAAGCTAGCTAAAGGTGAGTAGCCAGAGAAAAGTGTGAGTACAATGAGCATTTTATGTTCACAATAAACTGGTAACTGACAATAATCAGGTCACTATACTAATCTGTTTTAGGTGTTTACATGAAATTAAGAGAACTGTTAACCCTAACGAGTTTACAAAATTCAGTCAATTTTTAAAGCAATTTGTTCACTTATGTATCCCGAGCAGATCCAGATACAAAATAATAAAATAAACCAAATAAGGTGTATACAGGTCTTTAAAAATCAGAATATTGATAAAAGCCTAGATGTGTTAAAGAGATTTATCATAAACTGACAATAGCAGTAATATCCGTTCATTATGTTTACGAGTGCTTCAGATACCTACAATAACCCGATAATGATCGTTATTTTCTGGTGTGGATGTAAAGCCACTCATTGCTACAGTATATACATTCTTTTTTGCCTCTTGATTATATCAAGTCAGTCCTGAACATTGGGTCTGTTCCCATGGAAACTGTCACGGCTTACACTTGGGGCCAGAGGAGATAGCGCTGGGACCAGGGGGGCGTGAGGAGGTGTGTCTTGTTGGGAGGGTGGGCTTTCCACGGCGAGTGGGAGGGGTCATCAGTCTGGAGCGCTTCAGTGGGACAAGAGCTCGAGGAGGGGGCACACGTCCAGGGTAGTCAAATACCCTGAGAGAGGCAAGTGTTAGCACTTTATCTGTCTCTTTGTCTCCATCTTATGTACACACACTCACACACACACACACAATGTATTTGCAGTACACACACAATCATAATAATCAATAATACACATGCAGAAACACATGTTAGGTTCATAATAGACAAAAACACAAATACACAAGACATTTATATCAGACCTTTGTTCCAATACACCCACACACTGCCACACACAATCATAATCACACAGCACACACAATAAGCTTATACACAATATCCTCCTTAGCATCCCAGTCGAACACACTAAGATTTGCTTACCGAGTATAAAAATCATCTCTGTAATAATCGTAGTCAAACTCGTACCCGCTGTAAAGAATGCAGGTAGATGTTAGAAAGACAAAAGCACACACTCACACGCACAGCCCTACACTATTGAAATCATATTTGAAAAAATATGGCACAACTGAAATGTTAATGTGCTATATTTTTATTTATTCAACCTTAAACCATTGAAATACGAGCTGAAACAAGACTCTACTGAGAGCAAAAGTGATACGTACATACATATTTATCTCATTATAAATTTTTATAAACATGCACGGCCTGTCGAGACTAGTTAAACATACACAGCAGCCTTATCTTATGAGAATAGACAAACGGTCTCCCAATGTTTTGCATAAAGACTAGAATTCTATTCTATTAAAGACAATTGTCTATTAAATGTCAACGGTTTCATTCACACACATACTGTAAATAAATGTACATAAATATACACTCATATCGCATAACACATATAAATACGGATACAGTTGCTGTTCCCAAAATGATAAACTGAAGAAGCCTTATGGATCTACTTTCTCATGAAGCATTCAACTACACTACAGCTACCACACGTTTTTTTTTTGTAATTAGTGCTTTGAGAAAATAATTAGATAATTACCACCATTTATCAGGACATCTCATAGGCTGTTATCCCAATGCACTGCCTATGACAGGAGCTGAGAGGTGTGACTTTGTATCAAGAGAATGTGTAATCATTTGCCTAAAGTCATTTACTGACATTATGGCACTGTTTTTTTATTAATTGGCAAGTATTTTGACACACACAAACACACATTTTGACAGAAGATCATAGGTTGTATACAGTATGTAACAAAGCAGCATGCCATTTTGGAAATAGAAAGTAAGTTTGAAGTCAACTCATCCACCTCCCATTTCCAAGGGTGTAACCAGCACTGAAATTTTATCGGAGCATTTAACTATTACCAGATCTCATTTGGATGTCTTCTTCATCTTACATCCACATTGGTTTTAGATGAGTTAATTTAACAGAAAACACACATATATAGTAACTATAAACTGTCACACTTAGAAACGGTGAACAATACAAAAGCTTCATTATAAATGGACTGCAATTTAAAGCAGGTTCATCTAGGTTCATCCTGAGTAACAAAACAAAATAATGTTTGCTACAGTAACAGTTCCCACAGACTTCACATACAGTGCCTTGCAGCATGATTGATGACTCTGTCAATGGACGTTTAGTGAATCACTACAAACAGACCCTTCAGGACCACGGACAGCTACACGGCTTGACACCGATGTCAATTTAGTTCAACACAACAGGCTGAGACCCTATTCCCCACAATTCCACCCCTAACCCTAAAACTGGATTTATACTTCTCCGTCGCAGCGATGCAGTAGTGACACAGTAGTGACACAGTAGCTCTGTGTACCTTCGCCGACACTCTGCGTCGCCTTCCGTGCACCTCCCCAAAATTGTAACTACGCGTCAAAGCGACAGACAGAGTACGCAGACAACGCAGACGTCGAGGGCTGTGATTGGTCTGTGATATTTGTTTATTGCGATAGCTAGCAAGCTAATCCATAGTAAACACGTGGCACCCCGTGCTTACAGTTTGTGCAAACAGTATTTTATAGGTTCGTAGTTTTCCTTTGCATTTTGTTCTATGCGTCTACAAGTGTAGTGCTGATACTGTAATTTTTCTGAACAATGACCTCATTTATTCGCATGGCTTTAATTATCACGCAACTGCTATAGGGCTGCACGATTTTGAGAAAAATTGCGGCGAGGGTGTCAGCGAAGTTGTCTGCGTCGCAGAAGTATAAAGCTGTATTTATACTTCTCCATCACAGCGACGCAGTAGCGACGCAGTAGCGACGCAGTAGCGATGCAGTAGCTCTGCGTACCTTCGCCAACACTCTGCGCCGCCTTCCGTGCACCTCCCCAAAAGTGTAACTATGCGTCAAAGCGACGCAGACAGAGTACGCAGACGTCGAGGTCTGTGATCGGTCCGCTTTACAGTGGGAGACAGTGTCTAAACTTTGGATATAATTTTGGAGTCTAATTTTGAATTTAAGACAAATATCTTCTCATACTTTCACATAAGTATTTGTTTATTGCCATAGCTAGCAAGCTAATCCATTGTAAACACGTGGCACCCCGTGCTTACAGTTTGTGCAAACAGTATTTTATAGGTTCGTAGTTTTCCTTCACATTTTGTTCTATGCGTCTACAAGTGTAGTGCTGCTACTCCAATTTTTCTGAACAATTACCTTATTTATTCGCATGGCTTTAATTATCACGCAACTGCTGTATGGCAACAACACTCCACCAGAGCAAAGAGTTCGAGAAACATTCAGAAGAACGACCCAACCCCCTTTGTGTTGGGGCGGTGAATTGCCACACTTTGCAGTGACTCCGACACATAAGTATAAATCAAAAACATCGGCGAGGGTGTTGGCGAAGTTGTCTGCGTCGCTGCAACGCAGAAGTATAATTCAGCCTTAAGCCCTCAACCATTGGGGACTTAACTAGCATTAAACTGACTTTATGATTGGTGTGGTCTCATGCAAGTTATGTCTTTTAGAGCAGTGGTCCCCAACCTTTTTCTAACTGCGGACCAGTCAACGCTTGACAATTTTACCGCGGACCGGGGGGGGGGGGGATTGCTCCAACAATATAACGATATTATAACATCAAACTCTCTGGTCGCCCGTGAATGAATCTCCTGTATGTTTGCGTGCCCGACACTCAGAAACTCTCCATTCCCCTCTCCTTTCCCTTCTCCCTCACCTCTGTGTTACCGACCACGGCCCTAACGCGCTGATACTGGTTGCTATGGTGGCGTTTACATGCAGTTTTGAAGGCTTCATTGCCTCATTTGAGAGCCGGTCACCGCATATTATGCAGAGCGGGCTTGGTGTGTGGGAATCACCTGTCACGATAAATCCCTACTTCAAGTAGGACTCTTGGTACTGGCTGCTAAAACCTTTCTTTTTCTTGGAAGTCGTAGGCTGCTCTTCTCTCTCTTCATTGTGCCTTTTCCCTTTCACAAAGAAACTTTCCAAAGACACCTGTTTACTCATTTTGCTGGGTTAAATGAGGAGGAAATGAGGAAATTTGGCGCTCAAATGAGGAGATGTAACACAGAGGAGAATACGGTCATTTCACAATAAAAGACGTTTCAAAATAAGACCGCTCGATTCAGATAATAAATAAAACAGAAATAAATTATTAATTCTTGTGCGGCCCGGTATTGATTGATCCACGGACCGGTACCGGTCCGCGGCCCGGGGGTTGGGGACCACTGTTTTAGAGTCCAGAGCTTAGGGTTATGAATACTTTATTTATTCAATTCTTTATTTATCAATACATTTCTTTTACCTTAGAATAAGAACCTAAACTCATTATACACTAACATAATAAATTGGACTCTGACATTGAGTCTCTGACACAACCAATATGTGTCTGAATGGCTATACCTAGTCCTGCACCAGAGTGGTAGGTGCCCAGTAGCCTGACTTTTTGTCTGCTTTTGAACACATTCATTGACTCTCATGTACTCAGATACTGACCCGTATATGGCAGAGAGAGGTCGCTTTGACCCAGCTTTTGGTCGATAAAGCTTTGGCTCCCCAGCCATATTGATATCTGTCAAGACAAATGAGATATTCAGACATGCACAGGTAAGAAATACAAAGTTTAGCAGTTCTTCAATTTCTTAGATTAGATGTCACTTCAAATCATTCAAACAAATCTAATGATATGATATGTTACGTATGTGATTTTTAGAGATAATTAACGGTTTATTTCAGCATTTTAATGTCTATAAATAATATAATAAAATAAGTTAGCCAAACTCAATAAATAGTGTAATCCGGTCATTGCAGCATTATGCTTAAGGCAAACTGCTCACATACACGGCCAGAAACACTGTGTGTGTGTGTGTGTGTGTGTGTGTGTGTGTGTGTGTGTGTGTGTGTAAGAGAGTATGTGTGCGCGCGCGTTGGTGTGTGCGAGAGAGAAAAAGAAAAAGAAGGAGAAAAGGAAAGGGGGGGGGGGGGGGGAGGAGAGAGATGAAGAAGTGAGTGAATGAAAGATCTCTATTCAGATGCACGCTAGAGATGCTTGGTGACATCGAAAGCACAGTTCAATAGCCATAAGAAGAAACGAGTGAGGGGGTGGGGAGACAGCACAAAATTGATCACAGAACCTGAATCAGAGTGATTTAGGTTTAGTTTTTAAATTCTTGTCGCATCGATCCGTGCATTTTCTCGAACTCGATTAAAACAGTTCCACTTTACAGCTTCTTGTATGTGTTTTTCTCTACTGCTGTAAACACCTATCAATGAGCGTAACGTCACCGGGGGTGTCCCACGCAAACGCCAGTTCTTTCGAAGGATGGAGCAGACTATGAAGACCGAAATATCAACTCAACCTACTTATTAATTTATTCTTTGACACCCGATATGACACTCAAAGGAAACTCTAGATACTATATATAGTTATTAAATTGTTGTGCGAAAGAGCTATGCTCAAACCAGTCAACTCGTCAAGGAATTCTTGGCTGACATGAACACAAAAAAACCAAGATGACGGCAGATACCCTTGTTCAGAGAGAATACCCACACGCACAGCATCAATAAATACATTATCAAAACCACTCTGTCGCGTCAGGCGCTACGACGTATCAACAACTTAGAAATGAACCATTTTTGACATATAAACAGTCGCGCTGACACTCACGTCGTTGAATACGACGCTTGACTTTGTACATTATTTCTGGTGAGAAGACGTCCGTTTTAAGACTCCGTACAGGGAAACGTGGTCCGCAGTCACCAGGTCTTCGACTCCAGTCCACAGTGCGCGAGACAGATGCGCGCAGTTTTAAATGAGACTGCTGTATGAGGCAAGATTATACCATTCGGGGTTTTTCGAGAGGGGAAACGCCTTTGGAATCATTTTAATAGCTAAAATAAATTTTCGCTGATATGTTTATATTAAGGTTCAATATTTTGACCGAACTTAAAATAAACGTTTGTAGGTTATGCACATACTGTAGGCTTAGTGCATGCATCGTGCAATACAAAAGCTTCTTTAATCATGTTTAGACTAACTTGACGAAGGATGGTGGTCACTCTTTTCAGCGTGAATGCTAAAGATTTTTGGTGTGTTAAGCTGTGGGCACTAAACATGCGCCGCGATATGGCATTATTGGTTTGTTAAGGTGTGTTGTAACAGATTCAACTAGTCTTAATGACAGCTATTTGGTAGGTAGGCCTACTAAAAGTTCCGTGAGCGATGATGTATCCATGACAACACGCATTTTAGGCTACTAAAGATTTGTCTACGGATCTTGTGGTCATAGGCAACATCACAGATACTAGCGATAAAGGGTTTTATCGGGTATTACAGCACCGAAAGGTAAACTGGATTGATCTCATACAGATTGATCTCTATTACAACCATTGTCTTGGCAAAATAAGGTGAACATTGGCACAGAATAAATGAAGTAGAACTACTTAGTGGAAGTAAGAGGAGTCAATGTATGCCAATCATGAAAATAGATGTGTCAGTCTGCTACTAACGTTAATTAAGAAGCCCTCTTAATCACAAACCTGGCAACAGTTCTTAATTGTTTCTTTTTATGATTGGCAAGCCAGTTTGATGAGTCTTCGCATTTCAGCTATGCAATTTAATTATTATTAATATTAATTATAGTGTAGGGCTGTGGATATTTTATTAATCCTAAGAAGTAAAGGTTAGTAGGCTAGTAGCAGTAGTAGTAGTAGGAATAGCCTAGTAGTAGCCTTGTAGTATGGTTAGTAATAGCAATAGTAGTAGCACTAGAAACAGTATGTGAATTGCTGAAGACATTATCTATTTTGTGGTCTCTTCTGCCATCTAGAGATGTGATGGAAAAAATGCTGCTGCTTTGACTTGTGACGTGACTCACTCTCTCACTTTCTCTATCTATATGTCTCTCTCTCTCTCACGCACACACACTCACACACTTTCTCTTTCTCTCTCTCTCTCTCTCTCTCTCTCACACACACACACACACACACACTTTCTCTCTACACACACTCACTTTATCTCTCTACATCTCACTTTATTATCAACTCTATCGCACACACACAATCTTTTTTTTCTCACACACACTTTGTTTTTTTCCTCTTATTTCTCTCTCACTCTTCCACACATACACACACTCTCTCTTTCACAAACTCTTCTCTCACACATGGACACACATACTTACTTTCTTGCTCTCTCTTTCTGTTTCTCTCTCTAACTCTCTCTCTCTCTCTCTCTCTCTCTCTCTCTCTCTCTCTCTCTCTC
>JAGFZM010001933.1:45680-56754 GCA_017657215.1 Limnothrissa miodon
CTCTCTCTCTCTCTCTCTCTCTCTCTCTCTCTCTCTCTCTCTCTCTCTCTCTCTCTCTCTCACACACACACACACACACACACCATGCTGTCACATGAATTCATCCTCATGCTGCATTCTCTCCCACTCCGCCCACAATCTGTTAGCTTCATGGCTCACTTGTTTTGTCAGACTCAGCATCCTCTGTCCTCATGCTTTAAGTAACACACACACACACACACACACATTACACACACAGGTGTGGCTCATTACCTACAGTATACCTGCAGTAGTAAGGCTCAGTCTGCCTAAAGCTGCTGACTATTTTAAAATAAAAGTGAGGAACAGCAGCTCACCTCAAGCACTCTCATATTGTATGTCCAGACTGAGTAATTTCTATGGTGAAATCTTAAAGGGATATTTTAATGAAACAGGGGACACAAAACTCACGTGCAGGTCTTTTTTTCTTACCCTGTTCAGTTAGCATGAACTGCAACCAACAGCACTCGGTGACCTCAAAAAACCTCAAACAGGTTGCTCTGAAATTTCCCTTTAAGACCAAGACGTGTAAAAGCAGAACACGCAAAAATTACTTTCACAGATGGCATTTGTCCAATTGAATCAAGCTGTGTTATGTTGCACTTGCACACGTATTCAACTGTGGAAAGAAGCATCGTCATTTAGGAGTCTAATTCAGCATCAATATTTACTCAGAGTTTGCAGCTTTCGTCCACAGCTACATGGGGAGCTTAAGGGGCTTGGGCTGTTTCAGTTCTGTCTGGCCCTTTTTTAATTAGCATGTCCTTTCCTTAGGTTAGCTGCCACTCAAGGCTATGGATTCACAGCAGTTAATGCTTTGACTGCTGCTCACACACACACACACACACACACAAACACAAACATGCACACACAAAAACAGACACACACATGCACACACACTCTCACACACAAATTGGCATTTCCTGAAGGTACCATTTAAGCTTATAAGGCAGAAGAACCAAAACTAATTTAAAGTAAAAGTTCAGTGCTATTTGTTGCATGCAATGAGTGGCAGAAGAGAAACAATAGTAAAGTAAGTAAAAGCAGGATGAGATGCAATTGCCATTTAAATTGTAGCAAATTGTTTCCGGTTGCTGATAAATGTCAAGGTTGGATTGCAGTCAGAGATTGATAAGATTTGGCTATGGTAGTTAGTACGGGTACCCAGGCTGCCTATTTTCACTCACACACACACACACACACACACACACACAATTATAGGCCTATTATTATTATTATTATTATTATATTTGTTTATTTATTTATGTATGTATGTAACCTTCCACTTTGTTGGTAATAAAAGTACGAATAAGTAAATAAGTAAAATCTATTTTTAACTGATTGAAATCTACAAAGGATTTTTGCATATTTCTTCACGCCAAGGAGATCTTTGAGGGCTAAGTGCTTAGGAGATATTAGGATTCAAGCATTACCATGAATCAAACTCTTATTGCCATGCGCCTGTCTCTCTTGCTACTTGAAAAGAATACTTTATTGCCTTACTGTTATAAACTGCTGTGAAACAATACTCACGGGTTAACAAGATATTTAGCCAAAATTATGAAAAATCTAATGATCATATAATGATGTGTTAAGCAAAGATAGCAAAGAGGAATGCTGTCCACCAGTATCAAAAAGGTTTCACAGAGTATAGTTTCTATTCAGTTAAATCTCCCTCTGTTTGTCTGTCTGTCTGCCTGTCTGTTTGTGCATAATCCCATTTATGCAGAAATTTACGTTGAACAGAGCTGCTGTTATATCAGTGACCAGAGGGGGGAGCTCTTTGGTCAGTAACACTCCTTCACTACCTAGTCTGACACTTGCATAATTATTCACACAGACAGGCACAGTTTTTTTGTCCAGACACACACACACACAAATTTAGATATACTCACTCACAGTGGGGACGGGTGAAAAAAATAGCATCAGTTCTGTCTCCTGTGAATCATTTGACAGACAGACCATTTCAGCATGCAATTAATATTTAATAGATCTCCACTTAGGACATAACAAGAAACCATCACACCGTCTGAGACCTTAATCTTATGTGACATAAATATCCAGGTCCTTTTTCCAATCTTTGTTCGTCTCTCTCTGTCTTTCTTTTGCTCTCTCTCTAGCCATCCCACCGTCCTTCTCCCTCTTGCTCTGTCTCCCATTCAGACACACACAAACACACAAACACACACACACACACACACACACATCCAAACACAGGCACCCTCTCATTCACTTTCATGCATACAAAACATTGCCCAAGCACATTATGTCTTTCTCTGTCATTAGTCTGACTTGAAGACTATATAAACAATAAAGGATTGAAATGGACGATTACACAGACGGACGTGTTGTACTGTATGTGACGCTGAAGTAAGGTCACTAAATACAACTGACAGAGGACTTAGAGTAGTGGGATAATAGTCACTCACCTCTCTCCCTCCCTCTCACCTTCTTGGTCTCTGTCTTTATGTTTCTCTTGCTCTCTCTCTCTCTCTCTCTCTCTCTCTCTCTCTCTCTCTCTCTCTCTCCTCCTGCTCTCTGTTTCTGCTCACATCCCTTCAGATCTCTATCTAGTGGACATCAACAGCATGAATAAGGAAGCAGATGTGCTATGTATTGATTCTGTGGCAAGGTCATGTTCCACTGTCTGAGGGTCAAGGCAGTGTGCGTGTGAGAGAGAGAGATGTGTGTCCTGGGCTTGTGTGAGGGTGTATGTTGGGGGCATTTTAATCAGAGAACAAGTTGCCGTAATAGGCTGATGGAATTGTAATGAGTTTCGTCCGGAAGGAATGATCTCTTCTTCTATCGGCTAGTCACGGCACTGGTAGTTGTTTGTGAGTCAGACAGAGATAGAGCAAGACGAGGAGAGAGAGAGAAAAGAAAGAGATCAGCTGTGGTAATGAAAAACTGCCTAAACTGACAGAGGAATAAGAGCAGTCATGCCACAGCTTGCACAAGCTTAGAGACATGACAGTGCACACACACTAGATAACATACACACAAAACCCATACACACAATGTTTATGAGCAAAGCAAGTGTTGCTGCTTCATTATTACCAATGTGTTTGCCCATGACTGAGACCACTGATTGCTTTATTCCCTATCCACACTAAGATTTATTTTTTCATAGTAATTCCCTTCCTCTCCTCTCCTCTTCCTCAATCTTCCTGTTTGTTTCTCTTTCTTTTTCCTTTCTCTCCCTTTCCTCTCTCTTTTTTCTCTCTCTTTCACAGACAAATACACACACACACCTGTCTGTCTCTATTTCTCTCCTCTTTTTCCTCTCTCTATCTCTCTTTCTTTTTCTCTTTGTCTTTCACATACACACAATCACATCAGTAGTCACACATTAGCCCACATCTGAGTGGTCACAGACATGCAAAGCTTCTTCTCCACCACTACTCACACACACACACACACACAGAGAGACATACACAAATGTGCAGGAACAAACACATACATATGCACACACAAACACAGACACGCACACTTACACACATACACACACACACACACACGTGCGAACACACACACACAAAGCACACACATATACACAAACAAAAGCAGACCCACATCACATTACTGCAGCCCCCTACCACTTTTTGAAGTGCAGCAGAGCTCTATATGCTCTCAAGAGGTCCTGGGTGCACCTCACTAGAGAAAAACAAATCTAGTGTAGAGTCATTCTATACACACACACACACACACATACGCTTGCACTAACACACATTGCACACTAACGCACATTTACACACTAATGCATAAACACAGACACACACACACACGTACATTTACTTCTCAAATCTGGTGCCACCTCAAGGGACTTCTTGCCAAATATGGACTACAAGCGCACTGTTACGTTTACACAGAATGTAATACACACACATAAACACAAACACACACACACACACATCTGGTGCCCCCTCCAGGGACATTTTGCCAAACACGCGCCAGAACTGTGCCACCCCTGAAAAGGACGACTCCAGCTGGCACTGTCCAAAGGCCCAGGGCTACAGGCGTACCTGAGGCAGTGAGTGTGTGTGTGTGTGTGTGTGTGTTTTTAACCCGAGTGCCAAACCGCTAGAAGGGATCTCCGTAGATCTAAACTGAGGGCCTGTAGCAGCAGCACCAACCTCAACTTTACATTGGGAGACGTTCCTGGCGTGAATACAGAGACACAATTGCACTGCACCTGCATACAGTACAGTGCTTGGCTCACAGGCTACCTGCTGCCAGATAGTTGTCCATCAGTCAGGCAGGGAACAGGGAGAGAGAGAAAGGGAGAAAGAGAGAGGGAGGGAGGCAAAGAAGAGGGAGACAAAACGGGAGAAATAGGGAAAGAGGGAAAAGGGAGGGAGGAAGGCAAGGAAGAGAAAGAGGGAGGGGGGGGGGAGGAAAGGAAGGGAGGGGGGGGGGGGGGGGGGGAAGGAAGAGAAAGAGAGACAGGGAGGGAGGGAGGGAAGCAGGGCCAGCCCGCAGGTCTTTAGGGCCTCTGCACTCCACTGAAACATAATGAGGCTCAGTAGGCTACGCTCTGAATTATGAAAAACTGTTTTTCTGAGCTGAGGATTCAGAGCTGTGGTAGGTCAAGTGTGTAACGAGCAGCACTCCTGGGGGGGGGGGGCAGGGGTTGAGGGGGGTTAGATAATGAGTCACAAATAAACACGCTCAAGAGATCTTCAGAATGCATATACATAAGCACACACACACTCACGCAAATGCACTCTTTCAGCCACACCAACACACCTACAGAGATACATAGACAACACACACACACACACACACAGAGTATGTGCTGATCAAGTACCTGAACTACCTGTGTGCTAAAGCCTTACAGTGGTGACAGGCACGTTTATGTCGAGCCTGCCAGTTAACTATAGTAACGCGTTGCTTTAATTGACTGTAATGTTAATGATGTTGTAACAATAGACAAAGTAATGGATTTAATAGAAAAAATAGTGGCATTAGTATTTATTATTAGTTATTATAGTTTATTACTTATACTCGTTTTTGCCATACACATACTTTTGTTTATGAACGTTCAGCAATGCATTTACACACGCACACACACACACACACACACACACACACACAAGACACTTTTGTTTCCAGCACACAGCCTTGCCTAATAAGAAACTTAAGTGGAAAGTCTGGTAAGCTTGTCTGTTATATATGCGTGCTGCTATGCCCACTGATGGGTTGACACAGCGTGAAGGTTTGTGTGTGTGCGTGTGTGTGTTAGTTTCAGTGTGTGTGTGTGTGTGTGTGTGTGTGTGGGAAGGTTTGCTCCTCTGCCAGTCAGTTGAATGCTATTGATGCTCACAACTGTTTAACCCCAAACAGGAAGACTCTCATGCACTTTTCCAAGGCATAAAAGTAGCAAATCTGTTCCACCCCAGTGCTGAGCTTGTAGTGCCTCGGGCATTTCACACACACACACACATACTTTCTCCTTCTATCTTTCTTTCTTTCTTTCTTTCTCACTCAGTCTTTTTTTGTTTCCATACAGCGCTGTCACTTTTACACAGACTTACACATATTACACACTCACACACACACACACACACACACACACACTCACACAAACGCACACCCTGCGAGTGCTCTTCAGAGACACCCCTGACCTGAAGTAATCCCCACAGTCAAACTGGGATTGCTGCTCACCAAACCTCCCCAATCCTTTGCTATAAAAAAAGGGAAGCGGATTAAATCGTTTGAGCTCTTCACCCACAATGAGCTGCCTGAGCACCAGGCATCCAGCCAGCCACCCATCAGCCTCCACTGGGCCCACACTCTGACCCACAAACCCTCTGGACAATTTTAAGTGTGTAGATTCAATAGCTGAATATGTGCTTGTATGCGTGTGTGTGTGTGTGTGTGTGTGTGTGTGTTAGGATTGCTGACAGTGGCTTGACCCTTGGTTTAGTGTGGTGGATTCTGGGGGATCCTTTCTCCCCCACAAACACACACGTGCACACGCAGACATACACACACGCACACATAGAACACTCATGATGACGGACTCACCCAACGGCTGTCCAGCGATGATGCGTGCATTCTCACCGGCCACGGCGGCCCGGGCCGTCCGCTCGCTCAGGTACTGCACGAAGGCATAACCCTTGTGCACGGAGCAGCCCACAATTCGCCCGTACTTGGCAAAGATGATTTCGATGTCGCTCTTGGTGACGATGGCCGTGTTGAGGTTCCCGATGAAGACGCGGGAGTTGATGGAGCGCGGGTCGTTCTTATTGGTCACGTTGCTCGTCTGACTCTTGCCAGTCATTCTCCACTAGCAGGCACTCCTGGTTAAAAGGACACACACCCACCCACCAACCCACACACACACACACACACACACACAGCCATTTGCATACACACAGACACACACGTGAAAGCAAACTATCAGTCGACAGGGATTTAAAGTCCATTATATATGCTTTCAGTGAGTTCTAATGTGCCAGAAATTAGTGACAGCAGTAACTGGAACGGCTCCTCGTGATCACACGGTCCCTCTGGCCAAGCTGTCTGCAACAGCTGACAACGAGCAACATCAGGCCAGCTGTCGATTTGTTTCCCGCACAAAAAGCCCACAATTTCTAAACCACTCTCAGATTCTCCCATGTTCGCTTGATGTCTAAGGCTGTGAGAGCGAGTGTGTTTTGTTGGAGGGGGGGGGGGGCACTATGAAATGGGAGATTTAAAACGGCGGATTGCTTGTAGGCAGTCCAGCTTGGCATTTGCACACTGTGGTGTGATTTGGCAGGAAATGAACAGCACTTAAGTAGCCACCTTTCTCCACGCTAACAGTATGTCCATAGGAGACAGAGTGCGGCTGGGCTGGCAGTGGGAGGTTTGTTTTTGTTTGTTGTTTGTTGCTGTTGTTGTTGTTGTTGTTGTCACAAAATATATGCAATGAAATCTGTTCAGTTGGCAGAACCTTTCTGATCTCGCCTCAATGGTGAAAACAAGGATGTCCTTGCCCACAGCTGTTCTTGCACAAAAGACCTCTACATTTTTTTTTTCGGCACTCAGATTTTATCAAATAAGGAGTCTCTCTAAATGTTGATTGTATGAGTTTACTTTTATTAAAAAATGAAAGTAGTTAACAAAGCACAAAGCACTTGTTGTAATGTTTGTGTCTGCCTTGCAATAAATTGCTTTTTGAATGTAATCGTCTGTGCAAATAGTCCTTTGTCTGTCACCAATGAAAGTATGGGAACCTTGTTTTTTTCACACATGTGAGTTATCAGATACGAATGCTCTTGTCATGGGTTGAGATGCTCCCCAGCCTGAACTTTCATTACCGGTCCCATAAAAGGGTCCCTGAGAGTGGCCTGTTGAAATGGGTTTGCAGGCCCATCACCAAAACAACCTCATTTCTACAGCAATAGCATGTTCAGTCTGACTGGGGTAGAATGGGGCAGAGACACTCTTGATATGGCTTTCCCTTAGAAACGGGAGAACGAGATGAGAAAAAAAAACATGTTTAGGAAGGGAGGACAGCTTTATTAGGAGGACATCAGCCTCAGTGTGCTAATGTAGTGTGTGTGTGTTAGATAGAGGCGTATGTGTGTGTGTGTGTGTGTGTGTGTGTGTGTGTGAATGTTACCCGTAGCCCATGACTGAGCCTTGTCAGTATGTGTGCATTTATAAAACCCTTTTCTGTGCTGCATGTTTCTCTCAGACAGCTGATCCTGTTTGCAGTACATGTATGAATTCCTTATTCAGATTGATAGCATGAAGGGGTGTGTCTATGAGTGTTTCTCTCAGACAGCAGTTCCTGTTTACCGTACATGTATGTATGAATCCATCATTCGGATTAGTCAGATCTATTGAATAGCTCCATATGTGTTAGAAAGGATAAATGTTTACGCATTTGTCCATATGGGCCTGTATTTCTGTAGACACATGCATGTGTGTATACATTTGAACATGGCTTCTTCGCAGTCTGTCGGAAATGTCTCAGCTGGATCCCTATTTGAGTTTTGGGTTGATTTTCCCAACGGTTCCTGTCTAACCACTGATAATAATGGGCCCTTTTGGAAAGCTTCCCCTGTTACAATCACCATTGGAGCCATCTGCTGATGTGATTGCGTCTGTGCACAAGTCCATGATTAGGACCCTCACACTTGGATTGTATGTAGCCTATGTTTTAATGGGACTCCCTGAGTGCAGGTGATTACCTGTGCACAGCAGTGGAAATGGCTCAAGAGGGCTGATTGCTACAATGTCCAGGAGGCTTTAAAACTAGTTGCATGTTGTCTTTGTATGTGTGTGTGTGTGTGTGTGTGTATTTCCCCCAAAGTCTTTCAGAAGATGAGCACGCCTTTTGCCTTTTAACATTCACAGCTAGTAGCCCCTGTTCAGAGGGACATCTGTATCTCTCCCCCTCCTCTTTCCTTCTCCTTCTCTCTACCTCTCTCTCCCACACTCTCATTTTTTTCTCTACCTCTCACTCTCTTTTCCCTCCATCTTTCTCTACCACTCTCTTTCACACTCTCACTATCTCTCACTTTCTTTCTCTTTCTGTCTCTACTTCGGTCTTTCTCTCTTTCTTAGTAGTCTCTGTTTCCTTGCTCATTATGCCTTCTTCCGTTCTCCCTGGCTCTCGTTTCTAAAGCCCTCAGAGTCCCCAACCCCGCCCCACCTTCTTACACACACACACACACACACACACACACACACACACACACACACAAACACACACACACACATACGCTTGTAATCCAGTTAGCCATCTGGCATCAGAGCTACATTCCATCTGTACTTCTTTCACCTGGGCACCTTTGTGCGTGTGTGTGTGTGTGTGCGTGTGTGTGTATTTGCACAAATGTGTAGGTGCATAGATTTGTGTGTTATCTTGGTATCTAGCCCAGTGTGTGTGTATGTGTGCCTGTACACTGGTTATATTAGAGCATTTAATTGCTTGTGAAAAATCTTGTCCAGGAAAGATAAGAATACACACAAGCAGTCATGGTTTAATTTTGAAACTCTAGTTGGCACAGTTGCACATTATTTACCTTAATCTCCCAGAATATGAGAGAGAGAGAGAAGGAGAAGGGGAAAGTGAGAGAGAAAGGGAGAGAGAGGAGAGGTGGGTGACAAAGAGGTGAGATCATAGCTTCCTTGTTCTGGGCTCGTCATGAAACGAAAGAGGAAGTAAAGACTTATTGCTAAAGACAGGCGTGGGCATATTTGGCAAACTCCAAGTTTCCTAATTACAGAAAAGCCCTTTATTGAACCTACATGTGACAGCCATGAGATCTGATGCCAGTCACTGCGAAAGAAAATTTGTTTTAATTTTGTTATATTACCACAGTTCTCTCTCTCTCTCCCTTTGTGTGTGTAAAGAGGGGTTGGAAATGTGTGTGTGTGTGTGTGTGTGGTGTGCTGTGTAGAAAGAGCACTGACACATCTCCGATGTGCGGATAGAGAAATGGCGCATGATTAGGTTTGATGAATGACTTGAGATAAAGAGAGAGAAGTAATCTACCAAAGCACATAGGCCAACAGCACACCCTGGGAGAGAGGAGCAGAGATTCTACTGATACTGCACAACACACTTAATTACATGACCCTAGTTTGAGATCAGATCTATTCTTGGTTAACCCTAAGTTTATCTTAGTTAAAGGCCCACTATGCAACATTTTTCATTTGATTAATCCGTTTCATACTGTTTAGGATGTTAAAATGAGTCATTACACGGCTAACGAACGCTGTAGAATGCGCCACTGTGGCCTATAGCGGTAGATACAGCACTTGCAATGTTCAGCAGCGCGGACCGCCTCCAATAGAATGCAGTGCAATACAATGCAATACAGCGGTCTTTAGAGGGAGCTCGTGAGAGATAAAAACAGAACGTTACTTAGCCCTTCTTTAAATTATGTGTTTGATTTGTTTGTTCAAATGTTTGTTACTTGTACTATGAACAATGGAAATTTCTCCTTGATTTTTATGAGATGTGTACCTCATATGGGTAGCTTGCCTTGACAGTACTCAAAGATGTGATAGAAAGAATGTATGACAGATTCATGAAAGGAACAGGAAGTCAAGTGGACCGAGCAATCATGACGACCTCTCACCCTCATCAGAACGTTCTAGAACAACAACAGCAAACAAACAAACAAACAGATGAATCAGTAAAGAGATAAACATGCTGACAGTCCCCTCTCTATTTAATGAGGAGGCTGATCAGACATCACAACCAACAGTGGCTCCCTTCAAATCACTCCAAGTGTGTGTGTGTGTGTGTATGTGTGTGTGTGTGTGTGTGTATGGTATGTGTGTAATGCTTGTGTGTTGTGTGTCTACTGAGTGTGTGTGTGGTTGCTGAATGTGTGTGGGTGGGTGTGTGTGCGTGCATGTCACCATTTATCCTGCTTTGAACTCTATTTGCATGCCCTGTCTGCCTCTGGCTGTTCTCCTCCTTGTGTGTGTGTGTGTGTCTGTGCGTGTGTGTGTGTATATGTGTGTGTGTGTCTGTGTGTGTGTGTGTGTGTGTGTGTGCTATTCTGATCGTGGGCGCAGCGGCACTGGGTTTGGAGGGAAGGGGGAAGGGGGCTCTCCAGCGTTGGCAGCTGGTGGTGGGGTTTGAGGAGGAGCTATGCACCACTGCGCCACAGGGCCTCTCAGCGTAGGGGGCCTTTTCACAAGATAATTCAGCCAAACTCATTGCTGTGCTTACAGATACTGCGACCATATCACTCCCATAAAACTGGCAATCACGCCCACTATTAAGATTTCACACAAGGCACGCTATTGAGTCTCAAAAATGCCCCATTTATAAACATTTATGTTGCATAAATTTAAATGCAATTAAGAAGAGCCCAATGGAATATCTGAGATGTTTCTGTGGATAAACGGAGACTTGTTTTCTTTTCCTCTTCTCCTTGGCTATGATTCACCTGCGTTAGGTTGATCAGACCTTTCTGGTGTGAAGGAAAAGTGACAAAAAGAGAACAAAAAAAGAACATGGGGGGGTGGTGAGTAAGAGAGGGTGTGTGTGCATGTGTGTGTGTGTGTGTGTGAGAGAGAGAGAGAGAGAGAGAGAGAGAGA
>JAGFZM010001933.1:70964-85964 GCA_017657215.1 Limnothrissa miodon
AGAGAGAGAGAGAGAGAGAGAGAGAGAGAGAGAGAGAGAGAGAGAGAAAGAGAGATGAGATGAAAGTAGAAAAGGTGTGATAAGAAAAAGATGCGATAAAAAAAGAAACAGAAAGCAAGAGACACTGAGAGAAAAGAAAAGGGCAACACAGGAGGAGGTGAAGAAAATGAGTTGAAACAAAGGGTGGAGAATTAAGGCCTAAAGGAAATAGGAAAAAAAACTTCCACAATGCCCAGCCCAGTGCTGTAAACTGTACACGACACAATAGAATTATCCTTTTTAAATTACATTATTATTGTTTTACTAATGAGCTCCTCCTTCTATCAGTTGTATTTTACACCTCCTTCATATTTACACCAGTGCCTCTGTCATATTTACACCAGTGCCTCTGTCATATTTACACCATTGCCTTTTTCATATTTAGACCAGTACCTCTGTCATATTTAGACCACTGCAAGTGGATTCGTTAGTGGATTTGTTAGAGTAACCTAATTAGAGAAAGGAAAGGGACTATGCAATACGACTCCAATATCTTTTCCCCAGGGTCTTCTTAGAAAACTAAATCTAAAATATTTTAGGTTTGTAAATGAGACTAATTTTTAACTGACAGGGTAATATATATTTGATTTTAGTAATAAACAAAGGTACTGGCAATGCACATGTCCTACAATAGATTCGATGGACATGTCCTAAAAATGCATGATGTGATTTGTTCGAGTAGCAGCAGCTCTAGCCGTGAGTGGTACGCTACTCTCCTTATGCCAAATCAGTGTGGCATCAAATTGACTTTGACGCTGTTATGATGAAATATGTATAGGCTCCCTTCAAAAGCAGAGATCAAAATGGTATGTGCAGGTGGGATCAGTTTATTTAGGCCTGTACTGAAGTATGGCATAGCAGCTCAATGCTAGGCACACACCTGGGGGATCTGGTGAATTCAAGGCCCTTGGGAATGAAAGAAAGAAAGAAAGAAAGATAGACTGAAAGACAGAAATCTATGTGTAGCAGTATGTTCTACAAATGTGGTCCTCTGGTATCAGATCCTGAATCCAATCTTCTAGTCGGCCATGTACTTAAGGTTTAAAATGCCATATCCTACGAATAGAACAATGGCTACTTCAGTGCTAGGTATTGTAACATTTTAATTGAGAGACAGAAAGACAGAGAAAGAGAGAATAGGGAGAGAGAAAAGAAGAGAAAGAGAGAGAAAGAGGGAGAGAGAGCACTACTCTCGGACAACACACATGTATGGCACTAGAGTGAGAGTAAACCCCTTATCAATGAGAAGGACTGAAACGCAGGTCTGCTCTAATCCCATAATGCACCTCTACTTCACGGCTCCCCACAGGGGAACAGGATTGGTTGGATCGCATTAGGCCGATGCACAAACTTCTGTGAATGGGGGGGGGGGGGAGTATAATCTCCATTTCTGTGCAAACAACAGAATTTAATATCCTCTTCACAGAGATAGCTGAATGTGCCAACACAAGCCTACTACATAAACATAGGCAAGATGGCGTACGTGACAACAACAGTACCTTGAGGAAACAATTTCTTAAAGTTGGTTAAAGTTACTTGATGTTTTAGATATTAGGTTACCTGTGCAACTACGTACAGCTGGATGACATCTCTCAGGATATGGCTTCCTTGAAAAATGAAAAATGCTGTTTACTTCTTTCTCAGCACTTGAAAGAACTACTTATAGGCTAACAGCATTTTCTAATGACTTGTTCCTCTGTTCAGATGCAAACAGAGAGGGGGGGGGAGACACACACACACACAAACACACACATAAACATACACAGAGACACACACATGCTCAGTTTACTGGCACTAGCCAACAAAAGCTTCATAAACATATGCAAATCCTTTTCACAAGGTTGTGTAGGTCTGTGTATTGTATTTTCTCTTGTTTGTTTATGTGTGTGTGTGTGTGTGTGTGTGTGTGTGTGTGTGTGTGTGTGTATTTGTGAGCAGTCAGTGAAATTGTAGTGTGAGAGCTAGTGGAAGGGACTCAGTGTGACTAACAGACTTCTAGACTGAGCATGCACACACACACACGCACACTTCCACTTTCTCACACACACACACACACACTCTCTCTCTCTCTCTCTTTCTCTCTCTCTCTCTCTCTCACACACACACACACTGTGGAACACTGGATCTCATTTTCCTATTTCTAACTTTCTCCAATCTGTCTCTCAAAATGCAAGCACACACACACACACACACACACAAACGTACACACAAATCCAACACACACACAACACAAGTGGTCGCACTAGAAACGTGAAAGACTGATAATTGGTGAGTAGTTTAATGAATATGGATGAGTATGGGATAAGTCTTTCTTTTCCTCTATTCTTTCCTTCTGTCTTTCTTTGTCTCTCTTACCTGGATTGCATATTCATTGTGCTCCACTCTCAATCATTTGTATTGACTAAATACCACCAGCACGCTGAACAGATGGAGCTGATGGAATTACTCAAGCTGAGGAGCAAGAGAGAGTTGAGTTCAGGTGTGTGTGCCCAGATGGTCGTGTATGTCTGTGTGTGTCTGTGTGTGTGCGTGCATGTGTGTGTGTGTGTGTGTGTGTGTAAGAGAGAGAGAGAGACAGAAAGAGATAGAGAGAAACAGAAAGAGAGAGAAAGAAAGAAAGAGATGGAGAAAGAGAGAAAGAAAGAGATGGAGAAAGAGAGGGTATTCATGTGTAAAACACTTTCATCCCCCAGATGCTCAGTACCTGATGTGTACTACAAATATGTGGTGTGACCCAGCAAAGGCATGACCCACAAACAACACACAGACAGACAGATGGACGGATGCAATGATAGAAGGATGGACAGACAGACTGACAAGAGTCAGAAGGATACACTCACACACACGTATGCAGGCATACAAGACCTCTACTCAAAAGATTATCCAGAGGACCACAAACCAATTCAGTTTCCATGGCAACATAGATCTTTGCATAAAGCACAATCTTTGTCAATCCTGCACAGGCCTACACATAAATCTGTAGCCACATCACGCAGTTGGATACTGTAATTAACATACACACACACACACACACACACACACAAACACACACGCACACAGGTCCTCAAAATATCTTCCTTAATAACTAATATCTTCTTCAGGACATACAGTTCATAACTGTGTATCCCATATAGTGCACTAATGTGACATGCGTTTATTTTATGAAATGATGTGTTGCAGGTTTGTATCAGCAATGATAACAGGCTAATCCAAATCACTGCTGTTAGCTGTTGTCAGCAAGTCAAAGTGCGTTGGTTGGAGAGCTGTCTTTGGATTGAAATAGGTATAGGTCCAGTTGATCATACATGTATCATAATAATAATAGTAATACTAATAATAATAATGAACAATATACATTAAACAATTATGAAAATAATTATGAAAAAAAATATTGAGCCACTTAACAGCCTACAATCAATATTGCCAATTTAACTGTAATACACTCTTGAAATAAGAGGAGAGAAGATGAACTTAATGTGAGTCACACCCACACACACAAATTCACTGTCTGCATAAGCAAAGACCTTCCCTCGTACAAACAGCACATTACCCCCCTGGTGATAGTCATGCGTCTTTTAATATTCATTCTCAGTCAGACAAGAGGAGAAATATAGCTGATTATAAGGCTCTATCTCTCTCCCACTCTCTCTGTCTCTACACTGTGCACTGTATTTTTCTCTCACACACAGTGTTGCTTTATCTTTCTTTTTCTCTGGTTCTCTCTCTTTTTCTGTTGTTGGCTTTCTCTCCGTTGTTGGCAGTTGTTCTCTCAGTCTGTTCCTCTTTATCTCTATCTTTGCCTTCTCATTCCTGATCTTGCCATTTCATTCTTCTCCTCTGTTGTCTACCACCTAGCATGCTCCGTATTTGTGCTCACTGTTTACTCTTGTTTGTCCACAATGCCAATTCACACCACTCTGTCCCGTCCAAAAGCACCACGGCAACAAGCATCTTATGTGTGAAGAAATAATAGATGGAATGCACACAGATCATCAACAAATTGGTAGTAGTAGGTATGTGTGTGTGTGTGCTTGTGCGTCTACTGGACAAGCAATGGACTAGAACAGACCTAGAGAGAGAGAGAGAGGGAGAGAGAGAAAGCAGAGAGTGAAACAGAAAGATAAAAGAGCATGCGAATGTATTTGCTTCTGTGTGCGTGAAATTCTCTGTAGTCCAGAAGCAACGAAATCCCTTAAGCAGCATGACCAACGCTATTTCACCCCCGGAGTGCACTTGGGCCTCGACCAGCCAGTGTGAGTGTTTGTGTGTGTGTGTGTGTGTGTGTGTGTGTGTGTGTTATTGTGTGCCCCCACCGGTATTATAGCTGTGCAGTGCAAGCCAGTTTGGGCCAAACTCCTCAGATGTCAGTGCTGAATGCGATCACCCCCTAGAGATCCTTTAAGAACACTGGTTCTGCAGAGGATCACAGGGTTCAAAGCTGAAAAAAGAACAGGGGAAAGGGGCTTGTCTAGTGGACAAGCAATGGACTAAACTGGACAGTGAAAAGAGTGTGTGTGTGTGTGTGTGTGTGTGTGAGTATGTTTGTGAACAGGTTTCTGTATTATGAGGCTATCCAGGTCCTCCCTTTTATAGGGCTGTTTTTATTTACTAATCTTATCACTATAGAAACAAGCCCCAGGGCCTTTTTTTTTTAGTGGACAGTGCCGTCTGTAGAGCTGATCTAATGAAATCATTCAGTGAATAAATCAACCTGCTTGTGGTTGCCCACAATATAAGGAGAACATATAAGTAGATGTGCAGGAGACACTAAGACAGATTTATGATGTAATGTGATATCATTAACCCAACTACCGCTAAACAACTGGGACTGGAAATATACAAAAAAAGTTTCAAGGTCATTCTCACACACACACACACACACACTGCAGTGAGAAAGATATGTGTTTTGTGTCTTCTTCACATGGAACAAATGTCCTCTCCTTTCACTTTCTTCCACATTTCAGTGTTTGTTTACACACACACACACACACACACACACACACACACAGTGAAGCGGTTGATCTCTGGCAAACAGAAAGGCAAATACCAGCAGCCTCCATTTCTCCAGCCCCTTCTTTCTCTTTTGTGACAGAGAGATGTTTTATTCATGGCAGCAAAGCCCTCGTCACACCTGAGCTATCTGCTTTCAGCGAGCCGCTTGCTTGTGCCCGCTTTGCAGTGGCTTCCTGATAAGGATGCAGAGGGAAAAGAAATGCCTGGAAGGTAGAAGCGTCTCCACATGAGAGCGGAGCTCTATCACCTACAGAAGCTAACGCTAATGCTACCTCCTCACCCAAGCGCTTCCACCACCAGCCACGGAAGAGCTCCAGATGGGCTAATGCTGCGTGTGTGCGTGCGTGCGCACACATACATACTAATGATACAAACTTCACCTTAACTCCACCTGAAATTCAACCTCAAGTGTCATAAAGAGAGAGCAAAGCGTGAAATTGGCCAAATTTATATGTATGAACTCAGCGGACAAAATGCTCTTGATGCTAGGACCATGCTGGGAAAGTTGAGGAAAGGTGGTGTGTTTGTTAGCCAAACACTGATAAAGCACTTATTATTAAAGGAGAATCCAGACAAGAATCATTCCATAGTCGTGTTGTTTGGCATTGTCCACGTCTGTCAGTAGGAAAAAGAATGAGGAATTTGATATAACATCGACCAAATACTGAACCTGCCACTAAGATAATCCTCAGAAATATGGTTGCTGTAACATCAGAATTATAAACAAACAGGGTTTTTGTTTTTTTTTACAAGATGCTACTACTTTGTGCAAGATGCTAGTAATATGTCAATATTTAGTACATGAATATGAACTGAGATGTGGACAGACACATCAGTCCATCCATACAAATAATAACATGTGATTGCTTTTCAAAACGAAAGCAAGTGTATTGCATACACAGCAACACTATCTGTGTTTATGACTAACCTACCACGGGCGAACAGGGACATGCTGTAAAATGCCCAGGTCTGAACTAGAGCATTCTGTATTGCACTGTATGACAGCCTGCTACTGCCCAACTAAACTCTTTTTGGGTTGTAGGTTCTGCCTCAAACTTTTCTTTCTTTTTTAACACACAGGCCTAGTATGGTCGGCAATTTAGCACAAAAGAAAAAAAATGGGACACAGAAGTACAGTAAGTCTAGTAATGGGGCATAGAAACTCAGTTTTCCTACATGCAGCATTCAGTCCTGTTAGCGGATGGTTTGTTATTCAGTCAATGTTTGCTATTCAGGACTATGGACAGATTCATCGGATTGCTCCTTTACACTCAAGTGTTCATAAGCTGACAAGTGTCTGACATGGACTCTGGTGATGGGTTCTACTCCAGCTGCTCCAAAAGTAAGGAGTAAGGAGTACTTATAAGCACCTAAAGAGAACCTTTAAAACAACACTTTACACTGTTGTGCATGCTTGGCATACAACTCCAGAAATAATGTCTGACTTTTGCAGCTCAAGACCATTGTGCTTCAGCACAATTAAGAAACCTTAATCCCTGCTCTTCACAGAAAATGCTACCATTTTCTTAATTTTAGCAAGAATTTGATAAGTTTGAAGAGAAAAAAGTTTGGTGATTCCCTAAATGACCTGCTTGAAGACCATAAAAACGACAACAGATACACTTTGCATTGAATGTATCTAAGGTGTGACTCAAGTGAAGGGACATTAATAACCTGGGACTCAGCAGAATTTGTCTTCATCTACTTCTATCCTAACACCAGAAGAGTCAAAAGAAGGCCTCACAAAATCTGGTGTTATCGTGTCTTTAATCTCACATTTTTGTGCATAGGAGCTTGTTAGATCACTGGGTACCATATGGCGCTATCCATGGTACTGAAACGCTGTAAATGCGACTGTTGAACACTGTCACCGACGGGCCTACGGAACAGCAGAGAATCTTACCAAAATTCGAGACCTCGGTAACAAACAATGTATTCCTTCCGCTAAAGGCGGAATCGCGGATCTCTGGGTCACGACAAGCTCCGCTGCAACCCGCTTCAAGCGCGTGCCATGCAACAGCATTCGGCAAGAAAGCCTGCGGAACACACAGCTCAATGCGGACAAACACAGAGAGAGAGAGAGATCCTGTTACAACAAACTTATGACAGACGAAGTCGCAATGAGCTACGTAAGTGTCTGGAGACGGTGTGGAAAGAACAGATACCGGAGCGATGAGTTTATTATAGCATTTCTTTGATGCTCCTTATGTTTGATGGTATGAATGCTACCATACATTGCATTCAGTGTATGACCATGCTGTATACTAAATGCACTACACAATGCACACACAACTTATTCTACCGCATTTCCACGGGCGGACACAGCCTTTGCTTATGATTTTATATATTGATATCACACACAATCGCTGCCATTTCCGCTGGGTCTGTGGCGTTTAGCTGCTATGATTACGGATGCATGACATACAACATTAAGATTCGTTTTGCTGTCATCTTAGCGGTATGCCTTCATGAAGGTGTATATCCCCCTCGCAAAAGAATGCATCAACCACAGATGAGCGTTTAAGGAATACACTAGGTTTTATTGCACATAAATAAGCAAGCAAATGTAGGCTGTCAGTTGATCTTATGTACCTGCAGAGGAGCACCCTTAATCCGTTTTGCCAAGAGAAAGAAAAACACATAGATATCTTCCCCCAAGAAATCATTCATTCACGTCCAATATACAGCGGCTACTCTTTCCAAAAACTGACATCATCCAAAAATATGTCACCCAGAAATCTGCAAAAGTATAAGAAATTGAAAAAAAGAAAAGAAAATGAAAAAGCGCACGCGTGATTAGTGATAAGTAAGAAAAGTTAAAACGTATCAAAACATTATCAGCAGTTTTCGAATGCAAAAGAGGGCGAAGATACCGTGCATGGCTTCTGGTGACGCGCACCGAACAATCAAAATCCCAAAACTCATAAACACCACCTCAAAATGCAGAGCAAAGCACATACATCGTAAAACTCCCCTACCCAAAGAAAAGAAAAGAAAGGAAAAAGAAAAATGTTCAAAAACCACCAGAAGAAGACATGTAAAAATAAAATGAACCGGAAATCTGATGAAAACCTTCTTGAGTATTTGACACGACTGTAAGCCCGTTTGCCAGTGCCTGGCATCAACGGGACTCCCTGCGAAAGATTAGTATCACAGCCCTAAAAACTTGGAGCCTGTCGAATGCAAAAACACTGAAAACCACCACTTCATCTCACCGTTCAATACCAGCCAAAAAGAGGGAAAATGTAAAAGAATAATTGAAAAGACAAAAATGCTACAAAAAGCCAGGGGTTGTGTACTCACCGCGGGGGAGTAAAATGTTGCAATAAAAATGCGAAATGGAAGAAAACACAGACAGTATGGCGGCGCGAGGCGAAATGAGCCTCCGGTCTGTTCACGTGATGCAGCTCCTGGCTGATCCCGAAAAGCTCACGCTACCCTATCTGAAGCAGCTTCCTACTGTCCACGAGCAAAAGCGCGAGTCCTTATCATTCCGCGCGTACGACTGTGCGGCATGTGGCTTTTTTGCGTGGATGGTTTTCTTTTGAACATGCGGCGTGCGCATGATGTCACAGGAAACGTAATATCATGGGGACCTAGAAATAGGCTACTAATGCATCTAGTATATTTCTTTGCGACTCCACCCCTACAATGCTAGCTTTCTTGGCCAGTTATTGGAGTCATCCGGTCTCAATAATATCTCAGTGCCAGTATAATCTTTCTAGTTTGTTAAGCAGGCCTGTGAGTTATTGCAGAAGGGGTGTCATTGCAGCCTGAGCAAACAGCTGTTCATAGTCTTACCTAATTAATATCAACAGTCACTTCCCCCACTCTCCTGCTCTGAGGTGGAGGGCTACCAGGCACTCCCCCATTACTCTGCTCTGAGGTGGAGGGCTACCAGGTACTCACTATTTTCATATGAAAAATACAGGTGGATAAAATACTTAGAAGGCTCCAAGCAGGGATGCACCTAGGAATGTTGGTTTCTATGAGAGAAAATATTTTTTGGGCACCCAAAACATTGATTTTATGATATTAAAATGTCCCTTTGGGCCTGTCAGTGCCATGCCCCTAGAGTAATCCCTATTCCCCCAAAGCAGTACTGCTTACAGGCACTCACAACAACAGGGGAGCCAGGAGTAAAAACGATTTTAAACTGTGAATGCAGGGAGAAAGCCAAGGTAAGGATGCATATCAACCAACCAGACAATAAGGGAACGCAGACAACCCCAGTTTTTTCAGGGACAGTCCCAGTTTTGGTGGTCTGCCCCAGGCAAAATACAAGAAAACCCACTTTGTCCCCATTTAAAGGAAAAATGTCCTCGATTTTCATCTTTAAAGGCACAATGTGTAGCATTTTTAGCTGTTCATAATCTAATCATAATCTTACCCCTCACAAATATGTGCTTTTTCATGACATGAGTGTTCTAAATGGTCGATTTACATAGGCATGAATGGTTGGCGTTGCTCCATAGTCATTCGCCATCTTGAAATACATTAGCCAGTACGGGACATAATATGCTACATTTATACTTCGTCGTTCGCGTTTTTCGCTGTCACGTGAAACTCAGGTAATGCTATGCGCCAGTCGCCCGGCAAAAAGAAAACAAGGCAGATCACAAATAGTCAAAATTCGACTTTCAGGAAAAGGTGTCGTCTTCTTCTCCCAAAAAAAGAAAAAGGATATTGAAAAGAGCAAGACCAGTGACATCGGAAAAAAGAGAACATCGGAGCTGCTAATTCTCCCTAACGTTAGATAATGTGAATGACATGAATCATGAATGCATACACGAGGAAGAAACAAGATTGAAAGAGACTCTTAGTTTGCTTGCTTCCCTCTGGACAGGTATATTATGTCTTCATTCAAAATGTTTCATTGCACGATTGTCTAGTAGGTGTATGCTTTCCATCGTGTAACGTTAATTGAAACAATTTGCTCTTTGCCTGTGACTAGGCTATCAGGCTGAAGCTAATGTTTGTTCAGTGAGGCTTCCCAATGTTTGGGATGTACTGTAATAATGTTGACTGGGTACATTTAACTGCAATGAACAACAGTACCAGAAGTGCTATTCATTTTATTTATTCATTTAGCTTTGTCTAGGCTATTTTACATAGCCTAATTTCATAGCCTCCTCTGTTTGTTAGGCTAACCCTTGTTTTTTCACGTGGCAAGCTTAGTGTTATAATTTTATCTAAGAAATGACATGCTATTATATTCCACTCTGCACTTGAATGTGAGTAAGCTGTGAGCTAGTTGTAATAGTTTTAACGTTACAGAGTAAGAGAGGGGAAGAGGGGATGTTAGTCTGATACAAAGCAGCTGTTCTTTCTTATTGAACCGTGGCTACAAATGTAGCGTTTTGTTTGTTTTCGGTCTAGTCGTGAGATACAGACCTACAATATCAATATTACCACATCTCACTCAAGGAAAAATAATTATTTAATTCCTCATTTATACTGTCACTTGTTGCCACTGCTTTTAGCAAGACGTTTGACATATTGGCGTTTTTAATAGCGAAGGCTACCGTAGCTGTAATACATACTTTGAACTGCGTGGCGCAGGATTAGCGAACGTCCTACACATTGGAGCTCTAAACAATGTTGAGTTATTCTACTACTTGTACAAATTGGGAAAATTGATATTGGCAGCCATATTCAGACCAAACAGTGTTGAACACCCAACAAAAATAAATCACAGATGATTTCATTTTTTTAAGAGAGTGTTTGTGGCTGAATATAAAATCTCTCCCTCTCTCTCTTTCTTGCCCTCACCCAAGGCTCAAGACAACTATTGATAGGCATGCATAATTTATTTTGTTCTATTTTTCATAGTTTCCAACTGTATGTCAGGTTAGGTTATTAGATGTTGGCATTCGTGTTTCTCTTTGTGTGTGTTTATTCACGGTCCAATGCATGACTGCCCAAGTGTTTGCAAAAGGGTATTCTGTTCAGCTGTGGACTGGGAATACCTTCACAGGTTTTGTGTGTTTGTGTGTGTGTGTGTGTGTGTGTGTGTGCAAGAGAAGGAGACAGAGCATGACTTGTATACTTATCAGATGTGTGTGTGTGAGAGAGTGCATATATCCTTGTCTTTTTGTGTGTTCTAAAGAAACAATTTAGATACGCACAGCACATGTTTGTGTGTTTGTCTGTGTGTGTGTGTGTGTCTTGTAGTATGAACCTGATAAAGCAAAGGAACAGCACAGTGTTGAGGCAGATCTGTTATCTAGACACAAGAAAAGAGCAAAGAGCCATTCTCAACCTTTTCCTTCCTCCCCCTTCCACCTGCTTTTAGTCTGCCATCTGATTCCCACCTTCCTTCCACTTCTCTCTCTTCTACAGTAGTCCCTCTCACAGCTGCGGAGGGCCATTTGCAGCCCAGGAAGATGTGCCTTCCGTGCTGCATCAAAAGGACTATGCACATCTAAATGAGCACGCCATCCTCATAAACACATTTCCGTGGGTAACTCTTTCATGGGCCATTAGGCCCATGACTGAACGTGTACTGTACCGCTGAGCTATCAAACCTCCTGCAAGCTCTGTTGGCTCCCAGGTCTGAGACCTAAATGCATACCAGGCACGACTGGAATTCTTTATCTCCTACTACTGTCACCTTTTTTAAATAGCAACAGCAGTGTATATTGTACATTGCACATTATGGGTCTATGGTCCTTTTGCCTATTGAATGCATACTACTGTATGTCTTTGTTTGTCTAGCTAACACCTACCAAAGTCAAGTTCCTTGTTTATGCAAATATACTTGGCCAAAACAAAAACTGATTCTGATTCGGATTAATTTTCACCAATCCCTGTGAATTAACTCGCAAATCAAAGAATAAAAACAAGAAACAATCATTTTTTGTGTGTTACAATGATCGACAAGCCAGTAATAAATGCCCCTTTGGATTCATTCAGTTTCAGTTTTGTTTCCTTTGACTCTTTCTTTCAATTCCTGCGTAATGAATGGAATAACTAAACTTCCACAAAAAGTGGAATCTACCCAAGAGATGTCCAACAGCCTTCATTCACCCTCTAATGAGCCATTCAATCATAGAAGTGGCTATGAAGTGGGCATATTAACCTAAAAGCGTTGCCTGGTGTGCCTTTAACAGACTATTGGCTTCAGGCCAGAGCAGAGCTTTTTTTTTTTTTACTTTGGCCAGTGATGATTTACCTTGGGCTTTAGGAGAGACACACACTATCTGTCGTTCCAATCTGTTTCCTTTCCTTGGAATCGATTCTTAAATGAAATTGATCACATTTCTTTCAGCAGATAATGGTCTCCTATGGCATGTTGAAGTGGTTATAGCTATCTACGGACCGTCTCTGACGGTAGCAAACAAAATAGTCTCCTGGCACAAAAACACAAGCCTATTCGAGCGTGTTTTCTGGAAATGTGCTCACACACACACACACACAGTCGCCCCTCTGATTGACACTGCAGAGCATCCCAGGAGAGGGGATCTGATGGATAGCTGGGCTGTTGTCAGCCTTTGTGAGGCGTGTGCTGTGCATCATAAAGCCTGTGCTCGGTGCAGCCAGCGCATCTCTCCAAGGGCTGTGTGAGGCCAAAGCCTGACTTTTCCCAAGCTTCTTTGAACATGCCTGTGCAGCACACATCCGTGGGCAGGGAACATGGCTCTCAGCGCTATTGACATGCCTCTGTTTATACGCTCCGGGAGACATTCATTTGCAGCACTGCAGGAGATGCCTCTCCGCCTCAGACGGGAGCATGGCTGTAGCTATAGCTGTAGCTACGGTCGTGTGTACACAAATGCACTCGTCCCCGCAACGTTAAAAACATGCTAGCGATTCTGTAGGAGAGCGCCTGTTGTAAATAACTCCATGTTGTTTCTGCATCATGCATTTGCATTCACTTGAGTGCACAGTGAGTGGGCCCCCGATGTTCCATGGGTTTGTTTCTGTCTGTCATCTCTATGGAGATGGCCTTGAAATGTTTCTTATGGTTAGCTCTTTAGGACAACATTTTGTTTTCACACACACATACAAATTGTTCTTGTGTGAGAATGAATTTACTCTTACCTCAACTCTTATCATAAGATAATTACATTAATTTGTAATAAATGTACATTTAAATGACATAATGATGCATTGTTATTTAATATAATGTTTTACAATAGTTGGTTATTACATGTTAATATATTATAATATATAATAATATATAATATATTATAAATCTAATGTATATTGTAATATTATACATCACTGGCATCTGTCTCTCAGTTCTAACAGATTATCTGTGGGTTCTGTAGGGAAACCCTCATCTTTGGACACCAAGCGTTACCAGTATTTCTAACCATACTGTAGCCTATTTGACTGAGCTCACTCTGTGATGTCGGTGAGAAAAAGGAATGAGAAAATTGGACACACCGTTGAGCAAATAGTGAATCGACAAGTCCAAAAAAGTCATTCATTAAAATGGCAATATTGCTAACTACATCTTCACTAACATGGCTGTCACCATAAGGCAACAAAAGGTTCACTGTCAGTCAAGTTCAAACACGTTTGCTACTAAAATGCTATTGTTTACTTCCAGTTTCTCAACTAAACTAAATCTTTGTGTGAGTGATGCATCTTCTCCTACAGGGGTTTCTCTGGTTGAAAGCACTATAAACAATCACTTTCATGAGAATTGTGTTTGCTGTTGCTATTGCTTGCGCCTTTGATCACAGCCCTGTTTATCGCCTCCGCCCAGCCTATTTGGGTGTCTTCCTGGAGGACCAGTGAGATACTGGTTGGACCCCCCTTCCTACACACACACACACTCACACACACCCTCCCACCCCATCCTTTATAGGTCACTGGTGTTTCCTTTCCTTCCCAAGGTTTGTCTACCTCGCCTAATGAAAAGTATTGGCTCATTAATTAGGCCCAATTAGCCGAAAAGCAGAGGAGCGCAAGGCCAAGATGTGCGGTGGGGTGCGCCACTTTGAATGACTACACATTACATAAACGCATCACCCACACTCGAGTCAGGCAGAAGAATTCTCCAGACAACAATTTTATCCTTCCATGAACTCACTGCAGGACCTAGGACGAAAGAGACTGGGAAGGAGGAGCAGATCAGAATAAATAGAGAGAGAGGGACAGAGGGAGAGAGAAGGAGAGAGAGAGAGAAGAAAAGCAGATTGAAATAAGGAGTTAGAGGGGGAAGCTGGGAATACACACACACAAACTCATTCAGTATAAACACTCCCAGAAAACAAACACACACACAAAAGAGTTGTTATTTTTTGCTTCACTTCAGCTAACGCCCAACAAACTCGCTCATCAATCAATATAAACGCCTGAAATGAATAACCTCAGATGCAACCAGTGCAGTAGCTTACTCTATCCCCCCCTCCTTCTCTCTCTCTCTCTCTCTCTCTCTCTCTCCCATCTGTCTGTCGGCCTTCTTTGTGCATTTTGTCTCCCTCATCTTGCATACCCCTCCTAGACTTGGAGTCTGATGATGCTGGCTGATGGGGTCTGATGGTGCTACCTGATGATGCATAACAATGTTGTTGACAGCAGCAGACGACAGTCAGTTCTGCTTATGCAGTATCAGATCATGCTCTCCACATCATCACACCCTCTCTCTATTATTCTTCCTCCCTCTCTCTCTCTCTCTCTCTCTCTCTCTCTCTCTCTCTCACACACACACACACACACACACACACACAGAGATATACACGCACACTTAGGCACACATGAACACGCGTTCTCATGAATGCAAGCACCGTCCTCCCACACATACATATGCACATACACACATATGCACACATGCAAATATGTATGCACACACACACAGACCCACACACAACTATATCCTTCCCCCCTTGTGAGAGCAGAAGACGTCGTGGATTAATTGTGCTCAACCAGTGAAGCGCGGAGCTCAGAAAATAACTTGGAATGTCACATTCTGATGAGCAAAATAATTGGCTTTGA
>JAGFZM010001933.1:90964-122975 GCA_017657215.1 Limnothrissa miodon
CGCCGGGCCCAGAGAGAACACTCTCTGCTACAACCGGCCTGGTGACGTCCAATGCGTAAAAACGCGCAAAGGTGTTGCCTGAGGCCCACAAAGCGCTCAAACAGATATCCTTCATAGGGACGCCTTTCCAGAAGGCCCAAGAAGCCGCCACTCCACGTATGGCTTCCGTAAGCCAATGCGACATGCGTTGGGTAGACAAGGCCTGACCCTTGGCACGCTCGCCATGGCAGACGAACAACTGGTTCGTCTTCCTGATGCTCTGCGTACGCGTCAAATAGGCACGAAGCGCTCTGACCGGGCACAGAGTGACAGGCACAGAACTGCCCGTCTCAGGAAGGGCTGAGAGCTCAATGACCCTCGAACGAGGGTCAGTAGACAGCACTTTCGGGCGAGAAAAGGGATTAGGTCGCAGCGTTACCTGCGCGTCACCTTGCGTGAACTCAAGACAGTCAGGACTGACCGACAAGGCAGTCAGATCGCTGACACGCTTCACCGAGACCAGAGCGAGCAGAAGCACAGTCTTAAGGGAAAGCATCTTTAGACTGGCACTCGACAGAGGGTCAAAGGGCGTAAGGGCCAGTCCGCGTAGGACAGTGGCCAGGTCCCAAGTAGGGACCGAAGGAGAGGAAGAGGGGCGAAGCCGCCTGACGCCCTTCATGAAGCGCGATGCAAGGGGGTGAGCGCCTGGGGAAACGCCAGCATAGCCAACATGGCATGCTGAGATAGCTGCGAGGTACACCTTCAAAGTAGAGGGTGTACGACCCTGATCAAACAGGTGTTGCAAAAACGCAAGCACCTCGCCAATAGGGCAGACTAGAGGATCACAGCCTCTGTCTCTGCACCACGTGCTGAAAACACGCCACTTCAGTGTATATAACGACCTAGTGGACGTAGCTCTAGCAGCCTGAACGGTCTCTATCACTGCGTCTGACAGGCCGCTCTCTAGAAGACGCGCCCGTTCAGGGGCCAAGCCGTCAGTCTCCACGCTTCCGGCTTGGGGTGCCACAGCGACCCGTGAGCCTGCGATAGGAGGTCCCTCCTTAGAGGGAGGGTCCACGGCTGGCCGTCCAACAGTGAGACCAGATCTGAGAACCAGCTCTGAGATGGACAATTGGGGGCGATCAGAATCACCCTGTGAGCCCCCGCTCTGATCCTGGCCAATACCTACTCAGAGGAAGGGGGGGGAAAGCGTAGAGCAGACCGCGCGGCCACGGGTGTGCCAGCGCGTCTGACCCTAGCGGCGCATCTCGTTCCAGCGAAAACCACGCTGGGCAGTGAGCGTTCTCTCTCGAGGCGAAAAGATCGACTCGTGCCCGCCCGAAGCGGGATCAGAGGCTGTGCACCACGGCTGGGCAGAGGCACCAGTCGGTTGCACGCGGAACACCCCTGGAGAGGAGGTCCGCACCTGTGTTGCGAACACCTGGCAAGTGCGCCGCCCTGATCGACAGGAAGTGGCGGGAGGCCCAGGTGAGCAGCTTGTACGCCAGGCGAAACAGGTCCGGAGAGCGCGTGCCGCCCTGGCGATTGATATACGCCACAACAGTGGTGTTGTCTGTACACACAAGAAGGTGTTCTCATCTGAGAAGAGGGAGAAACTCCTTCAGAGCGCAGAAGACAGCAAGGAGTTCTAACACATTGATGTGTAATCTCCTGGAGGCTGTGCCCCATGTCCCCCTGGCGGGGCGACCGCAGCAAACGGCGCCCCAGCCGCTCTTGGACGCATCGGTGGTCACCGTCATGCGTCTGGCTATAGCGCCCAAAGCGCCGCCTTTGGTGAAGGACGACGGTGTGCGCCAATGCGCGAGGGCTAGCCACATGCGCCTGGACACTAAGATCCGACGGGCGGGGTTCGACCTGGAGGATACACCTAGTTCCGCTAAGGCAAGCTGCAGCAGGCGTAAGTGTAAGAGGCCGAGTGGGACAGCGCTGCCTGCGGCGCATAAGAGGCCCGTCAGTCTGAGACACAGCCTGGCCGAAACGCAGGCACCTAGTCTGAAGTGGTTTAGACTCGCCCTGACGTCCTGAAGCCTCTTTGGCGTGAGCGTCGCTCTCATCGAGCGTGACTTCAGCCTCACGCCCAAGAACTCGACCTCCTGAGAGGGAGAGAGCATGCACTTGCTTAGGTTCACTAAGAGACCCAGACTGTGCAGGTGACGCAAAACAATGTGAGCCTGTGACATTAGGAGCTGTCTGGAACCTGCCAGCAGCATCCAGTCGTCCAAGTAATTGAGGAGTCTGATCCCCTGAGCGCGTAGAGGAGCGATCGCCGCCTCCACACACTTGGTAAAGCACCGAGGTGCTAGAGATAGACCGAAGGGAAGGGCTGGGCTGCGTACTCGTAAGCCCTGCCCTCGAAGGCGAAGCGTAGAAAACGCCTGTGCCTTGGGACTATACCTATGTGAAAGTAGGCGTCCTGAAGGTCTATGGTGACCATGTAATCCCCCTGGCGGACTGACTCCGCCACTATGCGCCCCGTGAGCATGCGAAAGGTGAGAGGTTTGAGCGAAGCATTGAGCGCTCTGAGGTCTAGAATAGGGCGAAAAGCGCCCGACTTCTTGGGCACCAGGAAGTACGTACTGTAGCGACCTGCGCGCGCAAGCGTCGGATCTACGCGCTGAATAGCGCCCTTTCTCAGGAGATCGCAAAGCTCTTGTCTGCAGAGCGAAGACCCGTGCCTTTGAGAGCACACAGAGGCATAGCTGTCAATGGATGGCGATCGCATGACATGCTCTGCCGCGCACACGCGATCGCATCAGGATCGCTGTGGCCTCTTACGCCGCTCCTGGCTAGCTGGACGGTTGGCGGGAGCTGGACGCCCGCGAGAGCGCTGCCAAGTAGATTGCGACCCAGTAGCCGGCTGTGGCGCGGCTTTGGGCGCGTCTGCCTTCTTTTTCTGTTGCGTCCGTTGAGGCGTACGAGCACGCGTCTGAGGAGCAGCAGGAGCGGCCGACTGAGGCGGAGCACGCTTAGGAAGCACGGGTTGCAGGGCCTGAGCCGCCGACTTCGTCTTCTCTAAGCGGTCGCGCTGTAGTTCCAGCGCCTGGCCAAACAGAGCATCAGCGGAGATGGGAGCATTCAGGAGATGCTTCTTCTCCTTCTCTGGCATGGAAGAGAGGTTCAGCCAGAGATGCCTGTCAAGGACGACCAAGGAGCCAAGGGAGCACTTCAATGGCCGACCGGATAGCCAGTTAAGTGAGAGCGGTGATTCTGCGCAGCTGATGGACGATTAAGTCCGAGTGCTGCGCAGCCAGATCTGCCACCAGCTCCTCAGCCAAAGAGGAGAGGAGAAAGGCGGTATTCATCGCCCTTATCGCCTGGCCTGTACAGATGAAGGCCTTGGAGGCGAGCTTCTCCGTGCGCTGACACGGCTTGGAGGGGAGCTCGGGAGGCGATGTCCAGGTGGTGGCAGAGGCTGGTGCTAAACAGCCAGCGACCGCATCTTCAACGCGAGGAAGCTGTAAGAGGCCAATGGCGCCCGCTCCGTCCATCGCGTAGAACGCTGCGTGCCCCTGGATAGTGGGGTGAGCAGGGAGAGGGAGAGCGTCCGGAGAGGGAAGCGCGCCGGAAAAGGGGTCGAAACGCCCTTCCGGATAGCGCTGAGGCGGAGGCAGGCCTAGTCTGCTAGCCGCCTGTGTAGCCAACGAAGCTAGCTCAGAAGCTAACTGGGCGGCGTGGGTCTTCACTAAAGGTGGCAGGTCTTCGACAGTAGCGCCTTTAGCAGAGAGGAAGGAAGAAAGCTCCTCCTCATCCACAGCTTCGATAACTGGGTCATCATCGTCGCCCTGAGGCGGCGTGGTAGCCGCGCGGGCAAAGGCAGCGTCGATGGAGCTAGCAGGCCTAGCGTGGTGGGCCGCGGTTAGCTGGCTAGCTGGTAGCAAGCTAGCCGCTGAGAAGCTAACCGACGGCCGAGTAGCCACTGAAGACCGATCGATTAGCCCAACCGGGTGCGGGGACGCCGGGGGAAAATCGATAGACTGGCGGGTAGCGAGAGCACTAGTGCCAGCGGGGGGAGCACCCGCCCCTGAAACACCAGTGGAACCCACAAAGAATGCCGCTCTGTTGGTGATAGCCGTAGGGGAGAGGCGTTCGCAAGCCGAGCAAAGATCTGGCCGCGAAAAGGATGCATGCATGCAGATAAAACAGATAGCATGGCGGTCGGAGATCGCCATGGGACGGTCACAGTCGGTGCAACGACGAGTAGCCATCCTGCGTCTCGGGGCTTTTTTGGGTTGGTTTAAAATGACTTCAGAAAAGCAGGAGATGATAGGCATCATCCACTCGTACGTTTCGGCTTCGAAACGAAAGAGAACTCCATTTACATAAACCGTCTTCCAGCACTCAGCTACTACTGTAAGGGGGAGAAGATGCTTTGCTGCATTAGAAAGTTATCTACTTGTTGGCTGTTTAATTTCGCATGGTCTGTCTACTTGTCACCATTATGAAAATAATACATAATTTCGGGGCTTAATATGTTTGTTAATCTTTCTGCTCTATTAATATAACCGTATGTGTCCAATAGGAATGTTAGCATGTGCGATTAATTAGCAATATATTTTAGTCACTTTCTATGCAGGCTATTCCTGCAGCTTTACACTGATCACTGTTTTGTTGTGTCTGGGGTGGGGTCTGAGGTCAAAATAATCTACTTGAAATAATTATCTTGTCTTTGACACGACAAGGGATAAAGAAATGTGCAACACAGAGTTTAAGTACCCAGAATGGCCATGCAGTTGTGCAGTTGGTGGCCCTGTAGACTACTTAACCTTTTTTTTTTTCTTTGGACTGAAGGCACTAACCACTGCTGTTTTCCCAGTTCACAGCTCAAAAAGTTTGTTTATAGGTTCTTGGCAAAAGACATATTTATACTTGGCGAAGTACATATTTATATATGTTCAGTACAGCAGTTGCTATTGTTATGGATTGTGCTGGATAATGCCATTTTATTTTCTCTTACTTTTTTTGTTATTGTCAGCCCCTCAACAGAGTTTGAAAAGTTTAGATTAGTTTGATTAGTCAGAGCACTTCTATTCAGATAATGCACTCTAACTGATCCGACAGTTCTCTCTAGCTCTGCTGAGCACCTTCTCCTGCCTAGCTTGGGAGACTGGGCAAAGCCATAGTAGAGGGAAACAGTGATGTCAAAGCTGTGAAGGTCAAGGTCAAGGTATACTTTAATGTCCCCAAGGGGCAATTTGTGGTACAGCCAGCAGAATTTCACTCACCAACAATAAAAACATGAATAAATAGCAGTCATAAGACAGGAATAAATAACACAGAGGACACTTGGACATACACGTAAGAGGGACATAAAACCATAAATACTAGCTCAACAATTTAAAAGTACAATAACAGCGGGTAAAAAGAGTTCTTAAATCTATTTGTTCTGTAGGTTTTTAAAAGAAATCTGTGTCCAGATGGTAAAAGGGAGAACTCTAAGAACAGGGGGTGGTTGGGAGAAAAGAGAAAGTTGAAGGTGGCTGTGTTGTGCTTGGATGCCAACATTCACCAATGGTTCGAATGGAGCCCATGTGTCTGAAGAGGGCTAGTTCTGTTGTCCAGGTTCGGAGGAAGGCAGCCCTGAGCACCCATTGTATTTACTGCCGTGTGGTGGTCTCTAAAGCTGTCTCTCTCTCACATGGGTGGGCAAAGTTATGCTGTCTTGGTAACTACCTTGACAAAAGACCATATGCAAATATGCAACGCCCTACGCAACGTCTCCCCTCTATCCCGAACAGCCACGATCTCCTGAGGGTGCTGGAATTAAACTCAATGACCGGTCAATTGGAGAAAAGAATCTATACATTTCCCTTCAAAAGACTGTCAAAGGTCTCTCACCCCCCCTCCCCCTGCCACACACACTGATACAGAAACACACACACACACACTAGACTCATATATTGGCATAGAGCGTGAGGAAAGAAAATTATTTCAACACATTTCCTTCTGTCAGGCAAATACTTTGAAATGAATTTGTCAAAGCTTAACTTCTGAATATACTCTGCCAGACAGATCTCCACAGTGCCTTAATTGGGACAGACTCTGTGTGAAGCCCGGGTAATGAAATGGGTCTCATGGCCTTGATAGAAATAATTAAACGGTCCTTTGGAAGGCGTCTGTCCTGTTCACCTTTGAAGATCGTGAGGTGGCAGGTGTGGGTGCAGGAGTCCGTCATATCTTTCTGCTTCTCTTTTGTTCTGGAGCACAATGTCCTGGAAATTACCAATTCAGTTTGATTTCACTGTGTTAGAAACTTATAAACTTCTTAAAGTTCATGTGGCTGCAGCAGCGTGTGTGTGTGTGCGTGTGCATACATGGTTTCTTCCCCTGGTGCGCACTCAGCCATTCTGAGCGATCTTCTCAAATGTGATCAAGCCAACCAGCTGACTTTTTTTCAGTTTGCTTTCGATCCGGATGCTAATTTCTCCATCACAAGCCCATAAAGATATAAGGCCGTAGCTAATTAGCCTGCCTTGGTAAACGAGAACATTTTCCCTAGGGGAATCAAGGTGTGTTTACATTGATGAGAGTCAGAGTAGTGAATACATGTGTATGTGTGTGTGTATTTGTGTGTGTGTGTGTGTGTGTGTGTGTGTGTGTGTGTGTGTGTCCCAAACTCAAGAAAGGCTTCATTGGCGTCTGTGCTTCATGACGGCAGCATATGTACAGTAGTGAGAGAAGCACACTAGTCTTTTTGAGAGTGTAGTCTACGGGAAACCAGAGTCATTCTCACTGGGCCTCTCGATTCATCCTCCTCCAGATATTCATTAATCTTTCATAACACAACACACCAGAGACATGGCTCTCACTAATTATCAGTTTCTGCCGCATTGTCTAATGCAGTCATGGGGGAAATCCAATGCAGCCTTAAGGAGAGAGTCAGAGAGAGAGAGAGAGAGAGAGAGCCTTAAGGAGAGAGTCAGAAAGTTAGAGAGAGAAAGAGAAGCTCACAGCTCACTGAACGGATCTGTGATCATTGCAAAGAGAATTGGAGAGAAGAGGAGAGAAGTGAATAAAGTGCAGAAAAAAGAGCGGAATGAGAGAAGGAAGAGAGTGGTCTTTGGAGAGGAGAGAAGAGTGTAAAGACCTCCGCGCACTGGTTTAGACAAAGTGCAGAGCACTGCACTTCCAACATTGTATTCTATTATTTTAAATACAACATCACACACCAGCACCAAATCTTGCCATTGCCACTGCTGCCTGTGGATTACAGTTCAAGCCTATTTTTGATAAGATTTATGGATAATTCAGCAGATTACTGTAGATGCTCCTGGTTGGGGTGCGCGCCCAGAGTTAGTACCATTGGATTGAACCCCTAAGCCATCAGTCTAACTTATCGAGTCTAATTTGGTTTATTCTCTTTCCCCAGGATTGGAGGGATTGCCATTTAGATGCCCACAGACAATAAAAATCTGGATAATAAAAGGACAGGGATGACTGGAATCCAAATGCAGGTTAACTTGACCAATGAACCACAGTCAGAGTCCACCTCTTTAAACTGTACAGTCATAGGAGGAGGAGCTCTTTGGCCCCCCTCCCTTTGCACCCACTCCCTAAACTTCCTCTGTTTTTTCCACTCTACACGCCATAGCGGATGATCAGAATGCTGACTGGTCCCTCAAAGTTAAATTTCTAGGAGACTCAAATTACAAAATCGATCATTTCCCTGGAGTGGCGTTTCACCATCTCGAAGACTTAGTTAAAGACATTCAAATTGCCAAGTAAGGGGAAATAGTTTTCATTTCTGCGGGAATTATCAATTGAAGCAAACTCCATGAGCCTATGACAACTTGGAACCAGTTTTTAGACCCTAACTGTGCCTGTATGTTAAAAATTCTAAACGCCCTCATTTACATAGCCCAAACCTCCTGGTCTCTATCTTTAGAATGGGAAGTCGTCGTGAATTGGTTTCATGACTTTGGATTCAAAGTAAATGTACACCCTTTCTGCCTACCATAGATCACAAAGATTTTCAGGTTAATGCAAGAGACAAGATCCATTGGTGACAGAATGTGACCAATTGATTATTTTTCCTCTGGAGAACCCATCGCTTTCCAACTACAGCCTACTTGGTTACCTCCTATTGACAAAATATCTCCATCAATCAGAGCACATTGTGAGCGTGACCTAGCTTTTACCAATCTTAGCACCTTTAGAGCCACTTCTAAAGGGAAAATCTCACGAAAATGTTTAGCCCTCAACCAGCTACAGTTATTAAACCAGCTGATAAGAGTTCCATCAAAGTAATATAGGACCGGACTCTGTACTTGACTGAAGCATACAGGCAACTCTCAATGACTGAATATTATATGACCTTAACCAGTTCTATTTAGGAGACCACCCAGAGACAGAGACAGATTTTAAATCATTTAAAATACCAGAGTTTTATTACTGATAAACAGTGCCATGGTTTAGAAAGACCAGATGAATGTAGACCATTTCTTTTGAAGGTTCACAAAAAACTATTGGCCTTTACAGGGCATCCCACTGGGTAGATCAATCAGTAGTGATTGCGATTTGGAATGCTATAACATAGGTAAATTAATTGATTTTTATCTTAACCCACTGTCACAACGTCATTGCTTTAAGGACACCTATTATTTAATTGACACAATCTGCAATCTTCCCTATTGGGTCCCTATTGACCTTTCTATTCACAATAGATATTACATCATTGTACAGCAATACTGACAGCGAACTAGTCAATCCACCTGGATCTAACCCGGAATGATTTTGTACATAATGGCCAATATTATTATTATTTATTATTTATTATTATTATTTACAGTATGTCATCAACCAGGAGGCATTTATCTCTACTCCTGTACAGTTATTACTGTACCCACTGATGTTCTGCAGTGCATTTTTAAGCCTTCAGGAAAAGTTCCATGGAACTCTTACTCCAGAGAGAGCCCATTCTCTTGTATCTGAAGTGAACAATGGACAAGGATGCCTCAAATGAAACAATTCTGAAGACATTCTGGCCCACTTGATTGACATGTCCTTGCCAATAAGTCAATCAACCATCTTCAGGCACATGCGTGACTTTAGTCTATCACGCAGATCTTTGTTCAGTAGTTTAGACGACACAGAAAAAGATAATGCTGTGTTATCAGTTAAATCAAGACTGTCAAACCGAGGATATAGAATGGTTAAAGGATGCTTACAGGCAGAAGGACACAGGGTCCGATGGGAGCTGGTAAAGGAGTCACTGCACAGGGTTGATGCGGATGGAGGTTTCCAGCGTATGACGCAGCTTGGGTGCACTGTCCAGAGGACATACTGTGTACAACGTTCCTTGTCCTTGGTCCACATGGACACAAGTCATAAATGGATAAGGTAACTTTTTAAATTAGCGTTAATGGGGGTTTAATTTATTTTGAATACTAATTTATTTTGAATCCCTGTTTTCCAGGTACAACACTGTCATATTTGGGGCAACTGATGGCGATTCCAAAAAGGTATGTCATTGTCACTTGAAAGACCGGGTGTTCGGATTGTGGTCAAAAAATTACTTATTAATGACGACTTCGGCATGTATTAGTACTGTTGAACATGTTTAATAGACAGTATTGGGGAGTAACACCTTACAAAAGTAATGAATTACTGTAATGTAGGGATGGCAAAAACTAGAAATATCCCTGACTGGCCTCAAGTCTTATTAGTCAGTTTAAATCAGTTAACCTGTCAGATTTATCCTAGGGCTAAACTGAATGCGTTACTGCAGCGGCAAGTGAGGAGACGGTAGTGCTAATAATAATACAGCAAGATGTTGATCATTACCTTATCTTTTGAAGATCTTAAAATGTAGTAATTTCAAAATCCAAGCCCATCTTATGTGAAATATGGCCTAATAGACTTGATTGACATGATAATACCAATACACAATACCAGTAGGCTACATATAGTCACTTTACACAAAAAGATCTTGGAATGAGATGGTTAATTGTAGTCTAATACTGTTTAGTCTATTAGATCATATTTGCGGCAGTTCGAGGGCGGAAGAATTGACAGTGGAGTAGATGCGGTGTCTGCAAAAAGTCATCTCATCTGTTTGTGAATTGAGATGAACCCACAAACTCCACACTGATTGCTCATTACTTTAAGTTTATTAAAAAATAAGGATGTGAAAAATATCAGTCAAATCCATTTTGTGTGCTAAGCCTAAAGAACTCTCCACTTTCTGTAATAGCACCAGTAATTTAACTGAACATTTACAGAGGTGCCATAGCAATATGAAGTTAACTAGGAAGCAAACGGAGGATGAGAGCGGTGATAAAATGACAAAGCAGCAAAAATTAATGTTCTCCCACTCTGAGATGCTCAAGAGGTTAGGAGACGTGTGGCGGAGTATGTTATTGAAGATAAGATGCTGCCTTTCAACAGTAGGACTAGCCAGGAGGTTAGTGGCGCAGGATTAGGCAGTGGAAGGCAGGGATGACTCTTAGCAGGGTAGTAATAGTATGGATAGGCAGAAGAAGAAGATGAGTTAGAAAAGTCTTCATCAGATTTCAGAGATTGTGTGTCTCTGCGTCGCATCGGAGACACCAGATGGAGACACCTTTGCCCACCTCACTGATGTTTTTGATTTATACTTCTGCGTCGGAGTCACTGCAAAGCATGCAACACTGTTAATAGATTGTTTGTCATCAGGTTACCTGTGAAATATTTGATGCATCACCCTTGCTTTCAATTTATGTTTTTAAACTCAAGTTGCAAGCATTTGTGTTTATCTGTTTGTGTACAGATCATGTACCTGGAACAAATAATTCCTGGAAGTAGATCAAGCATGCATTTAGCAGACGCTTTTATCCAAAGCAAATTACAAAGGACTTACAATCAAGCTACATAGAAGAAACATAGAAGAGCATATGGCTAGGGGACAGGAGTGCATGGAGGTTGATCACTAGTCAATGCTCTACTAACATTCACAGTCAGTTGTGTTGCCCACTTAGTTGCCTACAAAAAGCTAACGTTTTTTCTTTGTTTTCCCCTGTGCTCCCCCTCACTCATTTCCTGTTCTACTTCTGACTTTTCATCTCTGCCCTCATTGAATCTTAATACAAGCCAATTATTTTTTAACAAACTAAATACTTTTTACATGTCTGCCTCATTATCATTCATTACAATATCTTTTAAGCTATTTAATCTGCTCGCATCCTATTCCCAATATACGAATAAAAAAATTCCCAATTAGGAATTTTAACAGGTTTACAGTAATAAGCAGTGTGCCGGTGTATGTTGACCCAAAGAAAATTGTTGAATTTGAGATTGCTCCGCAGTGCTCCTGGGAAAACATGGGAAAACGGAGGAAAAGTGGGAATGGGAGGATGGAGAGACTGCAGACACCAAAGAGGAGAGGAGAGCAGTCAGATGGAGGAAGGGAAAGTAGTGGAGACCTTGTAAAAACGTAAAGATGAGTGGACCAATGTGTAAAAGTTCACAAAATAAATAGCAACTCAGAAGAGAGGAAGAATGAAAAAACATAGGAAGAGAGAGAGAGTGGTAGAATGGAGCACCAACCAACTCACACTGTGAAGATTAATTCTGTGGCAAGGATTCTGACATTTTTAAAAAATTCATTTTGGTGCTTCATTTTTAACAGCTTGGAGAGGAGAGGCACGGCTCTGCTGCCAACCGATTCAGAAAAGAAAAAAAAAGTGGCGTGCACTGCAGGAACTCTCCATCTCACCCCTCTCTGAAGACATTGCCGACTCATGCTCACACATCGGGGACGAGCCTTTGCAGAGTTCAACCTCACTGTCAGAGAAGTCTGCAAGAGGCAGAAGTGGGATGGCAAGAATATTTATGGCCTTTCATCAGAGAGAAGGGATTAATACCTGACCTCAGACCGAGTACTTATGTGCTTTGAGGTGTGGTCTCCACCAATGTGGCATAACAAATCTAACAGGCAGACGGTCAGTGGTGGCTGGAACACAAGGTCACCATATAGTTAGTGTGGGCCTGTCAAAAGTCAACAGGTCAGTTTTTAAAAACAGTTTCATGGAGATCCCATGTTTTGCCAGGTGGAACAGCAATTGGCATTTCCAGATTAAACTGTTTTGAAAAAAACTGGATCCAGGATGTAGACCGCTTACTGTATATGATAAATATAAAAACATGCTGTACTCTTTTGTTCCCAAACTGCTTCTGCCATGTTGAGGTAACATAAGGGAATGTTAAAACGGAACAGCAAGTCCAACTCTCTTTAAACTTTCTATATCTAAAATCTATATATTGCACTTTATATGCCACCAAATTGATGCCAAAGATCACAAAAGCAATCCCATATCATACCCTAACAACTGCCGTCTCCTGATGTCTGCTGTCTAAACTGCTGACATGCCTCAGAGAAGAGCTTGTTCATCATCAAATATTGGGTTATCATCCCAAATATGTTATCAGCAATTATTCAAAGTTTGTGTAATTTGAACCTTTTTAATTATTAACCTTAATTATAAATCAATTGCTGTAATAACCAGAAGCTTATATGAAGTATGAACACACACGCATTTGTGTGAGAGGGTTTCTACAGTAAATGTAATTAGACTGAAACGATGCTGGGGACTCTTATTTTTTCTTCACGTCATGTTTACCTTCTGTCCCATAACCACCGTGATGTTGGCACATTCTCATCACGCATTAAGACACTTTTATCCCTCCTGCGGTGTCCTGGGGCATTGTTTGCACAGTTGTTAGGACAGCCATAATGGGACTACCTGTGTGTCTCTCGCCCTATTGGCTAAAATGAGTTCCATTTTGTTGTTTTTCAAACAAAGCAGGCGTGATACAAAACCCCCTTTATCCTCACCGCCCACCACCAGCTCATGCAGCCCCTCTCCTCCAAATCTCCTTTCCCCCCCTGGTGCAGGGCTGGGATGAGGGGATGAGGGAGTGAGAGCAAGAGGCTCAACGAGGATCGGAGTTAATTGGGTTTGTTTGTGTACATCAGCAGCTCCCACTCCCAGATCACGGAGCAACCTGGGGCTGCTATTTAATTAAAGAAAAAGATGAACTGTTTTTATTATGCATACTGACTCACTGGAAGAAGAAGAGGAGGAGGAAGAGGATGAGGAGGCTCGTCTGAGTGGAAATTTGTTATTAAGTGTGTGTGGGATATATTAAATGAGGGGGCTATTAATTATCTCTGTCATGCACCCCTGCTGACTCTTAGAGCCAGGGTCAATTGGGACCGGCAAGTTAGCGTTAGCCTATTAGCATAATTCATCAGCGTATTTTGTTTGTGATATACAGTTATGTTTTAACAATCTGATTATTATGCTGATGTATGATTCATGCTGAGTTACAGTGTGTATATTAATCTAAAGTTAGCAGGCCATGTTAGGGTTTTGCATATGGTCTGCTTGAATGGGAGTGATTAAGTTTGGTTAACAAAGATGGGGTTTATTTAGAGTATATCAACACTAAATAAAAGGCTGGTTTCCATGTCCTCTGTCTATCTGTCTGTCTATCTATCTTTCTCCTTCACTCTCTCTCTCTCTCTCTCTCTCTCTCTCTCACACACACACACACATACACACAAAACACACACACACTTACACACAAAATACACACACCTCACAGAAGAAAGAGAAAAATGAAAGAAACCAATCAGTTGTGCTCCTGCACTGAATCAAAAGCAGCCAGATTACATCTCTCTCTCCCTCACACACACACACACACACACACAGAGGCATGAAATGCCACAGGCAGCTCAGACATCTGTGATTTCACACATACGTATTCTCTGCACAGGGTGAGGAAGAAGGCGAAGGTCAGTTAATTAGCTGAGGCTGTGTTGCACAGCTGCAGTGTTACAGTGGGCAAAGGCAAAGCAAACCCCACTACTCTCTCTCTCTCTCTCTCTCTCTCTCTCTCTCTACACTGATTAATTAATACCGAAGAGAATGCAGGTGGAACCAGGAAATAGCTGAAAATCCCTGTGCATAATAATTGTAAATATGTGGCAGGTAGTGGCCATTGCACACGCCGCTTGTCTTTTTGCATTGAGCCAGGAGAAGACCCCTCGAAGCTCTTTTCAAGCCCAGTCCGTCTGTTCTCAAGGTTCATCAGTCATGCATGTCAGCAGCGCCTGTTAAAAAGCCCTCAATCACCCTAATGTTGTCTGTCAGCGGCCATATAGAGCAGGGACATCACTGCACAAATTAATGAGGATGTGGGTCAGGTGAAGACCATAAAGGAAAATACAACTGTGATGCTCTGTGAATGTGTGCGGGTGCGCGGGTGTGCTCTTAGGTTAAGCTGTTTCTAAATCAGTTTCAGGAGGACAGTAGAAATGGCATAACAACAGGGCTTGTGGTTACACCATAAAAAGCCGATGAAATTTTAAACTTAATACATAATAAAAAATAATTTCTTATATATATATATATATATATATATATATATATATATATATATATATATATTAGTGCTGTTAATCGTTTAAAATTTTTAGTCTGATTAATCACTGGGTTGCTGTGGATTAATTTCTATTGATCATGATTAAATGTCCTTCATCTTTAATCTATATTAATCACATTTAATTTTCCAAACAGACTCAAGAAAAAAAAAAAAAAAAATGCATTTAGCATGTTTATTGAACATCCTGAAGATTGATGTCAACAAAAAAAACTTTCTAAAACATATTTCCAAATTAGTGTGGCCCTGTTACTCCTCTTTCAGGCGATTACTAAGAAACACTAACTATTGTCACTTTAAAAAGGAACCACCAAGCAACACACACACACACACACACTAAGAGTCCAAAGCTTGGAGTGTAGTGGCCTTGAATCAAAAACACCCTGTGTTCAGGAGTCCCTTGCCTGCACTAATGACTCCCAGCTCCCTGATCAGCTGCAATCAGACCTAGACCCAGACAACAGAAAGCAGACAATCACCACTGCAATTTGGGCTCTGTCTAAAGCCTACATCCATTGTTTCTTTATAAATAAATACAAAAAAACCTGACACAAACACATACATGAGATAAGTAATTAGTGAGGTTTCTACTGCCATGTGTCACTCTATTATAGTTCCATTATATATATATAATATACCAGAATAACCTGCCATAATTTGTTTTACTCTGCCCTAGAAACTAATAATATAAAATACATAAATTGGGTGAATGAAAAATGTAAACGTATCGATGGGGCATGTGAGGTAGTAGTCGAAAAGGGTTCATATCTGACATGATGTTTAGCTATGAAGCTGACACATTTGTATTAAGGACAGCTAAAATATCACTTATCATTCAGATTATGCATATTTAGCTTCCATTTATAATTTCCCACTGTTTACACACACACTCTCTCTCTCACACACACACACATACAAAGCCTCAACAATCTCCACACTTTGCCCTACTATTGGTAACATGCCTTAATGATGAAACACAAAGTGAAACACACCCCACCGCAGCCACATCCCACCCACACACACACACACACACACACACACACTCAATCCACAATATTGATCTTCCAGTCTCATTAGCACCAGTGATCACTCAGCAGTAAACTAACTGAAGCAAGAAACAGCTCTGAGGAAGAATGCTGAGTGATCTAGAATGCAGCCGTGCAGTCACCTAGACCCTCCAAATACCTCTGGCCTTTCAATGAGACCTATATACCTCCCAAATACCTCTGGCCTTTCTATGAGTCCTATATACCTCCCAAATACCTCTGGCCTTTCTATGAGACCTATATACCTCCCAAATACCTCAGGGCTTTATGAGACCTATACCTCCTAAACAACTCTGGCCTTTATGTGAGACCTATTCCTCCCAAACCTTAATCTTCCTTAATCTGAAACCTTCGGTATACCTCCAAAACACCTGGGCTTTATCTGACACCTACAGTAAAACTTTATCTGACACATACCTATACCTTTATCTAAGACCTATACCAGGTATCCCAGTACGTCTCAACATTTAAAAAGACTTATGCACTAAGCATCTGTTATTTCTTAAGAAAAATGAGCTTTAGAGATCAGCTGCTTGACTGTAGAGATCAGTAACCTCGACTTCGGTCAGTAACCTCGAAGTACTTGATTCCAACAGATGAAACATATCAAAGAGTAAAAGATCCATTGGTTGTTGCTATCCTGGATATCTTGGTGCCGTCTAATCGAAACAAATTGCATCTGTGCAGTTTAAAAAAATAATTTCTTTAGCAAATCTTTACACTGTACATGGGAGGCTAATCTGAATGCCGTACACTCTAGGCCTATTAATTGCAGCACTATTCTGAATCTATGTTGTATTGACTGGATGCTGAGTGGCCAGAGCTCAGCAGGAAATTCCCTCCCTCATGCTGGGAGTCAACACAGGGCCAATTAGATTCATTGAAATGCACAAACGAGTGCAGCTACAGGCCAAAGGGGAATGCGGGCAACATTATAAGTATACTGTATAAGTGTACTCTTTTGATTCTGTGAGGGAAATTTGGCCTCTCCATTTTACCCTTCTGTAAATTAGGGACACACACAAAGTACATACAGCACACAGCACACGGTGAGTGAAGAAAGAGGGAACTTCTTCTCCCATGCACCCATATCTTCCTTTTGGTTAGTGATTTTTGGTCACATAACCGAGGCCCTAACCAGTAAGCCACAGCTGCCCCAAAAATAAGGTGACTAAGGATCAGCCCCGAAGTTTGGTGGTTTGCACACAGTAAATACTTTTTACAAAAAAACCCTCTTGGTCCCTGATTTTTGACGCTAAAGCATTACATATACCAATAACATTGCCTGCAGAAATAGTATTTGACCCTATAGGACTTCACAGGAAATCTCCCTGGATACTCATCTCAGTTTGGTCACCTTATGTGATGAGAAATAATTCACAGCCAGATGATAGAACATGTTCGGACAAGCATACAGTGGGAGAGGAACACTACACATTCTATGCAAGGCTCAAACTACAAGAACCGCAGAAAGAAGATAAGAACATTAGGGGTCCTTGTGGCTTGCAAAGTGTAAGTGTGTGTGTGTATGTGTGAGTCTGCTTGTGTGTGTGTGTGTGTGTGTGTGTGTGTGTGTGTTTTAAATAGAAGTCGACTTAAAGGCTAATTAGCCATTAATGACTGCTTCATGACCAAGTAAACCATTATCAATCTGTCTTGTGCCATCTATCTTCCTGACAGGTAAGGTCAGTTCCTCATGGGGGGCTTTGGATCGCCGCTCTTCTGGGAGAACTGACCTAAGCAGTCCAAGGACGCTCATAAAGTTATGGAGAGTCAATCGCAGTGCAAGTGGCAATTAGTTGATTTCATGTCAGTGAAAAGAATGACTGAGAAGTTGAGGTCAACATAACAAATGGATGTGACATTTGTAGATGGCTTTTAATAGCACCTAACACGGCCAGGCCTACGGTACAATCAACAGGGTATCTGTTTTCAGGATGAATGAACTATCCATGGACAATGCCAATAAGGGTCTGGGATGTGTTTGAAAGGGTTTGTCTACCTCCTACCCCCAATGTCTTTTGTATCTTCTACATTCTGTATTTATTGTTTTTATGTCTTGTACTTGACAATAGACACCTTTCTTGCACCTTTGTGGCCCTGCTAGCTAATTTCATTGTCCAGCCAACTGTACAATGACAATAAAAAGTCTTAAAGTCTAGGTAGCAAGGTAAGTGTCAGTTTTGTCCAAGGTGCTTTCAAACTATTTTCTTATTATACTCTACTTCCATCACATGGGAGGGCCTGTGAGGCCAGGCACCACTGTTGAGCCACCTAATTTAAATGAAATGCTAATGAAAGAAGATGTCTACTTGATAGCTCAAGTGTTTATGAAGGCTGATCTCTAAGTGGTTATTGGGCACATAGGGTGCTTTGTTTGAGATTTACTGCAGTTTTTGTTGCTTTGCTCCTGAAAAACATTTCTAATCTTTGTCCTCAGAACAAAGACTCCTCTCTACTGTAAAGCACTTTGCGTATCATGGTGCTATGCTATGGTGATGGCGCTGTACGATGGCTGCCGTTAGCCGTACCTCCACTTTATTTTTCACCCTTTCTGGGCTTTTTATGTTTTTCTTTTTCATTTCTGGCACTGTACTGTAGCCTACAGGGGCCTTGAATGTGGTTGTCACTTTGTTTGGTTCGGCGGAGTCTCTGTGAATTTGGAGGAGCTTGTTGGTTTTGGACATTTTTTTTTGCGAAGTGAGTGTGTTTACTTTGAATGATGCGTTCCGACCGACCGTCGTTTTCTCTGTCTGCCCTGCCGTCTTTGTCTGCTGAGCTTGGAGGAGGTCAGGCGGAGACCCGTCGTGAGTGTTGGATGTGGAGGGAGGCGGAGGTGGAGTGGAGGACAGGAACTCACTGGAGGGCCGTGTTTGGAGGAGGGCGGCGCTGCCTGCAGATCGGCTGCTGTCCAGTGGTCTCCGACGCGATGTCATCCCCTACTTGGTGTCGCTCCTGTGTCCCGACTTCAGCTGCGAATCCACGACCTCAAAGTCATCTAAGCTCGCCTTCTACATGGATCCTGAGTCCTGTTTGTTTGAATGAACTATTTATGTACAGTGGCTAAATGGCAATGGCTTTATTTTGTTTTCTTCTTTCGATTTATCCATCTTCTCTTCAATGCAATTTCACTGCATGTTTTGCGTTAGTGACTCATGTATGTGACAAATAAACTCCTTGAATCCTTGAAACCTTGAATCAAGAAAAGTGCTAAATGCAATCTGGTGTCAATAAAACAGCCTATTCTTCGTGCCCAATTAAGTCCAAATTAAGTTCAATTTAAAATCACATAAAAATTATCATTCCATACTTTTTTTTATCTTTTAAAGATGTTGGGGGTGGAAAACACCAGAATTATAAAATGTGAAAGAAAGACAAGACAGTAGTAGTACATGTAAAGATACAGATATATATGTACAGCATAGGTAAAAGTATAAGTCGTAATACCTTTCTCTGGGCAGCCTTCAGGCACTCCATGGCATACTGTTTGACAAGAGCCTTTATGGACTCTGGGTACAGCAGGCGGCACACACATGTGCATTGTTGTTGTCTCCCACATTGTGTTGTGTCAAATAGGCCTGGCTGTTAATTGGTCACTGTGGGAGATCTCTTGCAGCACAAGGAGTTGAACACCTCTCCTGTGTATCTGAAATAATAACAGGATCCTTCTGTTCTGTCATCAAAGTAGGATATGAAGCCATCGCAAACACTCTGGACAACCAAACACTTTGAACATGAACCCCCAATTTCTAGCCAATACAAAAACAAGTATTAGATATTAGAATGATCTTTAACATTTTTCTAATTAACTTCCAAATGCATTTCTGTGTTTTAGTGTAGTCTTAATGTAATGTCGTCTTATTATTATTAATGCCCCCCGCCCCCCCCCCCCCCCACTTAATTATCATGACATGTTATGTCATTTTCATTACATGCCCATGTCACTCTTATGTCTAAAATCTTAAGTATTGTGTCTCCCAATAAGCAGTAATCAACACAGCAGTGCTCGTTGCCCCTATAGCAGTGGTGTGCTGCATTAGCTAGTCACTGGCAGCCAGGACTTTGAACGCAATGAAGAGCACGTCTGCCCTTGGAGGTTTTATAGGGAGACTATCAACAGTTTATAAGATTAAACATATTTTGGCATCTTTTTAACGCATACTCTGGACATCCAAAGAGTCTCTTAACCCGTGTCATCACATGTGAATCTTAATTTTGAAAAAATTTGTGTGAAACTAATTAGTGAATTAGTATGAGTGTCCAAAAGAAAACAACGTCCTTATAAGTGTCATATAAAAATCGGTATCTTCCTGGCCGAAGGACACAATTGTCTTGTATTCCTGTCTCTCTCTCCATTGTGTATATGTAATGTGTACCCTAGTACATTTTATGTGGCTTCCTAGACATGATACATACGTTGCTGTCAAGTCATTCTATTTTTAGTCTCACACAATAGTTTTCCCAGAACAGCCACCCAGTACTAAGGGCACTCTAAGAGGGAGTGGGAGCTGATACTATGTTATGTTGTTTTTATGATGCTATGTTTGTTGTTTCTATCGTACTACGTTATGTCATAAGCATAACATAATGACATTAAGTCATAACACAAGCCCTGTTGTTTCTATGAAAGTTAGGCCTCCATAAGACACAAGTGGATTGACAGAATCCAGACATGAAAACACAATTGTCCTATAAACACAGAATTGCACAATACTTTTTAGCATTTTGACATACGTATTTGTAACTTTTTCACATTTTCTGATATTCCAATTCTGATATTCAAAAATCATTCATTTACATGAATTTCTGCACCTGCATGGAAACAGCACTGAAACTATGGCCTAGGGGGTGCCATGGATGTGGCACAGTGGGCTAAGGCGTCATACCATAAATCCAGCAAGACCTGAGGTCATCTCCAGTCCCTTCTCTATTACCTGAATTCCCATGCTGTCAACACCATCTGGCTTCTGGCTTGATACCAAAGGTTCGATCCCCAGCCATTCCACATCTGAAGTGCCCTTGAGCACAGCACCTAATGCTGCCTTCACATGGTATTGGAAAGATGGTCCTTTCCACTTCTGAAGCAGAAATTTAGTGTTGTGTTTTTGTTGTGGTAGTGAAGTGAAACTGCTCTTCGTCACATCGAAACATTAAAGGTTATCTTATCTCAGCAGCTCGGGTGTCTAAAAATCTTCCAGTTTTCCAGTGGAAATTTACGGAGCTTGTGAAAGCATAAGTGAAACCTTTCGACAGATAGATAGATAGATATATAGATAGATAGATAGATAGATAGATAGATAGATACTTTATTGATCCCCAAGGGCAAATTCAAATTCATGCACCTTTGTGACAATTAATAATATCATGAACACGATGCACTAAAGTGTGGCCGCGATTAATAAAACATGTTAACTGTACTATGCTGAGGACAATAAAGCAGTTTCTTATGATGATATGTTGATTAAGAAGATTCCATGGATACTAGAAATGTGTACAAAATGATTTGCAGGTCAGAAAAGAAGCAGTCCTAAGTGAGCTTGCCCCTAAAGGCTCCTGAGAAAAAGACAGTACAGATACTTGTGGACCTAATTTCATATGACATGCAAACTCCTATGATAAACTGAGCCCAGATGGAATATGTATAAATGGGTGCACAGACGACTTTAGCAGGAAAATAATTTGCCTAAGTGCTGCATTTACAAATAGTGAATAATAATGGGACATCATTAGGCACGTCGGCAAAGGCCACTTAAGCATTCTTTTTAAAGTATTTATTATACTGTACCATCCTGCGTGGCATTTGCCAGTATGTTTTTGTGCGCCATAACTAAACCAACCCTTACAAGATCCATGGCGAAATTACACAGTCTCATGTTACACAGGCCCATGTTACAGTAACAGTTCCCGTTAAAATATAGGCAGATTAAATCTAGCTCACAATGTTCTGTATCGTAATGTTGGATAAATCATGGCCACATTTTACTAATTCATGCTCCTGATTGTGAATGACAATCACATACTCACAATTTTTAATAATGTTAGAACCTTTAATTAATCACAGACACTTTTGTACATTCTCATGATGTATAACATGATCACGAAGATACATAAAACACTTAACTTGAGCATTCCCAGGCTCCATAGAAATTACAGCGTGAGTGGTTTTTGGTGTTTACTATAATTGCCATAGGACGTGAAGGCACCTTAACCCCTCACTGCCTCCCAGACACCACTGTGGAAGGAAGCCCACTACTCTAGGTTAGTGTGGGCCTCACCTTACTGTGTGTATTTCACTAATTTACAATTGGGATAAATGCAGAGACTAAATTTCCCTTACGGGACCCAAAGAGCACACACACACACACACACACACACACACACACACACACACACACTGTAGTGTGGGCAATCGGGCTGAGGTCTGGGTGGTGTTTCCAGGACTGGGGAGCAGTGGGACAGAAAAGAGTATTCATCCGCACATCTTAATTACCGTAAGTCTCTCCTGTCTCCATATGTCAATGTTCCTCCAAGGCCTCCCTTTGTTCTCTGCCTCAAAAGGTCTGTCTCACCCTTTCTTTCTATCTAACTTTTCTCCTCACACACACACATACACACTGTACATGAAAACACACACAGAAAACTGTCTCACACACTGTCCTGATAACTAGCCACTTCAGCGTAGGCATTAGTGGAGGAAAAATTGCACAAGTGTTGCGTGAGAACACCAAATGTGAGTTTGTCACCTAAATACACAGAGAGACAGAGGGAGATAAAATGGAACACACACACACACACACAAGTACCAATCAACACAAGTCCCACAGCTGGGAAAACAAAAACAACCAACCCTACATTCAGGTCCGTTCAAATAAATCTGCAACAAATGTGAAATGAGTTTGAATGTAATTATCATGTGGAACGAAACAGTTTATATTTCAGTGACTTGCATATTAATGAATCTTCTCAAAGTTGTTTTCTGGCTGGGGATGATAAATTAGTGATGGTCTGGTAGTGAATATCAGAGCTCACTGGCAACACTGGACATCTGTGTGAATGATCACCTGCTGAATAAATAAACGCATCTGCACCAAACAGGCATGCACACCTGGATCTGCAGGTTTATGTTAGAGTAGAAATTATTTATGAACACCAACGGTGGTCACAATTATGTATAAATATATAAACTCAAATCTCACTGCGCAGTATTACTTTGTGAGTTGCTATAATGAAGAGTATGAATGAATGCAACTCATAAAATATTGATGTTGAATATAGATGTTGATTTGAATGTAGTCAAGGTAAATTCACAGTGTGTTGCCCATGTGTGAGGTGTGTGTAGAATGTGGCGTGCAGTGTGTGTGTATGTGTGTGGAGGGGGGCACTGTCTGTGTCTTTGTGCATATGGGGTATGGATATGGATGTGTGTACTGTATGTGTGTGTATGTGTTGTGTTATATGTGTGTGTGTGTGTGTGTGTCTGTGCATGTTAGATGTGTGTTTATATAGGTGGTGTCTTAGTCTTTGTGCATGGTGAATATGGGCGTGTGTGTACTGAGTGTCAGTGTGTTTGTCGTGTGTTTGAGTATATAGGCAGTTTGTGAGTACTGTATGTGTGTGTGTGTGTGTTCGGGGGAAGGGGGTTCTAGGAGCCAGGCGTTGAGGACTGCATCTCGGCAGGTGCCTTATATATCCTCCAGTTATTATTTCCTCGGTCTCCTCCGTCGGATTCACGAGAGCAGCTAATTAAACAAACCTTAAAGAGCTTCTCTTATCAACCTGTCATTCTTCTCTGAACCCGTGACACTTTCATATTCTGCGTCTGAAAAAAGAGGGGGGAAACTTTTCTATTACACAGCTTTTTATCGTCTGAAGAAAAAAAGGGGAGGGGGATTATTTCACAGTGTAGTGAAAAAAAAAGGCGTCATGCGTTTATTCTCTTTTTCTTTTCTATTACAGATGAGAGCTTTTCCACTTGTCTGTTTAAATGGCCTCATTTCGACACTGAATGAGTGTTGACTGCCAAACAGAGCAGTCTACTGTGGGGCAAATACTGAATCACGAACTTTGTGTGTGTGTGTTAGAGAGAGCGTAAGAGAATGTGTGTATGTGCGTGCAAGAGAATTTGTGTGTGTGAGTGTGAAAGTGGGGTTTGGGGATGTTGGTTGGCATTTTAAAATGTCTCAGTGGTGGGCTTCTCAACAAATTAGGTTTCATTCATGAGAGGAAATCCTTAATAATCTGATTTGCATGACTGAACTCAAAGATGGTGAGACATTTCAACTGGAGACCACATCACCTCAAGTAACCCTTTGTCTTCTGCCACTCAGAATCTCACTCAGTGGCAAATCACGCCACTGGTCCTCAATTACAGCCCTGTTCACGAAGAGTTAGCCAAAGCATTCAGTCTCCCATCCAAAGTCACGCAGCATGATTAGTTATAGAGGAATTGATAAAAAATAGAAAGAAAGACAGCGCAAACATACAGTTACTGGGAGTTTCTAATTATTGTGTCTATGTTGGAGGTTTGTTGAATCACAATAGGTGAGCCTTCATTCCTTCAAACATGCTATAATGATGCCAAATTGTTCCTTCTTCTATTCAGCTCCTACCAGGGGAAGAAAATTAGCTATTGTTTGGAGGCCATAGAGACAAAATCCAAAACAAATGGAGCCTTAAATCACGGAGGTACCTGTTCTTTGGCAAATGTTTAAGAATTGAATGGACAACTCAGATGAAAGCCAAACAATTAAAATGTCCCTCTTGAGTTTGGAACCGTTAGAATGCTGATGGAATTAACTCCCAAGCCCTAACAATAGCCACTCCTCCTTCAAGAAATTCTTGGTGATCGTCTCTCCCCGCCCTGTACTTTCATTTCATTTCGTACAGATGGTCTGGGATCGCTGCATTGACAATCGTTCTCTCATTAGATATGTGGTTTCTGCTGAAGTTTAAACTGATTGGATCTGACTTTACCCAATTTCAACGCAACGGCTTGTGAAGGATGATAGCTTCCCTATAATTTAGCCTAGCCACTTCCTTGGAAACAAACGGAGCAAGCTGGAAAATCAAACTTTTCCCAAAACCTGTGCGTAGTAGGGCCACAACATCTTTTCCGCAGATAACATTAAATAAACATTGTTCTTGTTCAGACTTCAGTTCCTGTATGTTCCGAAGCGTTCCAACAACGGACTGAATAGCCTCCTACGTTCGCTGCCACCATTGTTATTGTGCACAATGCGCAGCTAGACAACATAACACACAAAATCTATGTCACCGCTCACTATAACACTCCCACTTTTCGCTGATTGGGTAGGCAGAATGCTGTCCTGGAGAGAATGATTGTCAATGCAGCGGTCCCAGACCATCTGTACGAAATGAAATGAATGTACAGGGCGGGGCTGGCGAGGGTTAGGCTACTGTCACATGATGAGGGTGGTAATCTACAGGTACACCCACAGGCTGGGATATAAACTCCTGATATTTCCAACTCCACTTTCTGGACAGAAATTGAAATGAATTCAACCTCCAAAAAGAAGTCCAGTTGCCTATAAAACTGGATGAATGAGAGAGTCTTCAAGACCCAACTCTTCCTTACAGCACTTCTACTGTTCTAACCTGACCCCTCACTTAAAGAAGCTCTCAGTCAGTTTATCCAACCATTTTCGTGGTCATAAAATCGCTTAGAAATCATTTTTTGTATTAGACTGGTCTATTTTTTTTGCACCTCTGTACAGCCCTACATAGTGAAAACGGAACATGCAACATATGAAAGAGCGCACTGCTAGCAATACAGCTTGCTGCACAATGCCACAATACAGCTAGCTGTACAGAGCTCCCCATACAGCTTTGTGGCGTTCATTGCAGGGTTAAAAATCAGAATTACTGAGTGGACCTTTAATTGAAAACCAAGTCCATAGTCCTGTTCATAGAGTGTTTTCTGTAAGGAAAAAGAAAGAAAACATTTGACATAACGTAGACTAAACAGCAAACTGGCAAATGACACTAACTGAAGAGGGCAAAGGGAAATAAAATCGAAAGTGAGTTCCCGTGCCCCATTCGGTTAATGGTAGCTGTCAATTCACTACTCTGTCTATGCTATATTAAATTTTCTTCGGTATTTTTCTTACAAACAGCTCAATGACATCGCACAACAGGGCTACTGTATGACTTAATTCAGGCCAGATTTCTCCTTTAAGTCTGTGATGGTTCAGGCGTTCAAGCATATATTAGTGTTCAGACTGAATATTCTCCAAGTCTCACACATCTAACACTAGCATACTTTCAGCCACCTCTTCATTGCTTTGGCTCAGAGACTGTGGTAGTGGCAATTATGCTTTTCCTTACATACTTTCCCATGTCACGAAGAGTGTTAGCAATTTCTGTCAGATGTTAGCCTGAGTTTGGCACATAATCTTCCAAATGTCATGGTGGTGCTGTTGTAAATGGAGATGACAAGAGCCTTTCTCAGTGTCTCACAAATATTAGTTGTGTGATGGCATCTCTTGACCCAACCAGAGACCCTGCACACATACACACAGGCAAAAAGGCACACAAACACACACACACACATAGACACACAAACCATCACACTGAAGGGATGTAAGCAAGCAAGCCCAAATAACAGTCTTCTCCGCTGGCTGAGCACAAGGGTATAATTGCAGATATATCTGACCTCAGTTTTTCCCCTGCACAACAGGAAGGATCAATGACAAACAGGAAGTGAAGTTTAAAGGGATAAGAGATCCATGGATGGGAGAGATCGCTCTGTTATTACACCTACCCCTCCCACGATGTGACATCAGAGTGAAGAGTGACAGGGGATTGGTTATCCCCCAATTCCTGTCTCTATCAATGGCCTGCCTGTCTGAGAACCCTTGAATACGTTTGACTCACCCAGACACTAATTTTTACATCAGTCAACCCATACTCAACTGAAAAAAACATGTCCTTCAATTCTCCATTTTGCCAGAGCTGACAGGCACACAAACATTTTTTCCTGCCCGTGTTGCTTTTGGATGCTCCTTGTCAATGTCTTAAAAGCACCAGCACAAGGCTACTCTATTGTATAAGGCGCTGTACAAATATGATTGTATTGAATGGAACTGAATATGACATGCACATTCAGTGGTTGTTGACTTTGCATGTCATGTTCACAGGACTTCGTATGGAGGCCGTCACACACGGTTTCCATAACAACAATGTATTGAGACTGGAGTCTCTGTATAAAGGTAGTTCTGAAGTATACTGCTGAACTACAATATTTATCTCTGTAATGTAAATATTTTATCCTTTCATTCTTAAACGAAAACTACTGGTTGAATCTAGCCTGGAAAAATGTCATGATCGCTGAGCAATTTGATTTTGTTCTGCTGCCTCAGCTAAGGAAGCAATCAAAAACAGGTTTTCCCCCTTGATGTGATGGAGGTGGATTTTAAACACCTAAAACCAAAATCACACATTTGCCGATTCCACCTTAGAGACGAGGCAGATTGAAGCTTGGTATCCAGGAGACCAAGCTGAATCTCAGACAGAAGTAATGTCTATCCAAGCTGGGTCCAACCCTAATCTGGACCCCCGTGGACACCTCTCCACTCAAGGCGTTGGTTCTGTAGCATGCTTTCACAGCATCCCCTCTGTCAATCCTCTCAATCCTTGTTCCTCTCTGTCCCCAAGGGCCTTCATCTCTCCTCCTCCCTCTGCCATGTCCCCTCCATTCATCCATTCATCCACATGTTCTTTCATCCCTCTCTTTTTCACCCTAATGCACTCTCCCTTCTCGGCTTCAGAGAATGTGACAGAAAACACCGTATAACATTAGCGCTCAGACAAGCGGCCCCTCACTGGGTTTTTGTAACTCATCACATCAGTGGCGAGGGCTCTCCCACTCAGGCCATTACACTCAGATGTCCATGAGCATTGCGGCAGCACGGGACTTGTCTGACTGTGACCCTTCTCACATCTCGCATAGAGAAAACTCTGTGCCCCCACCCCGAGTCCGTCAACACTCTCTCTACAAGAACAGTTCCTTCTGTCGTCTCGGAGTAGATGCATGTTCCTGTCAACAAGAACAATGTTACTGTCAAAGGGAAATTATAGTATTTTTCAACGTGCGCTAGGCATGGTACAAAAGTTAAAGCACAGGATGTACCTGTCGAAGACCATACAGGTGGAGAAGTTGCACCACTAAATGATCATATTTTTTGGCAGAAAACACTGTGTTTGTACTTCTTTTCTGGAACTGGGATCATATTGATAAGGTTTTAACTAGGGACAGAAACTGCAGGAGTATGTGTCCATGAGCCTGTCACAAACATGACATGACACGTATCATAAACATTAATGACACTTCATTCATGTTTAAGACTGCTGTCATTAAGTGTTATTCGGTTTTTGTAAAGTCTACATCCCAGTCTGCATTTCAAAAACCGAATGACACTTACAGTCATGAACATGAATAAAGGGTCATTAATGGTCGTGATACGTGTCATGTCATGTTTATAACATACTTATGTCACCCTTATGTAGACCCCTTCAAATAAAGTGTTACCAAATATTTTATTGTCACATGCATGTAGGTACAGTGTGTAATAAACACAGTGAAAAAGAATTGCCTACAGAATACAGTTTCCCATATGTTTCATTACCTATACCAGTAGCTATATCTATCATTACCAGTATCATTACCTGTATATACCCATATTACCTATACCGTTGCTTATTTCTATATACAGTATACCTTTAGCAACAGTGTTACTATAATTAGAGTACTATAACCTTCATCTATGGGATTAACTCTTTTAATCATTACCTATATGCTATTAACAACATCTTCCATTATCCATACTAATGCCTGTTTTTACAATTATCAAAGAGAGGAAGAGAGAAGCAGTGGGAGGGAGAGAGAGAGATATGAAATTATATTCAGTCTAATAGGGATGTCTGGCAATGAGAAAATAAAGCGTGCTAAATAATTCAGTCTCTGAATCTAAGCTCTCCCCTCTCCTAGCTGTGTTAGGGTTTGCTAGTGACTGGCTCAGACAAAAACACAAGCAAATAAACACAAAAACAAGTAATTAACCCTGCCGTTGATCACAACATAACCTCTATGAAAATACCTTATGTAGTTCCATCATATGTCCATTTCCAGTGCATTGCTGCAGGGCTTTAGAACTCATTTGCTAATAATCTTAGCTGCCATTTCATATAGCAAATGGGGTTGATAGCAGCTGCACCAGGGGCTCAATCATCACAGTCACACAACTTTGCCATCTGTGCATTCTAGCCCATTGAATTACACTGCTGCCACCTACAGGCCTGGCCTGAGCACTGCTCCTAACCCACATCCTGATGAAGTGTTCCACAAGGCCATTATGACTTCTAAACCCTGAACCCTCAAATAGTTTACTGCCATAAATCAAACTCATTATTGGCTAATTTATAGGTATATAAGGGTTCAAGGCTAAGAGGTCTTATTTTTCTACCCTGGATTTGTTAAATTGGAAGATGTTGTGCGAGACCACACAGCCAAGAATAAGAAACATGTTTGTGCCCTCCGTAATATATGTAAATCTGAAATTAGCCATTTAAAAATGAGAAAATTAGAACAAATCTCATCTGTGATGCATCAGTCAAGAAACCGTTGGCCGGTGATTGCAATAAGGGCGCAATATAGCCCAAGCAAACAATTTCAATGACCAGCCTAGGATGTAATTACGGTTAACTTATTATTTAATCAATGGCTTTCAGTAAAAGCCGAGATTTATCCAATCTATGGCACCTTTAAAGCAACACTATTTACTGGTAGTTGCTATGTGCATTGTGAAACTTGTAGACTAGTTTGAGATATAGGGCTCAGGAAACCTTTCACACTATTTATAGATATTTCCATGCTCAAGTCAAGTGTTTTTTTATTGTAATTTCAGACCTCTACACAGTATAAAGTGACATTAGACAACGTACCGCTATGGATCCAAGTGGTACACAGGCTAAAATTCTACAGCAAAAGTCTACTTAGTATGCTACATATAAGCTGCATTGTACTGCACCTACATTATAAATATGCTATACATAAAGCGCATCAAGACAAAAGACAATGGATAGCAAGACGGCATAGAACAGAGCAGGGTTGAGGTAGTCAGAATAGTCGCCTATTTAGCAGCATAATACAGGTGTACATTCAGTTTAGTGCTGTATTGAGCAGCAGAACGTGCTTGAGGTACAGTATATTGGTATTTAAGCAGAAGTTGCATTGTACATCGTCAGATCAGTATGGCAGCATAGCAGTCATGTATGTTCAGAAGTGTTGGAGCAACAGTCCTGTTTTGTTCAGCAGTCTCACAACTTGAGGGAAGAAGCTCTTCCCCATTCTTGAGGTAGGGGCAGCTATGCTTCTGTACCTTTTCCCAGATTGCAGTAGGGAGAAAAGTCTATGGGATGGGTGTGTGGTGTCTTTCACAGCATACTGATTTGTGTTTGATGACAATACAGCCAGCAATGTCACATTGGTGATAAAGAAAAACTTATGAATGGATTATTAGGAAATCATGGTTATGAATGGATGATCAGGAAATTTCCAAAGAAAATGGAAACACTAAAAGGTCTTAATTAATTGCATGAAATGTCAAATGCGTAGTGTAATCTGTCACATGATCAGGGCTGTTTTACTTTTTTCATGGCACTAAGAGAGGAATGTAGGAGTGTTGTTTCAAGGGTTCTAAAGAAGAGCTTATAAAATTGTATTAACATGAACATAAGTAAGGATTCTTGATATACACAATCTTTTAAGATTGGGGGGAGGGGTGTTGAAGGGGATGCAGGGCGTGAAAATTATGTGTATTGTGTATTGGAGAGGTGAGGTAGGATTGTGTACAGTATTGTTATAAATTGACCTCATCCTAAGAAGATTACATAAATAAGTGTCCACACTTGTCTGCTGAAGATGCTGGTCTGTCGCAGTGCTATCAAAAGGTGGACCCTGTGAAAGCTACAATAACAGAACAGAGCTTAATTAATTGCTTTCATCTTCGAGTGTTCTCAAGTCATCCACAGGGGAGAACACAGTGTGCTGCTACAGTCTGCTCTTTCCATCCTTTCGTCTCTCCCTCCCTTTTTCTTGTCATCATCCACTTTAAAGCCAAAGGGGTAGGCTTAGAATAATATATGAAGAAAGAAAAAAATAACATGAAACATGAAAGTCAAATGAGGACAGAGTGATATGCTGAAGTCTAGTTAGACTGTTTTACAGGTTAATGGAGTAGCTCTGTTCAACCAGTCAATCTGACTACTTCACTAAATTTCCAATGCAAGGAAATCTGCTGTCTGTTCTTCAGATGTTTTTTACAATCCACTTGAGGCCTCAGGAAGTAGCCTTTCATTGTCAAGCGCAGCGTTTCTCAAACTCTGGTTGGGGGCATCCCCTCGAGACCAAGGGCAGTACTGTGTTTACAAAATTATACACATTCTGTCACTCTGTCAGATTATTTGCCAGTTGCTGTGACTAAAGGTTCAACTCAATATTCCTTTGTGTGCTGTTGGAGCAAAAAGTAACTCATCAGTGCAATAAAGATGTTGGTACATGAGATCTGTGATTATGACACTGTATAAGGAAAGGTTTATGTAGCGTTTATACATGTGTTTAATACGTCCCTTCAGAGTTTCTTTCACTGAACGTCATGACAACCTTTTGTTTATTCATCTGTAGAATTATTTCAGTAACAATTTCACTTTTCTTGATATATTACATCTTGATATATTACATTTGATCTCCTAAGCCCCTTTACAATTACATTGTTTCAGCAATTGTGATGCTTTAATCTCAACTTTAATTTAGATTCTCAAACTTCTACCATTGAGGTACATATTTGACCACAAATGAACAAAACAAGCAAAGCAAAATCGTGCAATTACACTCGTGCAATTAGACATTTTTGAGGGAGCGTCTAATATACACATTACGTTTTAATGACCACCAAAGCACATTATCTGTATTAAATGACACGTAAACCTACAGAAGTATGTGGAAATATATTTTGGAGGACCTAAAAGTGAAAAGAAAATCTTAATCATTCTGAAAATGCAGCTATGGAACAAAGACCAAAATAGAGAGTGACTTAAAATACAAGGATTCAAGGATATTTATTGTCACATACTTTTTTTAAAAGATAAAAAAATGTAGTGAAATGTAGATGTTGTCTGTCTATTGTGCATTAAAGAGAGAGGGTGAAGAATGAGGTAAAGAGATAGTGTAGAGAAATGGGAATGGCCTACAGTATGAAGTAAGAGTGGAGAGGCAACAGTAATGTCATAACTACTACTCCCAATCATTAACAAGGGGCACCCAAGAGCAACAGGGGCAAGGAAAAACTCCCTCTGAGGAGGAAACCTTGGGCAGAATCACGACTCAAGGGGCCAACCCAACTGCCAGAGGTTGGTGGAAGGAGTGAGGGGGGGGGGGTGAAGTGAGGGTGTGGAAGGAGCCAGCTGATGATTTAATGGGGTGTGGAGGGTAGTGTGCTGTTGTGTTGGGGGGGGGGGGGGGGGGGGGGGGG
>JAGFZM010001933.1:123075-147343 GCA_017657215.1 Limnothrissa miodon
TTGTGTCATCATGAATGTTGGTGGGGAGAGGGAGGGCCAGCTACACCACACTACAATACACTGCACTAAACCACACCACACTATATTACACCAAACTACACTACACTACACCACATTACACCACACCACACTACACTACACCACACTACACCATCCAACACTACACCACACTACACTGCACTACACCACATCACTCCACATTTACACTACACTACACCAATCTACACTACATCACACCACACTACGTAGAGAGTGAACAAACTTAAACTATCCCCGGATTGGCAGATTGGCTCCCTAGTTTCACTGATACTCTTTCTCAGCAGTAAATCTGTAAATCGGTGAACTATCTGAGTAAACAGTATATCGGTTAACTATCTGAGCTAAATAAACACACAATGGACTTGTCAGGAATTCAAACATATAACAGACAGATCCACGGTGTTTGGAAATGAATGTGTCAGACTGGTAAGTTTTATTAGAATTCCCGGTAACTAATGTTACGTACTATGTAACTAAATTAAAACTAGGGTTGCTTCACACATTCAGACACGGCAATGGGAAGTTAAACAGAGTTGGCATTTTACATGAAGGACATGAAGAAGTGCAATAACTAATGTGTTAAATATGAATTTTGCCCATTTAAAGGCCCACTATGCAACATTTTTCATTTAATTAAACCGTTTCATACTGTTTAGGATACTAAAATGAGTCATTACACGGCGAACGAACGGTGTAGAGCCACCGTGGCCTATAGCGGTAGATACAGCACTTGCAATGTTCAGCAGCGCGGACCGCCTCCAATAGAATGCAGTGCAATACAATACAATACAGCGTCTTCAGAGGGAGCTCGTGAGAGAAAAAAGCCAGAATGTTCCTTAGGCCTTCTTTAAAATACCCGATATCCGATATCATAGTACTATTTATGGCGCATTTCCACTACGGGGAAAAACCCCAGTGTTTTGGGGTAAAGCCTCAGGCTTTACGTCTTTTCATTATAGGGGCTTTGATATCCGTCATCAAGTACTGTTAAGGCCATAGAAATATCAGTATATACAAGTCTATAATTCTATGGTTATGGCGACCAAAAAACACTGAATTCTAGCGTGGTTACCTACCGGCAGAATCGGTTGTACTTGGAATAGATCCTGGTTTCAGGCATAATGCTTGTGAAAAGCCTGAGGTTGATGAAACAATCTGGGGTGAAATGACCAGAGCAAACTACCAATCTCAGATTGAAGTTTAGTGGAACATGGTTGTAGATAAACATCAACCACTCCCGTTGAATGTGAGGTTCTAGAGGAAGGTAGTGCAAATTCCGGACAACCCCAGTATATCCTGGAACGTTACACGCGCGTGCTGACATTTTTTTCTGTATGTTCTCCTGTCAAACAAAAATTCAACATGCAGTTATTTTTCTTAGAGCCGTTAGCCGCTCTCAGCGTTAGCTAGCTATTACATAGACTACAGTTCGTTTATACGAAGCAACAGGGGGCTGGATAACAAACTGTTCCAAACAATTTTTGATTGGCCCAAAGATTCTAGAGCAGAGCTCTTTGGATTGGACAATGTAATGGAGGAGGTGTTGCTTTGCGCTGTCTACGTAGACAGAGCACTAGTTTCAGATTGTTTTTTTTCAGCCTGGCAAATTCTAGCCTGAAATTTACATATAGAAGGAGGCGGAAGATGGTGTTGGGAGTTTCGGTATGGTCCGTTGGATACCTTAAGCTACCTAAATTCAACAATATCAAGGTAAATGTGGTTTTGCATTCTATGGGCTCTTTAAAATATTCTTTGTTCACTCATACTCATATGATACATTTTGCATCATCACTTGGCTCTCACTCTTCCGATAACTGTGTTTAATTCAATTAAATTCAATTTTATTTATAAAGCACATTATACAAAAGTCATAATTCGCAGCCCTTCACATCAGACAGTACCAATGAGCAACTGGGCAAGGAAAAAATCCCTATTATTATTTTTAATATTATTATTATTATTTTGTTGTGGTCTAGGAAGAAACCTTAAACAAATCCACAGCTCAAGTGACTAACCTTACTGTGTCATGCAACATTGCATATTTGCAGATGGTGGTTAGTCCACGGTATTAATTAGGTCTTGACTCAGGATAACCATAGCATCAAAATAATCCCAAAACATAGTCCCATTAGAGAAAATGGGTGTGTTCTACGCATTCGCCACTAGGTGGCAAGAACATATTGTTAATTTGCTTGTGATTAACCCAAATAAAAAGAACAGTAGAATATGACACGAAGTAGGCCTACATAAAATAACTGACAATCCTGCGATTGACAGATGAAATAGGCATGGCTTAGGCCTACTGCTCGTTTAATTAGTTATTTATGTAGTTCAATTTTCCCGATGATGGAAGTGTGTCCTCTCTGATAGCTAAAGGGGTTAATGGGTCTACATAATTTATTTCTGATAACGTTAACGCTAGAAAGTCTTATTATAGCCTACACTGGTTTAATATAGCTTAAGCACGGGAACAATAATTGTCTACCCACAAATGGTCAATCGTTAACAAAACAAAACAAAAATGGCACTTGTGAAAGTCATGAAATTAGTTTGATTAAAGATCCTTACAAAACTGTACTTACAACTTACAAAACAACAACTTTTCTCAACTACTTCTAGCGATCAACATGCTATGTATGGAATTATGTACGTAAATGTAGGCTATACATGGCTCTCTGCGTCCGCCTGAAAATAATTCCTAACAGTTTTTTCTGACAAATCGCACCCTGGGTGGAGCTATGGATGGAGCCATTTACTGTATCAGATATGGGAGGTTATCCATGCCAAAAATAAAATAAAATGAAAGCAAGTGAAATTAAAATGAAAAACTCGTTTTGCCATTTAATTTTCAAATTGTCTGTGACATTATCATGCCAAAAGTAAAAATAAATTGAAATATTTCTATTAGGCTTTTAATTTTCCTGATAAACACGAGTCATTTGTGCCAAAATTTTAAATAAATGAAAAACGTCTGATTGTCTTTTCATTTGCATTAGGATCCTGGTACATTCCTGCCAAAAATGGAAAATGAAAAATGAAAAATCCAAACGTCACTTTGGCTTTGCTTTTTAACTCACAATGCGCACAATGTCTGTCAAAATAAAAAAAATAAATTAAAACTGACCCCGGCTGACGATTTATTTTATATTTCTCAATTTTCATTTTTATTTTCAGTTCACCAACATGCAAATTAGCCGATATGTTAATGACGATATGTTAAAAGGTGTTTGTGGGTGTTACTCGTGACGACCAAGGAATGCGCCTACCTGTTTAGGTTCGACGAGGCTCGCTTGGGTGGGTTGGTTCGGTTACGTTGGGGGAAGCAAGCAAACACTGAGTGAGCAGGCAGTCAGTCATGGACAGATGCTGAACAGAAAACCTACAGCTGGTTCCGCTAATAACTACTGGACAAGTAGAAACTTGGGCAGAGGAAGGACATCGCATCCCAAGAAGTTTCCAAAAGAAGGGATATAGTAACTTCATCGAGGGGTATATTCACGACAGTAAAGGTAAGTAACGTTAGCCTATGTGAGCACAAAATGCTAACTAAAGTAAGCCAACGTTACCTGAAATTACTACCGTTAGCAGAAACAGAACATTACTGCCCTTATTACGAACAAGTTGTTGTGTTGTTGCTGGAAATTACTAATGTTCGCTAGTAAATGTGTTTAAAAGTGTAAAAGTGGTTTGCAGTTTTTTAGTTAGCCTGTGTTTTCTATGGCAAAAGTTTGAGGACTAGCTGAACTGTTGGCTAGCCAGCGCAACAAATTTACAAATGTATGTATCTAGCAGTAGGAAGACAGAAAACACGTTTTTACAAACGTAAAATTAACTGTCCACCAGCTGGCAAACACCAAAAAAAAACATTCGAAATATTATGTTAATATTAATCTTGTTTGATGTGCTCGTTTTCTGAATACCATTTCAAGTCAGGAGGAGAGGGGACAGATGTGCAGGGAAAGCTAGGGCATTTCCATCCATGAGAGAACAATTCTTACAGTTCAGGTAGCCAGGCAGGCTATAGGTATTCAGAGGCTCTACTGTACATTCATAGAGTTTTCTGTTTGTTTCAATCCCACAATTTCATTTTCTGTACAGAATTGTAGATCAGCCTACATACATTCGTTAGGCCTACACTGTCTATTTTTATTAAAACAATCACCATTTAGAAATCTAAGCAAGGGACCCTAAACACCTTCTGGTACACACTACTGTCGTATATGTCAGTACTTGTGTTGCATTTCTTTTTACTTAAATGCATCATATATAATGTAAAACAAAATATTCAACTTATGTGAGGAAACAAGCATTTTTACTGTATTTTTGTACGTTTAGGTGGACCTTTCAGCTGGAAATCCAGTTATTGGCGAGGTGACACACTACTACAAAGCTGACCTGGGCTTTTGTGCATGTTATTGGATTACTGTACACATTAGCACACTACAAGAAATCTGTGCCCCCTGTGTAAAGCAAGACATCATTGCCTCAGATCTGGCACATCCCTTAACATTCAAAGGGTTTAACCCCTATCCCCTCTTTGCTTTCCCTCCCCAACCTTGTAGCTATAACATAGTTCTGAATCAGAAAGAGCTAGATAAATATAATGGCATTTCAGTGAAGAATGTGCTCAAGACGAGGTGACTTTGACAAGACTTGCTGTCAACCTACAGAGGAGTAGTTCAAAGGACCAGCAAACAAAAGCTATGCAAAGAAAAGAGGCATCATAATAGAGCTAGTGGTTGCACAGAAATACACTTCCATCACTGGAAACAGCATCCTACCATGTGGATCCTACCACTCCCCAGACAGAAGAGTGATTGACTGATCTGCCCTTGCAGCATGCTTTTGTAATCAATCAAGTAATTAATTTTTTTTCCTGAAAAATATATTTTATTACATTTTTGTGCTATTTAATAATGTTAACTGTTTTGGATTTACAGAAATCTGTAAGTAAACATTTGTTATGCTCATTAATGTCTTGGTTTCATTCACAGAAAAAAATGCTACTACTTCACTGTAAATGTCAAAAACACAAAGTCTTAGCCTTTTCTGTACATTTAATAATTTAAGTGTAAGCATAATAAAGTCAACATAGTGCGGTGTACTGTTATTTATTTTTAACTACAACATATAGAATTGAGAACATGCAAAATACAGAAAACACGCTAACATTTGTGAGCAGGGCACACACCTAGGCCCAATTGTGGTCATGGGTAATGTTCTACTAAAGATATTCTTTGATTCTTCTAATTGCACTTTTAACGTGAATCCTATAAGTACGTCGCCTGTCAGTCCTTAGGAATGGTGATGTGGTAAACTTGTCTCCACGTTTTTGGATGTGGATGCCAGGTCATCATCAGGAATGTCCTCTACACATGCGATTGCGTCTGGATCACTGAACAACAACAATGAATAAAATACTTACATCCAGTGACAGTCATCAGACGGTGATGTTAATAGGCCGAGATATATATACATGTCTATAATTCTATGTTTAAAGTGAAATTAGCATCACTGAGGCTAACGTTAGTGGTCTATGATAAAAGCCCAGCACATGGGCTAGCCAGCTAACATAGCCACAACACTACAGTTATACTAATTAGGCTTGTTTTGGCACAACAATATGTCAGAGAGAAGCTGGTAAGCTCTGTATACTTGTCCAAATTGTGCACCAAAGTCAACCCCACATTTCAGTGCGTTACACAAGATATGAATTCTAGTTAGGCTACTGTCATTAACTAACGGTTACCGCTAGTTGTAGCTGACGTCAGTTGTGGATGTCTGACCTTATTTTCACAGTCCACTCTCTACGTTTTTTAGGAGTGACCGGGAAACAATGGAATGTTTTGTTCCGACACGATTCTCTCCATGTTTATGCAGCCGGGTACGCAGCAGTACAGGAACACCAGCCCATTCGTCTCTTATTAAAGCTCTCTGTACACACCACTGAGCTAGAATCTATCACACTCGAAACAGGTAGGCGCAGTCCTTGGTCGTCACCATGGCACCGCCCGAAGACACCTCATTAACATAGCATCCAATTTGCATGTTGGTGAACTTAAAATAAAAATTAAAATTGAGAAATGAAAAATAAATCGTCAGCCGGGGTCGGCTTTCATTTTATTTTTTTATTTTGACAGACATTGTGCGCATTGTGAGTTAAAAAGCAAAGCCAAAGTGATGTTTGGATTTTTCATTTTTCATTTTCTATTTTTGGCAGGAATGTACCAGGATCGCAATGCAAATGAAAAGACAATCAGACGTTTTTCATTTCTTTTAATTTTTGGCACAAATTACTCGTGTTTATCGGTAAAATTAAAAGCCAAATAGAAATATTTCATTTTATTTTTAATTTTGGCATGATAATGTCACTGACAATTTGAAAATGAAATGGAAAAATTAGTTTTTCATTTTAATTTTACTTGCTTTCATTTTATTTTATTTTTGGCATGGACAGATACATGATATTCTTGAGTCAAAATTCTGGAACTTCTGACCACTTGGCACGTAACCATGGTGCCATTATGACGTCACATTAATTCCAGGCTTTAAAATACAGTGCATGAACTTGATTCAGTCAGTATCGTTGGAGCTACATGGTAGGCAATTTATTGTTGCTCTAAATACAGGTTCTGTTTTATTTACACTACACCATATAGACTATTTTTATTTATACTGACCTAAACAGTCAGGAGATGTGCAGGGTTAAACACCATCATCAAACAATCTGCTATTATATAGCATAATAATTATGTTTAATTGTAAGACAAATAACTTTAAATAAATAAATAAATAATAAAAATAAAAATTATAATGATAATAATAAATATATATATTTTTAATTACTTTTTTAAAAAATAGGCTGACAGTTAAAACAAATCAATGTTGCTATGTGGAGGAATTCTGCTGGTGCAGAGCCCTCCACCCGGCCAAGGGCCAATGGGAAATTCACTAGGCGTAAACTGGGTGAAAAGGTATGTTCAAGCTTCTTATTTGTACAAGGAAAGATCTTGGCTACTTCAAAAGGTCTGATAATCTGTGTGATATATTAAAGTTTTGTTTTGCTCACTTTCACAGCTCTATCTGCCGTCACCTGGTTTTAATCTCAGAGATCCAAACTGCCATCTATTGAAGCCAACATATCAGATTCTTCATGATCCCTATCTCAAACAACACTTCTATCGTGAAGATATTCATCAGAATTTAAAAGAAAGAAATTTGATCACCAATGATGACCTGGTAGGCTCCAACTGCTATGCTCATTTAATCCCTTAGATTACATAGTCATTTATTCATTTAATATTTTGAGTTATCATATGCCATAATTTGAGTTATCATATATCATATCAAATAGGTAATATGCACTCAGAAAGAATATACAATGTATCAAGAATATGTGGAAGACATAAACAATGATTTTCAAACCCAACATCTGGTAAGATATCTATAATTCACTGTGGCTTCCATGCCATGGGTTTACACATGAGCTTTTAATTGCTGTTACATTAAATGCTTAATTATTATTTTATTTATAGAGGGAAAGGCAGAAAGAAATTCTTGAGCTAAAAGAACAGGGTCTGATTTCAGAGGATGTGTCTCTGGAATATATCAGAGCATTATTAAAACAGAGTGAGCTTCCAAGACATAATGAGAACCAACAGTATGAACTGAGGTAAGGAAAAGATATGAAAAGTTCTCATGAAAAACACACACACAAACTTTCTGAAATATGTTCTCTGTATTAAGCTGCAATTTAAATATTGTGAAGGAAAAACACTTTAAAACTATCCAATTCTAGTGGGATTCATAAAAAGTTTATCAAAATTATATAAATTTCTGTAAACGAGTTACAAATGGAGGGGTTTGCATCTATTCTTATTTTAAGTAAAATTAAATGAAGAAAGTAGTGCCAGATGTTCTTTGTTCACTGCTACTTTTATTAAAAATGTCTCATATTACATTTACAAACCTCATTTAAATTCAAAGGCAAACTAAACAAAACCAATCCACCAAAAACAGTATGAAAAAGAAAGAGGAAGGACAATTTCCAAGCATAATGGTAAGAACTCCTTCATATATCTTTCTAATCTTGTTTTGTGGAGATTTAATAGTTTTTATTTACAGTATGTCTAAGCTATATGTAGATGTGATCAAACTTCAATAGTCATGGTGAACTGACGTGATTGACCTTCCCAATCATTTTTCAAAATATTTCGGATGCAGCCTACCCACCTGCAAGAGAAAACACGGCTACATCTTATTGAACAAGAAATTAAATATGAGTTCAATAGGAACAAACACCTGAGAGACATCCAGATGAAAACAACCCGGAGGGTGAGGCAGTTAGGCATTATAGGTTCAGTAATTGCGTGCTTTATTCTGTGTCCTACAATTGAAAATGTTTTTTGTTTGTTTTTTTTTTTTTACAGGAAAATATAATTTTACAACGAAGGGCTGCAGCACAGCAGGCAGAGATGGATGAGATGAGGGAAAACGTGAAGAGAGTCAGTAAGGATCAAACAAAACTTCTGAATCATATGTTCTGTGAATCAACTTCAGGTAAGCTGATCAAAATTCTACAACATAAAAAAAGCACAAAAAAGACCAGACCCTTTGGTCCCATATCATCCTGAGATCCCCAATGGTGGTTAAGGAGACCAGTAATCAGGGAAAATCCTTAAAAACGTAACAAAGGTCATTCAACTCATCATCACATTAAGTAGTCTATTTTATAGTTTACGGACAGATCCCATACAGGTGTTTTTATAAAGCCAGTGTATTACCTGAAGTTAACATCAAAAAGTCTACATTGTGTGGTACACCTGGTGTTTTTACATCCAGAAACCTACAGTCCTTTTTTATTATTAAGGTTGCTATAAAATAAAAAAGGGAAACCTATACTGGTTGCTATAGCGATAATGTTAGTCATAATGTTGCTACTAAGTTGCTACCTAATTGTTATGGCAAAGGTTGCTAGAATGTTGCTAAGCAAAGTGATGGTTGCTAGGTTACTCATAAAGGTAAATTAAAAGGTCTCCTTCCACACACTTGATTTTTTTTTACATTACCATTAGTGATGCGCGGGTCAGGCTTTTTTAAAACCCGCCCCAACCCGACCCATCATGAGATCCGAACCGCCCCGCCCGAGCCGCCAAAAAAATGGTCGAACCGTGACCCAAATCCGACCCGACCCGATGGAAAAAAAAAAAACCTAGCTACCAGTTAAGGGGAGAGGACTAATTTGGAACAATGGTATCCAAATGACAACGATTTGCGCCTTAAAGAGGATGACACAACTTCATGAAGGATTAATTAGTCTATGCATGAAACAACGCCAAGAAAAAACTAACGATCGATTTGTCGTTTTTATTGAAGGATTGCTAAAAATGTAACACATTTTTCCTGTAGGCCTACAAGACACATGTTGTTCCAAGCTGTAACATAATCAAGGCATAACAAAGCCAACACAAGTTGTTCCAAGCTGTAACATTATCATGGCATAACAAAGCCAGCAAAGCCGTGACATTTCAACAATCTAAGCTACCAAATTGAAAATATTGGCCGACTTGATTTATGACATCTGTATGGAAGCACTGTGAAAGACAGCAATAGAATACACTGTGCCAGGGTTTAGCCTACTTCGACGCACTTCCAGCACGCCACCTGCTGAACTGAACGCGCGCTGGCTCGAAGCGCTGGATGCAGGAACGTAAAGCACCGCTCTTGCCAGCATTGAGAGGAGAGGGAAATCATGACAATGAGCCTTCCAAAAGCCGTAGAAAGTCTCTAATGCAATATGCCTAATTCACTGCGTTTTTACTTTTTTTGACCCGACCCGGACCCACCCGCACCGACAATACTTCTACCCGTAACCGCCCGACCCGCGGGTAAACCCGCGGATATCCGCGGGTTATGGGTTGACCCGCGCAACACTAATTACCATAGGTCAGCCCAAGTTGCACTTATATGCTCAACTTCAAAATGCTCTCCTACCCCTGTAGTCTGTATTCGCCTGTGATACTGTAGAAAACAGCCGGGAAAAACGAGCGAATCGTAAAAGCTGTACAAGCCTACGTCACATTAAACATTAGGCTCTGCAGTTAGCCCGCCCTCAAGAAAACATATAATTAATTTTCATAAGAATCCTCTCATGCTATCCCTGCCCTCGTTTTCACCTAACTAAAAAAGCTTGAAACATGACAATCACAGCATATATTTGTCGAAACAAACTCTCATTACACTATTTTAGACAAGAGACCACCACAAAATTAATGAAAATACGATGAAATGAGACCTTTCAGGTGTTTGCTATGCTGATTGCTATGATAAACATGGTGGTTGCTCTGGTATTTGCTAGGGTAATCTTATTGGTTACTATGTAGGTATTATTAAAATGACTGATATAATGTTACCAGATAGTCATGATTGTTGCTATAGTCATATTGCTCTTTGATACTGTGGTTATTAAGATCATAATTATTGTTGCCATAGTAACTGATATTGTAGCTAGGCTTATAAAGCTGAATGCTCAGGTGCCTCTACTGTAGGTTGTAATTGAGGGAGTGGTTGTTAAGATGTTGTTAGGGTACTGCCCTCTTTGCAAGATTCTTAGTACAGTATTTTAGTTATGTTGTTTTAATTCTAATTGAAGTGTTTGCTTTGTTGGTTGTTAGTTACTCTGAGGAGTCACAACAATCAGAATGCAGTTATATCTGAAGAGGAAAAATAGGGCTAGGCTTAAATCTCATTTCTAGCTGTCTAAAGTAGAGTTACAGATAACTTGTAATGTGTTGATATTACATGGTTACATAACAATTGTCACCCAATTGTATTTTTTATATCTTCTATTGTTAAAGCATCACAGAAATGCATGCAGAAGAGGTCCATATGCCTTGCTCCTCTACCAGTCAAAAAACATGACTTGAAGAATAACCAGGTAGAGAAAACAAATAGGCCTACTGAGATTTATATTTGCATAAAACACTTGTCTTAAACTTTTACATACCTCCAACTGAATGATGTTATAAATTCTTTTCATCTGGTTTCTATATAGCAGACAACCTCATCAACCACTAAATCGGGCCTGCCATCACGCACAGCAGGTTCAAAGTTGCCCTGTCTTGGCAAAGTGAAACTGCCTACAAACCAACATGACCCTGAGGCTAACAGCACTAAAATGACTAATGCCGACCTGGACTGTACCATGTCCACTGCTGGTCAAAGTCAGGGTAAGAAAATAACTGAAGCCACAAGTGCTTCTACTGTAAAGAAAGAGGACATTGCAGGAGAAATATATCATAGACAGCCATTTGGTTTTGCAAATCAAACCAAAAAGATTGAGGCAAAAGTACCTTATAATATTTATCCACCAAAAATGGCTCTTCCAAGTATTTCTTCATCCTCTTTAAATGTGGCAGCTTTTCACTCTGAAGAATTATGTGGGTTAGTCTCTGCAAAAGAATCAAATGTCTCTACACCACAGATCTATTCAGATGAGGTCAAGACTCTGGCTACTAGTTCTAGTAGCACTTCCTTTGTTTCGTCCTTTTCCTGTGGTTTTATGGGTCCCCCTCCCACATCACATAGCTCAGATGATATGAGTGCTTTGTCAGTTTTGTCCTCTCAATCCCTTGAAAGTCAGATAGGGATGCACAGTGATGCCACTGACTTATCATACTCAGAGGCCATTCAAATATCTGGAGAGAGAATGAGAACGGCCACCAAACGTCACTCCATACCTAGCTTTCATCCAGGAATTGCAAGTGGGTTTATACATTATGTTACATCAACAGAATGTAAGGAAAAAATAATTCAAGCCGTAAAGAATCACCTCAAACGTTCCTTCTCCGTAAATGACCTAACACCACCATCACATCTGAACATGGGACTTTCTGCTAGAGAATCTATATCGAACATGCTTCAGAGGATATCAAGCGAGTTAAATGATTTGATGTCAAGAGAACGCATGATCCCAGATGAGACAACTGAATCCTCCTCCGACCAAGATGCTCTTGTCAGTCAATTTAATATGGCTGCATTACAATTGATTGAGACAGTGTCCAGTGAAGTCAAACATCAGCTTACCACTTTCACAAAAGAGTCTCAAAACAGTCCAGTTTTTCCATGTAGTAGTCAGACAGTCACTGCCTTAAGCAGCCCCTCTGCAGATGCGGTCGAGATGCTGGCAGGTGCCAGTACCTCTTCATTGGTCTCATCCCCTCCTTGCAATGCCACTTGTTAACCTTTCCAAGATGCCACTGTTGTTGCTAGTGAGCATAATGTGGTGCCACTAGGACTAATTGAAAGTGTATTGAGTGAGGTAAAACAACAACTTGCAACTAAAATAAAAAAAGAAGATACAAAGCGGAGAGTTTCTCCACTTAAAAATCAGACAGCAATACAAGCCTCTGATATGTTGCTGTCAGTAAGTTCTGAAGACACACAATCTGATTCAGAAATGTTTAGTGCAGATGATGACTCTGCATATGAGCTTGAGATACTGTCATTTGTCAGTTCTGCCCCATCTACTTCATCTAGCTCCCCCAGCCGTGTGGCAGATATTGAGGATGATGAAGATAGGTCAGTCCCTTCACTGGAGCCTGAACCCTCTGCAACAGAGATGTCTCAAAATGGGTTTGAGTCCCTGGCAGATGCAAGTTCTGCTGTATGTGGTGTTCCTTCCTCCTTAAGCATTTCAGGGGCTCTCAAGGCTGAAGAACATCAAGTGACTTTACAGGGAGATGACGTTTTTACACCAGAGATTTTCACTGAAGAGGTTGAGACGCTAGCAGGTGCTAGTGCTGCTCCCTCTAGTGCTGATGTCTCTGCATTTGAGGAGGGGATACCATCAGGTGTCAGTACCCCTCCCTCTGCTGCATCAAGCTCCCTCAACTGTGTGGAAGATATGAAGGCTAATAACAGAGGGTCAGTCCCATCCCAGGCATCTGAACCCTCTGCAACAGAGATTTCTACAAACAGATTTGAGTCGCTGGTAGGTACAAGTGCTGCTCTCTCTGTTGTTTCCTCTTCACTGAGCAATTTAGAAGCTCTTGAGACTGGAGAACGTGGTAGTGCTGTTCCCTTTAGTGCGAATGATGTTTCTGCATTTGAGGATGAGACACCATCAGGTGTCAGAACACCACTCTTTGCTGCATCAAGCTCCCTCAGCTGTGTGGCAGATATGAAGGCTATTTATGCACGGCCAGTCTCATCCCAGGCATCTGAACTCTCTGCAACAGAGATTTCTACAAATAGATTTGAGTCGCTGGTAGGTACAAGTGCTGCTCTCTCTGTTGTTTCCTCTTCACTGAGCAATTTAGAAGCTCTTGAGACTGGAGAACATCAATCAGTTACTCCACAGGAAGATGAAGGTTGTACACCCAAGAATTTTACAGGAGAGGTTGAGCTGCTATCAGGTGGTAGTGCTGCTCCCTCTAGTACTGATGATGTCTCTGCATTTGAGAATGAGACACCATCAGGTGTCAGTACACCTCTCTCTGCTGCATCAAGCTCCCTCAGCTGTGTGGCAGATATGAAGGCTAATAATGCAGGGTCAGTCCCATCCCAGGCTTCTGAACCTTCTGCAGCAGATATTTCTCCAAATATATTTGAGTTGTTGGCAGATGCTCTCTCTGTTGCAGATGATGTGTCTGAATATGAGGATAAGATACCTTCAGGTGTCAGTACCACTTCCTTTACTGTGTCGAGCTTCCCCAGCCATGTGGCTGATACGATGGCCAATGAGGCCAGATCTATCACTTCACAGGTAGCTGAAACCACCACAACAGAGATTTCTCCAAATAGCTTTGAGTCGCTGGCAGATGCAAGTGCAGCTCTTTCTGTTGTTCCTTCTTCCTTGTTACATCAACCAGTCACTTCACAGGAAGATAAAATCTTTATACCAGAAATTTCCACAGAAAAGGTTGAGACATCATCAGATGCTAGTCCAACTCCTTCTGGATCTCGACCAGTCAGCATAGTGAAATATGCACAGGAGATTTCTTCAGACAGCCGTACAAATAAATTTGAGATGCTGGCAGATGCTCCTTCTTCTGATAAATTGACTACAGAGCTTAGGTCATCAAGCTCAAATAGTAACAACATTTCAGTTCAAGATTCAACTTTTTCAACATGCTTAGATTCCGGACAAGCGCCTGTTAGAAGGAAACTTACTGTTATTAAAAGCCCATCTTTACCCAGCCTGTATCCAGCAGTTGCAGATGACCTAAGTAAATATTTTACATCAGTTAAAGACAACATTACTCAGGTGGTGAAAAAAGAACTCAAACGTTCTTTTTCTGTAAATGATTTGCCATCAACACCAAGTCCAAAGCTGGGGCCTGAGGAAAGAAAAGCTATTAAGAATATGCTAAAAAGAATATCCAGGGAACTTGATATTCTAATGTCAAGGGAACACATTCTCTCCCTTCTGTCACCTGCAGAGACAACTGGTTGCAGCTCCCCTGAGCATGATGCTCTACTTGCTCAGCTCAATGCAGCTGCATTACAACTCATAAATGAAGTTTACGACAATGTTAAAGTGAAACTTGCAACTAAAATTAAACAAGAATCTCCTAAGAGGGGAGTATCTCCAGTGGCTAGCCAGGTAGCCATGAAAGCAGCTTGCAGATCACTAGAGGAAATAAAAATGTCTCTTTTTGGGGATGACTTGTGTGTTCCCTCAACCAGTGGAATACACTTGTCTGTCAATTTCGAGGAGAAGCAAGCTTCTTTAGAATCCTCAAATGTTGAAACAGAGAGATGGATTCCATGTCTTTCCACATCTGAAATGGAACCAACAGTGTTACAAAAACCAAATGTTGTGTCAGCCAGTTCTCTAACCTCTAATGTAGAAACTCCTGGGAAGACACCATATGCTACCACAAAAAGTATGTCACTTCCCTGTATTTATTCCACAATTGTTAAAGAAGTTCAACAACATGTCAGTACAGAATCATTTACGGACTATGTTCATCAGGTAGTGAAAAAGGAATATAGACGTTCACTTTCTCTGAATGACATGAGACCAGCACCACATCACACACTAGGGCCTGAGGAGAGGATGTTTATAAAAGACATGTTAAGCACCGTGTCAAGAGAGCTTAGTGCCTCTTTGTCTAGACACAGTATCTCAGACCTTTCGCCTAATATGCAAAGACCCTCCTCAGCGTCTGAAGAGGACACACTTCGAAAGCTTAATGCAGTCGCCTTAGAGCTAATCCATAGTGTTTATGCCCAAGTCAAAGAAAAACTGACTAGTGCAATAAAAGAGGAGTCCCCAAAAAGAGGGTTGTCTCCTGTGGCAAGTCAAACAGCTGTGAATGCTGCATGCAGATCACTGAGTGCCATTGAAATGACTCTTATGGATGAGGCTAGGAGTCTATCCACCTCACCTTTGCCTCCTCAAAAGAGTGTGGATCTTGAGAATGGGACTGCTTCAATGACAAGCTTGGGAGTAGATACTTCATCTTCACGCATGGTTACCGATGACATGACTAAGGATGTACTCAACATGTTTTACATAGACACTGATGAAACTCTGATGTTGGGCAGCCCTTCAAATGAATTTGAGGTGCCGGCAGAAGTCAGTTGTGCTCCTTCTTCTGATAAGTTGACAACCGTGCTAAGGTCATCAAGCACAAATAGCGATTACTTTTCGGTACAAGATTCTTGTGTTTCAACATGCTCAGGTTCCGAACAAGTGTCTCTTATAAAGAAAAAACATATCGTCATTAAAAGTGTCTCTTTGCCCAGCCTCAATCCAGCAATTGCAGGTGACCTAAGTAAATATTTTACATCATCATCATTTAAAGACAACATTACTCAGGTGGTGAAAAAAGAACTCAAACGTTCTTTTTCTGTAAATGATTTGCCATCAACACCAAGTCCAAAGCTGGGGCCTGAGGAAAGAAAAGCTATTAAGAATATGCTAAAAAGAATATCCAGGGAACTTGATATTCTAATGTCAAGGGAACACGTTCTCTCCCTTCTGTCACCCGCAGAGACAACTGGTTGCAGCTCCCCTGAGCATTATGCTCTACTTGCTCAGCTCAATGCAGCTGCATTACAACTCATAAATGAAGTTTACGACAATGTTAAAGTGAAACTTGCAAATAAAATTAAACAAGAATCTCCTAAGAGGGGAGTATCTCCAGTGGCTAGTCAGGTAGCCATGAAAGCAGCTTGCAGATCACTAGAGGAAATAAAAATGTCTCTTTTTGGGGATGACTTGTGTGTTGCGTCCACCGGTTCTGATGACATGAAAACAACTTCAGAAACCTCACGTGTGAGACACTTCAGGACAGAGAGCGGGAATCCATGTCTTTCTGCACCAGTGTTACACAAACCACCCATGTCTCTAACCTTCAGTGCAGACACTTTTGGAAAGACACCTCATGCTGCCACAAAGAGTCTGTCACTTCCTAGTTTATATACCACAATTGTTAAGGAAGTTCAGCAACATGTCAGTACAGAATCATTTACAGACTATGTTCGTCAGGTAGTAAAAAAAGAATATAAACATTCACTTTCTCTGAATGACGTGAGACCAGCACCACATCAGAGACTAGGGCCTGAGGAGAGGAGGTTTATAAAAGACATGTTAAGCACCGTGTCAAGAGAGCTGAGTGCCTCTTTGTCTAGACACAGTATCTCAGACCTTTCGCCTAATATGCCAAGACCCTCCTCAGCGTCTGAAGAGGACACACTTCGAAAGCTTAATGCAGTCGCCTTAGAGCTCATCCACAGCGTTTATGCCCAAGTCAAAGACAAACTGACTAGTGCAATAAAAGAGGAGTCCCCAAAAAGAGGGTTGTCTCCTGTGGCAAGTCAAACAGCTGTGAATGCTGCATGCAGATCACTGAGTGCCATTGAAATGACTCTTACGGATGAGGCTAGGAGTCTATCCACCTCACCTTTGCCTCCTCAAAAGAGTGTGGATCTTGAAAGTGAGACTGCTTCAGTGGAGAGTTTTGAAATGGAAACTTTATCTTCCAGCGTTGTCACTGATGACATGATTGATGATGTACTCAACATGTATTACATGGACAGAGACTATTCCAGCAACTCTCCAACACCTATTCAATGGGCTGGAAGAAACACATTGTTCAATGAAGCAGTCCCAGAGTCCACAAACAAGCCATCCACAGAAGGCAAGGAACATATCACAGAGAGTTCAGATGACACAACTGTAGGGTCTCTTACACAACTGTTACCCAAAATTACAGATGAAATTCTGAACCATTTTTCTAGCACATGCTTTAAAGAGTGCATTATCGAGTCTGTAAAGAATGACATCAAAGAGTGTGTGTTTGGAGTCAGTCAGGACAGCATGTTACATATTAAAGACATAATGGGGGTCATAATTAAGAGTGCTTACCAAAAAATGTCTCTTTTGATAAAAAAAGCAGCACCAGACCCTTCCATTGCTGAATATGGCATGCCAAAGCCTGCAACACATGAAGAACCTGCCTTAGGAGTTGATGGTCCACTGTCTACTCAGGAGTTAGCTAGTACCATCAAACAGATCACCATATTAATCCTCAATCACTTGAAAACCCAGCTATGTGATCACATTAAACAGAAACAAAGTAGTTCAATGCATACTGAATTAGTTACATGTGCACTAAATAATGTACTGGGAACTATGGTTGAACATGTAAGCAACACTACTTTTTTCATGGAGGAGTTGCACTGTTACATCCCCAACCTAAATCAGATTCCCACTCAAAAACTAATAGGACAATGGTTGCCACTATCTAAACTAGAGTTTGTGTCTACATGCCTGGCTACATCAGTGATAGATAATGTATATTACAGTGACAGTTCAACCTCATCTAGTTCAAAAACATCATCTGAACCTGAGGGAAATAGTCCTGTATCAGAATGTATGATAGTTCCATCAAAACCAGCAAGTCCTGCTCAACATAGATCATTCAGAGAAAGGAAGTGTTTATCGGCTGTCCTTGTGAAGTCTGCAAACACCAATCCAGTCACTACTGTGCAAAGCAAAAGCCTTGACTGTTTTGATAGGATTGACTTGTACATTGAGAATGAGGATCAGCTGAAAAGCTCTTCAAAAGGGTCTTCAAACTCCAGTGTTACAAGCCTGGAGAGTAATGTCTCTTTACCTCTTCTAAAGAAACCAACATGTTCAAAAGCTTTAATGAATTTCATGGAGAAGATGCAGATGGACTCCATATTGGAGCCTAAACCTCCATCCAAAAAAAGTGATCAAACTGCCCAACAGCTGGCACATGAAACCACAAAAACACACAGGAAGAGAAGAGTAACAATTCGCACAATATACCACAACCATGAAGTATTCTCTGACGATGAGTCAAGCTGTGCATCATGCTCAATACCTGACGACAACCAAAGTGATGACGTAGCTTTCTCTGAAGAAGAAGAATCACCAATCCCCTCCAAAAAGGGATGTTCCAAATAGTCTCACATGGTTATATTTGGAAATGTATCTTCAAAGGCCTGCAAGTATTTTAACTAATCCAGCAGTAAAAAAAAAAAACCTCACAAATAAACTCATAAAATAAATGCATGAATTTGACTTGTCTTGTGGTCTATACTAAGGAAACATTCAGTATTTTTGGTATAATAAATAATTATGATACTGTAACAGTGACAAACAGTAAAGAGTAAGAGGATAGGCTAGCGGACACTGGTATTAAGAACATATGTGCAATCTTTGTTAAATTTACATAAAACAGGAAATGTTGTCCTTGAGGGAGTGCCTGTGTCAGATTCTTTAATGTTTGCTACAGAAAAATATTTGATACCATACTGCCCTACAAAGGCAAAGACCTTAGCTCATCAGAGTGTGAAACTGAGTTTTTCTGTTGTCTCGCCAAATGTATGATAGGTAGGACACTGAAAATTTGCCAAGTAGTTGTCATAATGAATATATTTATAGGCCGTTCTGCAACTATGGGTATTTCTAAATTCCCTGACTGAAGAAAATAAACCTTAATGAATTAAAATTTCAAACATCACAGCCGGTCAAACAAACATGCAAGTACACACATTTAAAGAAAGATGCATAGATTTAAAATTTTAAATTGTGGATGCAATATGGATCCCTACTGATCTCCTTAAGACTGTTCTCCCTCACCTGGCTGAGCCAATACTTAATATTATAAATCACTCTCTAATAGCAGGACGTGTTTCCAAACCTTTCAAGACATCTATCAAAAAGCCCAACCTAGACCCTGATGTCTTGGCTAATTACCAACGCATATCTAACCTCCCATTTCAATATCAATATTAATCCTATTGGATCTCATGGCATCTCATCACATGGGCTTGATTGGTATCAAAGATTTGTGCAAATGTGCATTATCTGTGCAAATGTGCTATGTTATGACTGTCCGGTCTACAGTGCACAGGTGTGCACAGGTGTGGAATGTTACAAAACGCGGAGATGATTAGTCCTGTGTACTAATCTGGTTGAGAGACCGTATTGCCTGTGGGAAGAAGCTCCTTCTCAGTCTCTCTGTGTTGGCCTTCAGAGAGCGGAAGCGCTTTCCTGACCGCAACAGAGAAAACAGTCCATTGTTGGGATGGCTGAGGTCCTTAACAATCTCCCTGGCCTTGGTCCAGCACCGCTTGCTGTAGATCGAGTGCAGATCAGGCGCTCAGTACGGATGGTGTGCTCGGCTGAACGCACGACCCTCTGTAGTGCTTGTCTGTCCTGCATGGTGCTGTTCCCGAACCAGGTTAAGATGTTTCCTGTCAGGATGCTCTCTATGGTGCAGGAGTAAAAGTTCCTGAGCACCTTGGAGGGCAGTCTAAAGTCTCTCACGCTGCCGGGCTTTTTTCACCACAATGTTGATGTAGCAGGACCATGACAGGTCCTGGATTATGTGAACACCGCAAGTTGTGCATTCTCTCCACTGGGCTCCTGTTGATGACGGGGATCTGGTAGTTCTTCTCCTGCTTTATGCTAAAGTCCACTATCAGCTCCTTTGTCTTGCTGACGTTCAGGAGGAGATTGTTCCTCTAGAACCAGTTCTCCAGATTTCCAACCTCCTCCAGGTAGGTTGTCTCGTCGTTGTCAGAGATCAAGCCCACCACAACAGTGTCGTCAGCAAACTTAATGATGGTGGTGGAGTTTGTAGTGGCTATGCAGTCATAGGTGTACAAAGAGTACAACAGGGGGCATAGAACACAACCCTGGGGGGCTCCAGTGCTGAGAGCGAGAGAGGCTGAGACATGTCCGCCCATCCTTACAGTGTGTGGTCTGCCAGTTAGGAAGTTGGAGATCCACTGACACAGTGATGAGCTGAGTCCCAGGTGCTCTAGCTTGGTGGTGAATGTGGAGGGAATTATGGTATTAAATGCAGAGCTGTAGTCGATGAAGAGCATAAGAACATAATTCCCTCTCCGAGTGTCCAGGTGAGTGAGTGATGTGTGTAGGAGATGGGAGATAGCATCATCTCTGGAACGGTTCGGGCGGTATGCAAACTGTAATAGGTCCAGTGTGACCGGTAGTGAAGAGATGATGAAGTCCTTGACCAATACCTCTCTATGAAGCCTAACAAAACTGGATGGCAGCCAATCAAAAACCGGAAAACGAATAATTTCCTATGGTTAAATTCTGACAAAACTGAAGCCATGATTATAGGCCCTAAACCGTTGAGAACACTGTACACCATGAAAGCGGCCTTTCACTCACACTTAACACAAAAGTTAAAAACCTTGGGGTATAGATTGATCAGGACCTACATGAAAATAGTCATGTAAAGCATATCTCAATTTTTTTTTCACCTACGCAACATGGCTAAGGTTAGAAAATTGCAGAAAAACTAATACATGCCTTTGTTACTGATTATTGTAATGTTCTGTTCTCTGGATGTGGTACTTCCTGCATCAAAAACCTACAACTAATACAAAATGCTGCAGTGCCAGCACTCACTAGGACCAAAGGAAGTGAACATCTCACCTATCCTCACTACCTTACATTGGCTCCCTATTAAAGGTTGAATTGATTTTAAAATACTCCTCCTAACATCTAAAGCTCTTGAAGCTCCCTCTCCCATCCCTGTGGCAGTGTTGGCTTGCCATATTTTATACCGTAGATATGCTGCTATTGCTTACTGCCACCACCAAACCACTCATCAGTAATGCCATACAATTCTCACTCAGTCTCTCTCTCTCTCCATTTAGCCTACATATATACATGCAATATAACACACACAATCACTGAAATTTGATGTTGACTTACCTAACTCATCTCCTTCTTCTGCCTATCCATTGCCACTACCACCTCTGTTGAGTGTCATCCCTGTCTCCCACCGCCTGATCCTGTGTCACTAACCTCCTGGATGGTCTTCAACCAACTCCACGGACCATACTACTACCACCCTGCTGAGAGTCATCCCTGCCTCCCTACACCTAATTCAGCATCTCTAACCTCCTGGCTGGACTGCCTCCATCTTCATGGACGACCCTGACATGATTGATCCAGCTTCCAGTTGGCCCTATGGCTTGACTGCTCTCAATGATGTGGGACTATATCATGGGATTTTTACTGGACAATTATGAGACTATATTAACACCATGATTTTATTGATGTGTGACTACATCCTGGGTTTATTATAACTATGCCTAATTAGTACCATGGACTAATCACCATTTGAGAGACTAAATTGCCTTACATGATCCTAGGGGTTGGCCTCATGAGCCATGGTTTCCTAAAATCCTGAAGTATTGTATAGTGGTCGGCATACATAGACATTTCCTTTACACTATGTAAGTCTTGTATAGCCAATCACAGCTGCCAAATAGTCTCCCAGGGCGATAGATTAGGGGGCTCGAGTTTTGGAACGGGGAAGAAGGGACGTCGGTTAAAAAAAAAAGTCAGTTACGGTTTGGTGTGAGTTGGAGAGAGATACTAAAGTTTGTTCAGAGAGTTTTAGCCAAAGTGTTTGTTCCGAACAGTGCTTATGTATTAGCAACAAATATATTGATTGTTTATTCTGATCCGAGGACGCAGAATAAGTTCTACAGTTGTATATAATTAGCCTGTGGTATCCCCAACAAGGTAACTGAGCTAAGCGGTGCAGCGATAGCTCTTATAGAGTTTGTTCAACAGCGCTTTAGGACGAGAACGAACCACCAGGGTTGCCTAACACCACGTCTGGCAACGTTGGACGTCTTTGTTCCACCACCCTGCTTGTCTGCTCCTGGTCCCATCACAGCTGGACTGTTCAACCCTGCTCGTCTGCCTCAGGTCCGTCGAGATCATCGGCTGGGCGCACCTCCGGAGGTAGTATTGTTTTTTTCAGCTCCGAGGAGTGAAGCGGCTAATTGTTTGTGGCCTCACCGCTCCCAAGCAGCGACACAGGCCTGCAACGTTAGGGGAACTTTTCGTTCACGGGGCACTGTGTGTGAGAGAGAGTGTGCGAGTGGGCCCACATTTGTCTGTCCATGGTGTATGTAAATGTGTGTTAACGGTGTTCTGCCTGAGTGATTAGCATAGCTTTCGTGTACGTGTTGCTAGTCAGCGCCGTACCTCATTCCTTGAGTACCTTTAGTCATCTGTTAAACGGACAACCTAAATATTAACTATTGGTCTGTGTATATATTTATACTCCTTGGTGTATATAATTACATATTTATTGGCTTTGATTCAAACTTGCACTTTTTCAAATCCTTTATAATAAATTATTTATCTTATATTTAAACGTCCTAAAATAGTTATGTCTTTCTAGTTAATAAGGATTATACCAGTTTCAGTAATCTATCAGTAAATATTGTAAGTAATTTCAGTTATAAAATAATAACCCAGGCCTTTGCCTTAAATAACTATAGAGGTAAAGGGCTACAGAATAATTATTATACTAGACCAGTGGTTCCCAAACTGGGGTACACGTACCCAATGTGACAGGTACGCAATGTGACGTGCTCACATTGCCATGAGTGGGCCCGTGGTGAGTACTTCAGTTGTTCAGTTGTACTGAAGATGTTCTAGAGATGTTTGTTAAATTTCTTTTTTCAAAAGTGAACTGGTGTTGCTCACTGAAAATGTTGTAAAAATATATTTGGTGAAAGACAAAATATATCATATACACACACATATATATATATATATATATATATATATATATATATATATATATATACACACACACACACACACACTTGAGTAATAAGTTCTGTAATAACTTTTTGTATTTGATGTTATGGCTGCAACTATTATAATAATTATTATTTATCCTTTACAAAATAATACTCATGTTAATAAAGTTAGCATAATTTCACGCCATATGGGAATGCACTGAATACAACACAGGCACACCAGCACACAGGGACAGCGTAAAAAGAACAAAACTTTATCTTAATCAAAACGACCGCAAAGCTCCCACACTGACTCTGACAGCTTAATTTTCCTTGCTGTAACAGGTAGTGGTTCTGTTATGAGACCAATAATCTCTGTAACAGATGATGTCATCCCTTGTAGGCCAGCAAAAGTCAAGGCGCATGGCCTGGTTTGGTTTGCCATCCTCATCTTTGATGAATACCCAAACTGTTTATTGGCATAATTCTTAATTATCTTTCCATCAGTCAGCCTTGACAAAAAATGTCTTTGCGTCTTTGTCTTTTTCTCTCTTTTAGTTCTTCTATAACAACATTATGAAACAGTAACACCTAATATTTTCACAGGATGTGTTGCCTGGCTTTGCGGCATGGTGGCGGCATCACTTTTTACTTTACCAACATTGGACAAACTTTCTGTTTGATTTTTTTTTTTTTTACATTAGTGAGCTCTCTGTATGCCTTTGTCTATTTTTCACTTTTGTGCCTATCTTCTGAACATCTCTTTTCCTGTGCACATACTCTAGTCTGCAGATACTCTGAAGAGCTGCGGTAAGGACATTTCAGAAAAATGACACCTAACAAAGTCTGAAGAGCTATTTCTCAACCTATCTTTTATACACGTAACATTTTAAAATGAATTTATTAGGAAATTTTCAAGCAAAATATATAGCTACTAGGATGCCTGAGAATAATAATCTTTACCTTGATTTCTGCCATTTTTGGGACAGATTGAGGAAAGTCACACCCAAAGATTCTAGTGTGCTCAAAAAACAATGGGATCGGTTCGAAGTCTTCGGTTTCCATAGAAACTAGAATTGTTTGTCATAAGTGTTGCGTCTAGGACTCAAAAGTAAGGGCCATGTGCATATTAATTACAAATATTATAAAGTTTTTTTTT
>JAGFZM010001934.1:4101-16601 GCA_017657215.1 Limnothrissa miodon
CCCCCCCCCCCCCACACACACACACCCACCCACCCTACTTTCTCCCCTTCCAGCCCAGCGCTCGGCTCAGGAGCTCCCCCAGGTCGAGAAGTGCAGCCTGTCCAGCTGTGTGGTCAGCGGGGGGGAGGAGATGGTCATCAGCGGCTCCAACTTCTTCCCAGAGTCCAAGGTCATCTTCCTGGAAAAGGGCCCCGGTAAGATCTGCTGCCAGTCAGCGTTTCGCAACGCCGTTTTTTCGCCCGCTCGCACGGGGAGCCGAACAGACTGCCCACCTGGTCCTCCTGAAGCCAGCACAGCACACTCAGCTGCTGGGCATGCAGAGAGAGAGAGAGAGAGAGAGAGAGAGAGAGATGATGGGTTAGAAAGAGTGAAAGAAAGATACAGAGTAGTGGAGGTTGTGTGTTTTAACATGGCGCCCCTGCAGCTCCTGGCTCCCTGAGGTTAGGGTCTAATTCGACTAACATTTAAATTCACTCAACATTAAATAAACTCACTGCAATCATAACAATTAAGCTACATAGAAGAAACCTTAAAGAGCATAGCGCTAGGGGATAGAGCATAGCATACAACCATATTATCTGGGTCTTTTAGTTGGATTAATTTGGGGCTTTAGTTGGATTATCTGGGTCTTTTAGTTGGTTTAATTTCAGACAGCCAAAGGTGTACTGGCATTTTAAAAAGTTTGGATTCATTTAGGCTAAGGCAATAATTGGATTTTGTTTAGTGCATGTGTACGTATCGAGTAAGAAGTACGTATACACATTCTGCCTCATCTGTGTGTCTGAAAGAAGCAGAAGGAAAAGATGAACGAATGTCTTGTCAGGTTGAATGAAAATAGGGCTTTGAGTTAGGCAATGAAGAATATTATAGCTTGATACAAAACCTGCCTGCCCCTTACAGTATATTGAATTGGAGAGAAACGTGCCGTTTTTGTCTTTTTCCCCCCCAACCTGTAGCTTCTCCTCGGGCTGAACCCAAACAGGTTGGGACTTGGGATTTAGCCCAGGCCAGGTCAGAGCAACACACCACCTCTCCCCGAGCGCTGGAGGAGCACCTGGGAAATGAATAACGGCTGGCCCACTCAGCATCTCATGTCCCCCCTAGCCCTCTGAACCTGTGTTAACCTTATTCTCCAGACAGACAGACAGACGGCCAGACAGACAGACTGCTCTTCTCTGCTCTGCTGTGCTGTGCTGTGCGGTGTGTAGTGTAATACTCATACGGGCTCCCCACTGTCCTGCCATCAGTGGAAAAGAGAGAGAGAGAGTAAAGGCCTGTTTACAGTATTTGCCTTTATTTGTCACCTGCGTTTGGAATTTCATGGCGTCTCGAGAAAGAGGGCAGCGCGTATTAATCCCGGCCCAGCAGACCTCCCGCAATACCCGACAGACTCGACCGGGGTCTCTCTTGCTCGCGGCTCACAAATGCTCTCTAACAAGTTGGCTCGCCGCGGGAGATTTATGACGAGCAAGGTGTCGCTTCCTGCTCAGAGCAACAACGGAGCGCTCTCGAGAGGCCGACCCCGAGGCGAGGCGGGGTGGGAAGAGGAGAGGAGAGGAAAGGAGAGGTGAGGGTAGGGGAGGGGAAGTGGAGAGAGGCGAGGAGAGGTGGGGGGAGGCGAGGAGAGGCTAGGCTAGGCTAATTCATGGTGCTAATGCTGCCAGCGCTGCTATGGGGCTGCCTCAGGAGGACGGGCTTCTGATAGCGTCTGCCGAAGCTCCTGCCCAGGGCCCTGCAGTTCACACTCGTCTCACTGAGGAGGAGCCGGAGCCTCTTCCCCCACAATCCCTCGACTGAGGCTCCATGGGCCTGCTGTTTTTATGTGTCCTCAAGGCAAACACGTCACCTCATCCCATCCACTGTTTATTATACCCAGTTAACTTCTGTTTCTCCTCTGACTCCATTCACCGGTTCACACACCAGCGCTGTAAAATGTGAAATTTACTTTCTGTGTGTAGGTACCACCCAACCTCCACTCCCACCCAGCTACACACACACAAACACATACACTTTCTTTGGGTCTCTATTTTTGGCAGTGTTGTTTGGATAGAAGTATTGAAGCTTCTCTTTCCTTTGAAATGGCTTTGGATTGCATCCAAACCCAACCATACCAACCAACCATAACTCGCTGGCTACTTCCTCCATTGTGTTGGAAAATGTTATTCATACTCAACGCCATGTCAACTTTTTAGAGTGGCAGAGACAGAGCATTTATGAATGAGTCACAGTGAATAACGCAGGTGTGTTGTTTTGTTTTGTTTTGTGTGTGTGTATATGTGTGTGTGTGTTTTTCTCTCTAACCCATTAATTGTTCTAGGGGGGGCATGAAGGCACCTTCTGTGTTTGTCTCTTTCTATTTCTTTCTTTCTTTTTTTTCTTTTCAACTCCCTCCCTCTCTTGGCTTTTCCCTTTTCCATCTCCCCGAGGGAGCTTCACTCACTCTGCCTCAGTAGAGCACAAGTGAGCCTCAGGTGGAAACAGTGAATCGGTGGCATTTGGGGAGCCAGTCTGTGCCTGCCTGAAGTTGTGCAAACAAAACAAACAAAAAAAAAAAAACGAATCAACTGAAAGCATAGAGGCTGAACTGTACTGGCTCTGAGCTCTGCTAGTGGTGGCTTTTGTAGCTGTGCTGACGGTGCTGAGGCCTCTTAAGAGTGAGGTTTGAAGAATGCATGTCCTTAAAAAAAAAAAAAAATAGACGATCTGCTTGATGTTATGCATATAGGAAACAAAAGAGACAAAGGCCGTTGAGGAAAACTGGAAATATTTGAAGGGGTAGCAGAGGCGTGGTGGAAATTTTGCCACTAATTAACATGTGGTCTCCTTTGATGTGGTGAAGCTAATGAGTCTTTTGCCCGATACTACTCTGGGCAATGTTACATGAGCTGTTCGGATTTGAGTAGATTGTAGACTGGAGGCCAAACAGGGCCATCACAATCGGCCCGACTATTAGACAAGTTTTTTCTAGAGTCCCACTATAAGAGCTTACCTCGTTTGCAGTGGGAGCGCAAGTGATTGATTGTGTTGTGGACCCAAGCCCTGATGGGAAATCTGATGGTATTCACAATCCTTGTTTTGTAAAGCCCATATGAGTGGGCCCTTGTCTTTGCAGGGAGGAAGAGAGAGAATGAGAGAGAGAGAGAGAGAGAGAGAGAGAGATGGAGGACTTCAGAATTTCCTCTGTCAAAAATGTTCCCGTGTCAAAACGGAGGGAAAAATTAAACAGGCTTGAATTGGAAAGGCCTCTGTGCAAACTGCCTAGGAGCATGTGTGCTACAACAGCTAATCACTACAAGATGTTCCGCCGAGGCCGATGCACTGTGCACCACGCCACGCCACTACACGCCGCTCCGCTCTCATCCTGGCACTCGGTCGACACGTGCGCCTGCGGTCGGGGGTTTGCCCGCCACCGGCGTCCGCGTGGCAGGGTCGGTGGTGGGGAGCCAGCGGGAAGCCAGGGGAGCCTGTGAGTAATGGGCCTCTTGGACTTGTGTAGACGGGGCGAGACCCGATCGCTCGCCTGTTTCAGGTCCAGCAGTTAAGTCTGTTTGGTTAACTTATCAGAGCCGCTTCTGTTTCAGAGCCAGGGCAGTTCAGCTCCTACTCTGCGCTCCCCACTCAATACTTCTTCAGTGGTAATGAGCGCAAATGGGCCAGAGAGGGGAGAAAATAACAGTTTTTGTAGATTTAGATTGTCTTCAAGAGGGAGAAAAAGAGAGAGAGAGAGAGGGGGAGAGAGGGAGAGAGAGAGGCAGAAAAGAGAGAAAGAGAGATAAAGAGAGAGAGAGAGAGAGAGAGAGGGAGAGAGAGAGGCGGAAAAGAGAGAAAGAGAGATAGAGAGAGAGACAGAATGACAGAAGACAGAGAAAAGGGAGAGAGAAGGAGAGAGAAAGGGAGAGAGAGTGAATGAAAGAGAAGGAAGCTGGCTCCTGTGTACACGAGCGGCGCCTCGCCAGCAGTAGTTGGCCGGGGAAGTTTTCACAAGGGGAGTCTGTGGAGAGACATGTGTTGAGAGCCTTAGCATTTATTCAGTTGTTCTCAGCCCAGTCCGCAGCAGCACCGAGTGTTCCTGCTAATTATAGGCCAATTGCTGTTTTGTCAGGTCTCTAGGTATTTTATTTTTCCTTTTTCTCAGGTTTGGGATGGGATGGTGCGCATGTCGCTGGGGCTGGGTGCAGGATTCCTGTTTGAACTTGCTCCTGCTCAGCACATGTGGGGCCCCTCTCCCTGGTGTGGTAAATGTCAACATGTGCTGCAGAAATACATTGTGCTGAAGTCAGAAGCGTCCAAGGTCGTTTCAGCCTGTGCTAAAAGCCCCCAGCTTTGCTGCTTCTCCCTCCAACATTGCAGCGACGCATGCCTCCAAAACAAAGAATTTTCTGGAACAAAAAAAGGAACCTTTAAAAGGCCTGTTGTGAATCATCACGGATCAAAAGATGAATTAAACCCTTCACCACAGTATTTGCGCATGCAGTGAGAGTGACTGGAAGCTATTGAGAAAATACCTTTAGACAGTAATGACAGTTTCAAGAAGCTTTACTCAGGGGCGTCTTCAAGAAAAACAACACATTGTCTGGCCTCTCTCTCTTTCTCTGTCAGAATGAGGACTTTTGTGGTAGTGGGCGGAGGGTGATGAGTCTGAGGAGGGAGGGGGTTATGGGGGTTAAGGTGTTTTGGGAAAGCCTTCAGGCAGAAAATTTGAACAGGTGCAAAGATTCAGCGGAGGTTCAACTTCAGCGGAGTCCTCTTTGTGGTGCACACATCTGTGTGTCTGTCACAGCTGAGAAGGGTGGCAAAGCTAGAGGGTGATACCCTTGACAAACAAGCATATCTAGCAGTGTGCGAGTTTGTGCACACGTGTGAGTGCGTGTCAGTCTGTAATGGTGTATTTGAGTGTGTATGTGTGAGGGTATTTGTCTGTCTGTGTGTAAGTCTGTGTATTTGTGTTTGCACGTAAGTGCATTTGTGTGTGTGTGTGTGTGTGTGTGTGTGTAAGATGTGAGTGACAAGAGTTGACACAACAGCCCAGAAGTGTTTCCCCAGGACCTAGCCCTCTCTCTCTCTCTCTCTGTGTGTGTGTGTGTGTGTGTGTGTAAGGTATGAGTGGCAAGAGTTGCCCGGGACCCAGCCCTCTGTCCAAAGTGCCATCCCTGATTGGCTGCGCTGGCCGTCTGGCCAGATAATTAGAACTGTTGTAGGAAAACTGGAAACGACTTCAGGTTTCCTGGCCAGGATTCTCTCGCTCTCGCACACATACACACACGCAGACATTTTAAAACAAATAGAGTTATTCCACCCGTCTCTCCATAATTTCAACCAGGCAAGGCAAACAGCAGGATATTTAGACTTTGATGACTTTTTAATGGTTGTGAAAATATTCTCTGTGGGCCATTGAGGGCCTATAAAAATGACATCATTAGATGTTTCAGGTCCCGAGAACAAATTGAAATCCCTTACTTTCGGAAGCTTTTTGCGGCTCCCCGAGTCCCTAGCCCATTGAGTTAAACTGTGTGACTGACATATTGCTGGAGGAAGTAGATACCAGGAGAGGCAGCTTTGCAGTGTAAAATGATTTCCAGAAGTCCCCACCACCCCCCACTCACCCCCATGCTGTGGCCCTCATTGGTTTCCCCACTTTACATTGTGCAAGTTTAAGGAGAAGTTAGCTAACACAATGCTGTCCGTAGGAAAAAGAACTAGAATATTTGATGCAACATGGGTGATAACTAGTGTTAAGTGAATAGGGGCATAGCGAAATACAACTAGAAGTAAGTCACTATGACCCATTCACTTGGTGTATGTTGCCGCTTTACTAATCAGTCTATGTTGTGTAAATTCGTTGTTCTTTTTTCTTACTGACAGTATATGATGACCTGGAACCACTTAGATTTATTCACACCAAACTTCTCTTTTAACATCTCTCTGTTACTTCACACACTCTGCTTCTTATCATCCTGTGTACACTGTAGTATATGTTGTGTGTGATTTTTTTAAGCTGCTGGGACCTTGAATTTCTCCTTGGGGATCAGTCTCTCTCTCTATCTATCTATCTATCTATCTATCTATCTATGTATCTATCTATCTATGTCTATGTTGACTTGTTTTTTGATTGCATTTCTCAGGTCCTATACGTATGTCTAAACACTTATGGACTGACTCATCCACAAATATGCTCCCGCGAAGTTTCGGGTCACTCGAGTGGGATTCACTCATTGTTTGAACCGGATCCAGGTGCGGAATTGCAAAGTCGTAATTCCTCAAAGAGTTCTGACCGGATTAGCGACAGATGTTCCTGGATAATCAAGCTGTCGGAGATGATGTGAAAGACAGCTGGTGAACGTGCCTCTCTGTCCTCTCAGGACCTCAGCGATTGAGTGCCGCCCCACGCTCACCCCTGCACACACAATGCGCACACAGACTCAAGCGCACAATCAAACTGTGAGGTTGGGGGCTAACAGCGAGTGCTTTCTTTCTGCCAAAGCCAAACCTCACGCGGTCTCCCTTTCTTCCTTTCAGATGGACGACCCCAGTGGGAAGTGGAGGCGAAAATTGTCCGTGAAAAAAGTCAGGGGGTGAGTCTCATCTCTCCTAACACACCGCTGTGTGCTGTGCGCTGTGCGCTGCTGCTCTGTCCCACCACTAGCTCTCGGTCCTCCCGGGGCCACAGATTGAACTAACAGCCAGTCAGCTGTGTCATATCATCCCCTGTTATTGCTCCTTGGAAACCAGTTTTCACAGGAGAAAGAAACTCTCATTCAGTTCATAGTCATTGTGGACGTTTTGATGGAAAAACTGAGATATTAATGGTATATTTAGCTTAAGGGAGCACATATTGTTTAAGAGTTCTGGATAATGTTCCTGTTAACTTCATAAACTATTTAAAAACATTGGTGTCTCTGGGAGCCTGATTTAAAATGCTTTTGATCACAGAAAAAAAACAAGAGAATTCAATAGCCAACTTGTGTCTCAGAAAATGAAACCAGTTTTAATGTTCTTCTTGCAGTTTGGCATTTGAGTTTTAATCTTATTTATCTAAATAGCCATTTTAGTCAACATTTGGCTGTAAAAAATAATTTAACTAAACTAAACTTAAATAAACTCATTTATATTTATTTACTCCGTCACTCACATTCTATTTTTTTAATTCCTTGCAAGAAAACATTACTCATTTTACATTTCATGTTGTAAATAAATTATTAATTTACTTTATTTGCATTTATTAGTATAAGTTTGCTTTATTAGTACAGTATAAGTTCCTTTTGCAGTATATGGCAATGCCATGTTCTGGTGAAACACAGGTGAGATAACTCATTCACAATTCATTTCTTCTCTGGTGCAGTCAAGTCTGGTGGTGGAGGTCCCCCCCTACCACAGTAAGTCGGTGACCTCGGCCGTCCAGGTGCAGTTGTACGTGTGCAACGGCAAGAGGAAAAGGAGCCAGTCCCAGCGGTTCACCTACCTATCAGGTACTGTACTTGCTCAGAAGCGCTGAGCAGTGACGCCTCTCTAAAGCATCCACCCCAAACACTCTCAGGTTCACACACTTGTCACACACGCTTTGCACACGCTCTAGTTGTTTTTTTGTTTTGCTTTTTCTTTATCGCACTGGGTTATGTTAATTAGGTTTAGATGTTGAACAGCCGCAGTGGAAAGTCCCTAACCGATGGCACAAGGAAGAAATCTTGGGTTTAAAAAAAAAAAAAAAAAAATCAGGTCACGCTCAGTTGTGTGTTTCTCATTGGATTGATCAATAGATCTGAAAACCCAATAATAGATCTGAGTCCCAATCATAACTTAATAATTACAATGTCAGTGTGTTGAATGATAGTATGAGAATGATGTATTAGTATTTATAAAAATTCATATTTATTTAATAATACATTATCATGGTTATCAAGACACATACAGTAATACACATCCAGCTAATTCCCAGAAAGACTGTACAGTTTACTCTATTACTTCTGATGTGTTCTTCTCTGACGGGTTTGAAGGTTTTTGGTTTGAAGTCTCTTTGGAGAGCTTTCTCCCTTTGCAGTTTGCACTGGTGTGTGGTTTACAAGGAGCCACCTGGCAGAGACGCGTTAGAGACGCACCTTAACCGTTAACCGTTCATGTAAAATAGTCCCAGGCCTTACTGCAGAAGACTGTTTCTGTCTTGGATTTGCATACAGAAGGTTTAGGTATGCAAATCTCCCATTATCCAGGAATGTCATTGTGTGCTCTTAAAACCTGGGTGAATGCATTTGTTAGTGATGCATCCAAAAGATTGGGCGTGTAGCCGTATCATATCGTAGTTGACAGATTGCGTTCCAATATGTGATTATGCGTCTGCGTGTTTGTATTTACTTTCTCAAGATTAGTCAGACCGAGAAATGCGTTGGCGGAATGCAATCACATGTGAGCTGTGGATGTGTTGTTGTGTGTGTGTGTGTGACAGTGTGTGTATGTATATGTGTGTGTGTGTGATAAGGAGGGTGTGTGTGTGTGTGTGTGCGTGCATGTGTTTGTGCTTTCTTCCTCTCTTCCTTTTCTTTCACTGAACACACAAGAGAAAGAGTGCGGCTCTGCCTGGCCTGGCCCCTCCGCCCACCCCTCTGTCTTTCTCTCCGCTCCGCACGGCACGGCGCCCACTCAACCAGGGTTTCCTGTTTATCCCACGAACCCCACAGGGGGGCCCAGCCAATCACACGCAGGCTCAGGAAGCGCAAAAAAGCCTCACCGCTACCAGTGTAGTGAGGAGGTCACGGCTGCTCCGGTTGCCATGGGAGCCGCCGGTCTGTGAAGCTCCACGACCGGGGTCACCGGGGAGACTTGCTCACTCACTTGCCTGCTTGAGCTCGTGGGCTTGCGGCTTCTCCGCAGTGGCAGCCAGGAGGATTTTTTTTACAAGTGCCAGCCTGAAGTTGCCAGTTATTATACAGAGTTATTACTCTGTCATTTCCTGGTTCCTTTTTTCTTTCTAGCTTTTATTTTTTCTTTCCTTCTTGCTCGCATGATCTCATTCTGTATTTATGTTTGTCATCATGTGTACGCTTTTCTTTCCTTAATCTCCATTGTCGTATAGTACTGTAGGTATGACATGACACATAACAACTACTGACAACCGGTGCCATTTAACACATTAATGAATCACCCAATCTTGCGCTACCGTTGCGACTAATAAAAAGGCCCCTTTTCTCAAAGATGACCTTCTATTCCCCTCTCACAACCACCCCCCACCCCCAAACACACTCACACACACACACACACACACAGACACACACACCCATGTGTTCTGTGAGAGCTTTTTGGTGTGGTTGTTTGCATGAGGGAGCTCTACAGGGGGAGCAGGAACTGATCCCCCCACCCCCCCATGCATTGGAGCAGCACTGCGGGGCATTCTGCCTCTCCCATAAAATGCTTCACATGGCACCAAAAACAGGCGGCATATGCTGCCTCCGATTCAAAGATGGATAAAAATATCTCCCATCAACGTATGTTTGGGAAGTGCCAGATTGAGAAATGGGTTACAGTTTGATGCATTGTAGAGCCTCCGATCATTGTGGGTCCCAATAGCTGCCATGTCCTACTTCAGTTAAAGGACAGATTCTTATTTTCTGATTGCACATTGGAAATGGGGGGGGAAATATGCTTAAATGACACTTCTCCATAAGTGTTTGTATGTTCAGGTCTTGGAGGTTTTTCTGTTGCGACACGGGACAGATTTAAAGGTGACAGAAGTTCATTAGTTCTAAAATTTGAAAATGTTGCGAAGCAAGAAATGTCTGCCATTCAGCATTTTTTCCCCACTCGTAAAAACCATTAGCAGCTGTTTTCTTATCATTACTGGGCAGAAAAATAGATCAGTGGCATTGAAGTGGAGTAATAAGATGAATCGGCACAATCTCCGGTATGAATAGCTTTTTCAGGTGGCCTGTCCTGGGACTCACAGGAAGTGTTTGTTCTGACATTCTAGTTGTGTTGAGTCATTTGGTGTGTGCAGTGGGCTTTTTATCGTATTATCACTAAAACCTGTTGTGTTTGTTGTGTGCAGCCCACGTTATCCTAAATACATTCTTACTTGTCTCATGATTGTTGTTGCATACTGCATATGTTGCAAGTACTTGTCCCATAGTCACCTCATACTTGTCTCATACTTATCTCATACTCAGCTCATACTTGTCTCATACTCGTCTCATCTTATACTTGTCTCATGTCTCATACTTAGTATTACACTTAGTCTCATTCATACTGGATTGGGTATTATTGCTTACTGAATGAACTGAGCTTTTATGTGTTCATTCTATGTCACATATGAAAGACTGCATTTCCATTTTAAAAAATACACAAAATGAATGTAGTACAATATATTTGTTTGGCAGTAAACGACAGTATGTTTACAGTATGTTTATTTCTTACAGTGAAAGAGAGTGTATTTATACTATGTTTTTTAATTGATTTCTGTTATATAATATCCTTTCTTTCCCTCCCTCTAGTGATGGTGAAACAGGAGCACAGAGACGAGCTGGACGTGCCCGCCGTGCCGTCCCTCCCACTGCCCCTGGCTCATGCTGGCGGCGGCCTGGTCCGGACTCAGATGCCCTCCCCCGAGCCGGGACACCCGCAGGAGGGCCATCTGTCCAGCTCCCCCCGCGGCCTGGCCCCGGGCCTGCACCCCCTGCAGAACCCCTGCGGCCCCCCCATGGGCTCCCCCACCTTTCCGCACCTGCCTCACCTGCAGGGCCACGGGCTGCATGCTGGGCCCGAGTGTCAGATGGCGTTCCACGCAGGGCCGCACCCGCATCCGCATCCACATCCCTCCAGGTCCCCCTACCAGCCTATGCCGCACGGGCACAGCCTGCCCTTCAACGGCCAGCCTAGTCTTCCCTTGAGCACGGCTGCGGCGGTCCCCGTGGTGGGTTCCCCGCAGCAGGCCTTTGAGCGGATGCCCTACCAGACCGACAGCGCTGCCGCGGCGGCAGTCGCAGCTGCTGCCACGTGCCACTCCCATGCTTTGGGTATGGGCATGGTGTACCACCCAGCCTCCTCCTCAGGGCCTGGCTCGGGGCCGTCCCCCTCTAGCCCCCTGCCCATTGTCGCCGCCGCCTCTGCCACTCCCCCCGGCCCGCCTTTACTCCACTCCTCCCCGCACCTCCACTCCCTGGGGGGCTACCACTGCCCAACCCCTGCCCAGGTGCCCTCGCCCACCCACGCCATGGGGCAGCAGCAGCAGCAGGCAGCAGTGGTGGTGCCTCCAATGCAGCGGCCTATGGGCGGCTACCACCCAGTCGGCCAGCGCTCGGCCTCCTGCCCTACGCCCTCCAGCTCCCACCAGCAACAGCAGCAGCAGCAGCAGAGAATGGTGCCCTCCCCTCACTCAGGGCCCTCGTCTCCACAGCTCCACTCCCTGCCCTACCAGCAGTCCCCCACCTCGCCCTCGCCCACCACCGGCAGCCCTCTGGGGCCCATGTCCCACTCCAGCCAGCCCTCCCCCCAGGCCAGCAGCCCTGTGCTGGGCAGCCTGCCGGCGGCCGCCCCCCTGGTGCACCCTATGGGCCACCAGGCCCCCTTCCCTGCGGATGGCGAGCGGTTGAACATCAAGCAGGAGCCCGAGGATCGGGAGCCGACCTTCAGATCGATTGGCCTGCAGGACATCACGCTGGATGATGGTGAGTGCAGCCCCCTCGGTTGACCTGCCATTGGTGTGTGTGTGTGCGTGTGTGTGTGTTTGTGTGCGCGTGTGTATGAGAGAGTGTGTGTATAGTGTGTGTATGCAATGTATATGCCTGCATTTCTAGTGCTTTGGAGGCAAATGTACGTCTCTTTCGTTCTGCATTGTCCAGTTCTCCAGGTCCATATTGTTGACATAGAATCAGTCAGTCAGACCTGCACTATTGAATTCAACTTTCAATTCAATTCAATTCAATTTAATTTAATCTGTTTAGCGCATATACTAAAGAGCAACAAAGAGCACCAATGAGCAACAGGGGCAAGGAAAAACATTTTTAAAAGCTTTGTTACTACTGTAGGTTAAGTTTTACACCACCACAATACTGCGTAACTCTTCTTTTAACACTCGCGGTGCCCCAGTGTGTTGCATGGTGCTGATACTGTGCTGATTCAGTGTGTCGTCTGCATGAATTGTATTATTTCCTTTTTACTTTGTGCTCCTTCAGCAAATTTTCGATACAGAATCACATATCTGAATGTTATGGCAATGAAATAGCTCGTTCACTTGCTGTATAAATGCACTTTTAAATAATTTTTTTCATTGTTAGCATAATGTGTGCTTGTGTGTGTGTGTGTGTGTGTGTTTGTGTGTGTATGGGTGTGCGTGTTTGTGTGTGCTGTGCGTGACCCAGGGTGTCTGCACTCCAGACGCATTTGCGCAAAAGGAGTTAGCTTAGTGTCATTATCGGTCGCTATCAGATTAATCACAGCAGCATTCGACTTCTCAGCACCGGGAGGCTTACTGCTGTGAGGTGTGCCAGGGAGAATATGCAGTCTAAACACTTCAACAT
>JAGFZM010001934.1:21601-24522 GCA_017657215.1 Limnothrissa miodon
TTTATCAACTGAATTATGATTTATGATTTATTTCAGTTGTACTTCATACAATAACGTTACAAAAGACATATAGGTTATGTGATTCTATATTACATTAAACACTTACAGTAGGCTATGTGATTTGAACACTTAGGCTACGTGATTTAAAACTTAGGCTATGTGATTCTATATTATATTATATTATATATTGTATATATAACACTTAGGCCATATGATTCTATTTTAAAGGATAATGAATAAATGTTTTTTGTCTTTTAATTGTATTATTTCAGTGTAATACTGTGGTCCCATAGACATGCATGTGTGTACTACTGTGGTCCCATAGACATGCATGTCCTTGATAATGATCACACATAAAACCTTTACACACGTAATAAAAAGAATTACAATAACGCTCACCCCAGCGAGAACTCTTTGAGAGGAACGCTCAAGGCATATGGGTGTAGTACACTGAAAGCAGCTTTGCATGCACACACACACACACACACACACACACACACTTAACGCACACATGTGTTTGTGTCTGTGTGTGTGTGTGCATATTTGTCATGTTTTTACATATTCTAAATTGAGCAGACACAGGCAAAACTCTTGTGGCAGCCGCCCACACGTGCACTCGCTCATGTGCTTACATACAGTACTCGCCTTCTCACCAAGAGCCTCACAGCAAACAGACGACGGCAGCAGCTCTCAGTGCTGCCAAGGAGGGCGGAGGGCGAGGAACCTGTTTGTCTATAAGGCAGTACCACAGCTGTCACTCTGTAGGTGACCCGTTTCACTGGTGGCATTCGACAACCACCATGTACAGCAGACATGGTGCAGACAGAGTGCCCTGACTGGTTTGTGCCCCTTTCTGGCATCTTGTGAAAGCAAGATGATTTAGATGATTTCTTTTTTTTTGGCGGGTTAGAAACTCTTACAAGTCTGTGGTGTTTAAGTAACGAAGTGCCTGGATTCTCCAGGGTGTTACAAGGGTCTGTTACAGTAAATGCAGTAAAAGCAGTGTCAATCAAAGCGGTATCAGAGCACTTTCTGTGTATTACTGCACTGCAACGTGCAATGATACTGTGCGTCTACTAGCCATAAAACTCTAGAGAAAAGAGCACAACATTTGCGTTAACATTTTTCTTCATTTTAGATTTTTATAAATAAACATTGGTGATGAAGTGTGCATGTGTAACAATGTGTGCATGCGTACGTGTGTTACGAACTTCTCCCGCTTCTTGGCCAGAGCTTGATCCCAGGACTGGTGTGAGTTAGCATGTGGAGCTTCGGCTCCCTGCAATGATGGAAAGTCCTTCTGGACGCCCCCAGTCCTGCCTTGGGGAGGCTGAGAGCGGCCGCGTCGAATTAATAACACAAGTCCACATTCATCCTAGGAAAAAATCAACAGTGGTAGGAAAATGCAGGCATGGACCAAAGGCAACTCATTAAGTCGGATCACAAACATGTGCAGTGGAAACGGACTCCATGTGTCACCTTTCCCTACAATTAAGGGCCCCAGCAATACAATACAGAGATGTTGGCACGGGAGGGAGAGCAGCGGTGTGGTCAGCCCAAGTTTGCATATCTGCAGCAACTCCTTACAGATGACAGGCCCGGTGACCAGCCAACAGACGTCCCTGGAAACTGACACAAGACGCATGCCAGTCACATGCCAGAAACGTGAAGCTGAGGGTTTTCTCTCGATCTGCCTATCGTTGAAATGTGTTGTTAGTGAAGATTAATTCTGTTTTTCTCCTCTCCTCCTGAGAATATCTGGAGGTTATTTGACCTTTTATTTTACACTGTTGAAACTGTTGGCATCAATGGTCAATTACTACCCTATATCAGTTCATAGCTGAGCCTATATCATTGGTTCATTTATGAAAATAAATAACCATGTTATTAATAAAAAAATATTGTGATTTAATGGTAGTAGAAAAATCCTGCAATACTGTAAGTAACACTACTCATATGTATATTTTGTACCCTTTAACATTACCTCAAGCTGAAGATAAGTTCATTTGGACACATTGGTGCGACTATTATTTATTTATTTATTTATTTATTTATTTATTTGTAAGGGACTTTGGCTATCTGTGGATCTCTGGTTTTGCTGTTAGTAGGTCCTTAAAGCCATCAGGAGTGATCGTTCAGGTCGGCAGGTTTTTATTGAGCTTGAGGCGATGCCGCACAGTCATTTAGCCGCTTTCCACACAACGCAGACATTTTGTGGTGCGGATCAAAGGCCGAGGCTCCTCTGAATCACTCCTGGTGACTGGAGCTGGGAAATCCACACGATGATTCACAGAGATGACTGACTGAGCCGTTAAAACTGCACCTCCCTGGCCCATTCAGAGCAGCCCCTAATTGACTCCGCAGGCGGCCTTATCGGCCAGTGTTGGGCCTAATGGCGCTGAAACCGCTGTATTCAAACACCCATAAAACAAAACTTGGAACTTTTAGAACTTTTTTTCGTGCCGAAAAGAGTTTGTTTCAGGCCATTTATTTCCAGTAATGCGACTCGAAGGATTTATAGCCGCAACTTCTCTGTCTTTGTTTCAAACTTTAAGACTCTCTGTCTTTGTGTGGGTGTGTGTGTGTCTGTCTGTCGGTCTGTGTGTGTAAGTGTGAAGGATGTGTGCATGTCGTCGTGTGGACTGTAAATGGAAACAAATGTTCCTTTTCATGCCTATGCTTCTGCAGACAAGCTGAACCTTGCATCTGCTATGCACCACATCACTTTTCCACTTTGGTCGTCTGTGCTTTTTTTTTTACTTTGATACTTTTGGACATGAATGGGGGTGTTATTTTTCCTCAACTTTTATATTCAAGCTTTTTTAATGCCTCTGATATCCAATTTGTGTGTCTTGTTTAGTCATTCAAATAAACCAACAGCCTTTCTTCATACAATATTAATATTATTATTATTATTATTA
>JAGFZM010001934.1:39208-129183 GCA_017657215.1 Limnothrissa miodon
TGTGTGTGTGTGTGTGTGTGTGTGTGTGTGTGTGTGTGTGTGTGTGTGTGTGTGTGTTTGAAGGGGGATGGACGCTGTTACTGCTCACCAGGCAGTCCTGCCAACCAAGGCTAAAAGTTAAAACACAGCCCTAACACAGCAGGTCTAATGGCTCGCGCGATTAAGGCCGGCCGCAGGAGGTGGACTCACCTGGTAGCCCTGGAAGAAGCTGAGGATGTCCTTGACGCCGGCGTTGTACGGCAGGCCCTGCATGCGCACCAGCGCCCCGTGCTGAGCCCCGTGCTGAAGCACGGCGGGGGCGGGCTGGGCTGCCACGGCAGCCGCTACGGAGCCCGGGGGGGCCGCGAAGTAGCTCACCGTGGAGGGGGACACCGGAGGACTGAGGGGCCAGGGGGGAGGACACACACACACAGAAGATTAGTGTGAAACTGAGGAAATGGTTGATGACGGAGTGTCAGGTCAAAGTAGTACAGCATCTGCGCAATTAAAACTACAGGGAGTCATTCATTCCCTCCCAGAAAACAAACAAACAAACAAACCAACCAATGGAAGAGTCTTGGTTGATCACACACACACACACACACACACACAATCTTGTTTCAAAGCACAATGTCCTCTTGGTTCAAAGCACAATGCCCATCTTCCAACTCACTTCAGTCTCATTTACATGCATTTTATTCTTGGGTGAATAAATGACTAGTGGCATTTAAAAACTCATCATCTCTAACCTAATATTATTCACACACACACACACACAGAGTTTGACTCAACTTGGATAGTTACCTGGGGTAGTAGGCTGTGTAGTTCATGTTCATGTTCATGTAGAGCTGGGCTGCGTGGGGCTGTGGTGGGTAGTAGGCCAGGGTTGGAGCGGCCGTGTGCGCCGCCGGCTGGGGAGTTCTCGGGGTGGCCAGCAGGGGGGGCTGGTACAGGGCTGCCTCAGTGGGGAGGATGGCTGCGGGGCTGGTGAAGGCAGCGTAGGTTGGAGGAGAGAGACCTGGACAGTGGGGGTGGACACGTCAACAATAACAGAGCATAGCCTAGATTCAATTTTTATTAGTTTTATTAGTATAGCGAATTATACAAAAGTCCTGTCTCGTAGCGCTTCACAGCAAAGAGCACCAATGAGAAACAGATGAAGATGAGATGAAGCCTAGGTACGGATCAGGAGCTAGAGTGAGAGAGAGACACAGCCAGGTAATGTGAACACCTGACACAACACATGTGAGCGGGAGTGGGCTAAGCACTCAGGGTCTGGTGACAAGGACACAGAGAGAAAGAAAGGGAACGCTTGTCCTTGGTCACAAATGGGTTGAGTGCAAACACACACAAAACACACTGAGGGAGAGAGAGAGAGCGCCACACACACACACACACACACACACACCAGGTATTTACACACAAACAGGCTGAGCAGGGCTATGAGGGAGCCCACGTGTTGTCCTTCATTACCATACTGGCTACACAGACAAGGGGCAACAAAGGACCCCACCCCACCTCCACGCACTAACCTTGCATACGCCATGACACCACCCTCACCACCTAAGCCCACTGGAGACTTCCTTACTAGAGCACCTCTTGCTAATCATTACACACTAATGATCAAAGCAAGGTCACTTAGCCAAGAGGACACCTCCCGTGCACCCTCTCCGTAGCATGGCCACACAGTAGTGGTGAATAGCCTGGCCCATACTACTACTGCTGCTGCTGCTGACGACGCAGGCCGTTTGACATTGAGTGCTTTCAGAAAGGACAACTACAGTGGCACCAGGCAGGGCCACTTCTTCCTTAAAAGATAAGAGGGAATCTAATCTCCAAACGGCTACGCTGATATGAATGGCAAATAGGCCTATATAGGCAGGACGGAGGGCAGAGCCCTACTACACTCTCTTTCTTACTCTCCCTCCCCCTCTGTATCTCTGGGAACCACAACACATGACAACATTTGTCTGCATATTACAGTTTAGGTTTCCATAACCAGCTAGTAACCTAGTTGGTTGGCATTGGGGGAATTGCATTGCACCCCTTACAGAATCATTAAACCTAGTTGAGAGTTGGGAGGAGGAGGGGTACAGGTAAGTTAGCCTCTAAAGACATCAGCATCAGCAAGTCATACATGAGGCTTGACCACAAGGACAAGCTACGTTACTTAGCAAACAGTCCTAACTTCTCTGAAGAGTGTGTGTGTGTGTGTGTGTGTATGTGTGTGTGTGTAGGGCGCACTACTCACAGGGCAGTTTGCAGGGTGGAGGGGATAGGCCGCTGCGGTTGAGGGTGCCCCCCATCAGCACGTAGCTCATCTCCTCGGTGGAGCACTGAAACACCTCCACGTAGCGGTCCTTCATCATCTTCTTGTGGCACTTCTGCGCCACCATGAAGGCCCGGTCCGCCGACTTCATCTGGATGAAGGCGTCGCCAGATGGGCGTCCCTGTGGAGCGAGGAGACGATAACTGAAGGGAACGGGGGGATGTACTAGGACCCCTACCTCAAGACGTTGCACACAACTCAGCGAGAAAAGGGAAAGCCTGGCAAGTGCTTGGCAACTGGCACAGCATGATGATGCAGAGACACAGAAATAATGGCCTTACAGTCTGCAAACATGGCGGAAAATAGTCTGCAGAAAAACTGCACTGTAGTTGTAGACTCCAGTGGTCATGTGACTACTACAGCAGAGAAAAACTTTTTTTTCACCTTTTATAGTTATATCAGCTACTAGTAGCCTTTCTTGGGTAATGCCGCTTTCATAAAGATCACGTACACCTGCACAAATCATTCAGTCCAACAGCCGAATTACATTTTTATGCATTCATGTTTGGAAGGAGTTCATGAAGGGCACAGGCTTGTACAAGTGGCAGATGTTTGCTGACTCACAGCACACGTATTTGTTGTTCTCGAGGGCTTTATGGAGCCTGCAAGCTGCTACAAGAACTATGGCGTTGGTCCAGTTTGGAGCGAGAGACCAACGGCGGCCGCACTCACCTGCTGGTTGAGCACCATGTGAACCCCGTGGGGCTTGATGTCGATGGTGTGCTCGCCCATGAATTCCAGGATGTCCTCGATGGCGGCCGTGTAGGGCAGGCCCCGCAGCCGGACGCAGTCTCGGGTGGAGCCCGTGGCCAGGAAGGGCGGAGTGGCCAGCACGGGCATTGGCACCATTGGCGGAGGCGGCAGGGTGGAGATCAGTGGGGTGGACATGTAGCGGTTTAGCACCTGCAGATACAGCCGAGTGAGAACGCCACTGATTGATTAACTAGCTAATTATTAGCTGATAAAAGCAATGAATTGGGATCACATGTAGCTAGAACAAGCGAAGCGTGCTGTACTAGGGAGGCATTATGAACACAATGACGGAAAGATAAAAGCAACATCAGTTGTATGAAGTAACTGCAAACTGTCTACAGCAAGCAAAGGTTAACATAGTACTGTATTTTACACTATTAAGGATCAAGGAATTATTATTGTCACATACTATTTATGATGTAAAAAAATGTCGTGAATTTATGGATGTAGTCTGTCTGTTGTGCATAAAAAGAGATGGGGGTGTGTAGAATGAGGCAAAAAAAATAGTAATAGGTGTGTGTGTGGGGGGGGAAATGGCTGAATAAAGATGAGGACATGAGGTTAGAGAATTCTAACTATCATTAGTAGATTTTAAGATCATGAAATTTCAAAGTTGGTACCTGCTGAACTTCGGCGGCTGTGCTGCGGAAGAGCTCGATGTATCTCTTCCCGAGGATCTGCTTGTGCTTCTTCAGGGCGTTCTGGGCGTACTCCTCGCAGGCAAACAGCACAAAGGCGTCGCCCGTCGGCCGCCCATCCGGGTACTTGACAAACAGTAGCCCTTCGGTGCCATCTGTCACCGGGCTCTCGGGGCCCAGGAAACCCAGCACGTCCTGGGGGGTGGCAGTGAAGGGCAGCCCCCGCATGCGGATGATCACCTGGTTCTCTTTGGACAGAAACTGGGCCACCTCATTGGAAGTGCCTGTTGTAGGAGGTTGGATAGATGAATGCTTAGCATACAGATACAATCAAAAGGCTCCTAGCTTCCAAAATGTTTACATCAGTATTTCTTTCAGTTCCTTAACACAAAGCCGTTTGATGCAAGCACGTTTGCTCGTGTGGACACAATTTGAAATCATTTTTTCAAACAATATGTGCTGCAAGCATTTTCTTGTGCTTGTGTTTACACAAACATTTGCAATATTTAGGAGGACTTTACTTTCTGGGAAAGAAAGCGCAAATTTCACAAAAGTCGGAAACACTAGTCAAACATTATTGATTGCTCTGGGCAAAGTTCTCTGATGAACGTGCGCGTTTATCAGGGTTTTATCTGCTGAGTGAATCTGCCTTTGCCCCATCCACCCCCCACCTTCCTCCTCCTCCCCTCAAAACACACTAATATCAGCACGCCCTTTGTGTCTTTACACCCCCTTTGTGTGGTGTCAGAGCCGGGCTTTTCAGCGGCCGCCTGCCCCCCTCTCTCCCCTGGGGATCGGGGGCTCTCGGCCTGGGCCTGGCAGGTAGCTGCCACACACAGGTGAGCCGCTGTTGGACAGGAGTAGGGTTTCCAGCAGCTAGACGCGGCAAGGAAAGGGCCCAGGAGCGTGCTCACAAAGGCCCTTTCATTCCCACAGGATAAGCCTCTGAGAATGGGCCCCGGGGAAGTGTGTGTGTCTGTATATATTTGTGTGTGTGTGTGTGTCTGTATGTGTGTGTGTATATATGTGTGTGTGTGTGCGCGCGCGCGCGTGCTTGTGTGTGTGGTGGCACAGGACGAGGCTGGCTGCCCAGGCTCTCAGTGTGCTGAGGCCTCTCTGAGCGGATGAGTGCCATTACAGCCCTGCAGCCATGATGCAGCAGGCCAGGCAAAGAAATCAGAACGGGCCCAATTTCAGCCGAGCTGGCACAGAACGTCTCACCTCCCGCAATCTTTATGAACTCTTCGCCGGTTGCTTTGTACACCTGCAACGATAAGACAAGACCGGATCAGCAAACAAAAGCTACAGCAAATGCCCAATTGAACAGGCCCTCAGACTGATCACAGCTCGCTACCAACACCTCCGTTCTCCCCAATGGGAATGCAAGCATGGGGAATAAGGTAGAAGGAGCAGCCCAACAGCCTCACCTCGATGTAGCGGCTGCCCATGTGGTGCTTGTGGCGCTCCAGGGCCATGTCCCTGTGCTCAGAGTTGATGAAACGCACCAAAGCCTCTCCGTTCCTCCGCCCCTGGGCATTCAGACACAGGGCAACGCCACCCCTGACACACACACACACACACACACACACACACATCAGACATAAAATAAAAATCCTTGACTAAATCACACACGCTACATTGAAGACTGGGACATCGCTTACTTTGCAATGTTGAGGCCCTTGAAGAAGCGTGCAATGTCTTGATCTGATGATTGCCATGGCAACCCTCTGGCCCTGATAACCGTCTCGCTGTCCACTGCTTCAGTTTTACTGCTGCAACACAGGCAGAGAGCCAGTGGCAATGTACAATCACAAGTCCATATTCAAGAGCTCAAACAATCAGCATTCTTAACATTATACACTTTCAAATACAAAAGAGAAAAATATGACAGTTAAATTTTGCACTCACCATGCTCCCGACTCAAATTTGTATTTGACCGCTTCAAAGCCTGTGAACTTGTGACCTGCGGATGAGCAATACATGTGAGGGGTCATTTATGAATCACAAGATGTCTAATAAATATGAGCATAAACAAATTCATGTATAAATACACAGCCAAATTTAGGATTGCTTAATATTGGGTCTTGCACTTTTCACTGCATTCAGGCTCAAGTTTTTATAACAAAACCGAGGACCCTATTGTTAGAAGCTGAATTCTTGGCTATTGCCAATGCATTGAATCATGAATCATCTCCACAGGCTGGCAAACTGCCTCGTCTCATCTCTGCATTCCAAGGCATCATTAATAGGGTACACACGGACACCGGTGGTCTGGGTGGGTGGGAGAGGGTGCGTGAGATTTTACTCACTGTAGGGCTCAGCTTGGATGTGCAGCATGATCAGAACCATGTTCTTCACCTCTGTGACACCAGCCATTTGATCCGCGACGGGAGGTACACAGGCATCTGAGTTAGTACAGTTAAAGGCAAAAGCAGACAACTGGGACAAAGGCTAGAGCAGAGCACAGTTTGATTTAGGACACATAGGCAGAACAGGTGGGGCTCGCATCACGGGGACACAAAAGGATACAGTCCAGCATGGACGTCAGCGTGAGGTCCTTCACAGGACCCGAGTTGGGACAGCATTTATGAAACTCTTTCCTCAGGTCCACGAAGGAGTAAAAACACTCAGGTAGCACCAGATTCTAAAAAGCAGACGACACAAAACAGCACGAGATAAGCTTCCGTGCTTTAAGCACAATACCTGTGCAAAGTGTGCAAGGCAACAGAGGAAGAGTAGGAGTCAGACAGGCTGAGGTAAACTCAAGTATGCACTTGTGGCAATTAGGACATAGTTAAACAGAACGAAGAAACCAGAATTCTGTCAAGGACTTGCCACATCACATTCACACATGATGACGCACGACACACAATTTCAACATCTACACAGGGTTAGCACATGTACGAGACAAGCAAGAACAAAGACATTTGACGCTTGCAACATCCTAGAGACAAAAGGACTGCATGAGTGAAGAATCGTATTTCCATTATCAGTTTTACATTTAAATTCACAGGATGCAAAGCACGCACTCCGCAAACGTGCAGCACATTCAAATACAGGAGAAGATGTGCTGTGTGCTATGGTCTGCGGAGCACATGCCAAGAGTTACAGGGTTTACCTTTTTGGAAGCTTCTGGGTGGAGGACCTGTCGAACTATCAAAGGGCTGTCGACGCACAGTGTGTAAGAACTCCTGCCAAGTGCCTTCACCTCTGCAGAGACTGACTGCTGGAACTGAGAGGGAGAATGAAGGACGGGGGGGTGGGGGATTGGGGGGGATATACACATCAGAGGTTATACTTGGAGATAACGACAAACATGGGATTGTTTTTTTTTTTTTTTTTACCTTTTCACGTGTGGACCTGCATATCATAGCATGAATTGTTAAAAACAAAAACAAAAAAAAAGTTAAAAAAAAAATAAAAAATGGAAAAAGAAATTGTCATCATTAAATAGATTTGTTTTATAACTTCTGAAAATAACCTGGGGCTTTTTGTTTCCACTCTTAGAAAACATCAGTAGAGTTTACATTGGAGCATGACTTGATTTCTTAAAGTCATTAAATTTAAGGTGTGAAGACATCTTGGGCAATTCACTGTGTACAGGCTGTTCTCTGTGGGTGAGGGCCGGTTGGACAGGTTTCACGTTAGGCAAACTGAGACTGCTGTCTGCTGATCGCTGAATGATCAAGGATTTCACTTAACAAGACGACTACACATGATAACCAAGGCCTCACAAAGAGAATGCCCAGCACTGTTCTTGCCATTATGCAAACAAACCCGTTTGTTTAGTCACAAACATCACCTTTTTTTAAGTCAAATACATTTGTTTTGTAAACTTTGCCTGATTGCAATGATGGTATTTGGCATTAGGTCACTGACAAACCCCTTTACCCTGTTACAAGGAAAAAAAAAAAAAAAAGGCGGAGTAAACCTCATAAAGTGATTGCTTGTCAAGATTAGGAGCAAACACACCTTAATTAATGTTAAACCATCTTGACAACATGCAGGAAGGATTAACTAAAGAAATCAAATTTTCACAGACACCTTTTGTGAAGGTGTGAGCATCATTTTAAGTCAACTCAATTCATTTATGAGGAGACTAGATCCCCTTCTGCTGTTGTCAGTACCACCATGCACTAAATCACCCCACCCAAGTGAAAACAAAACAGAATGCCTTGCAGGCGCTCCAAATTTTGACCCACAAAACAATCATTTGCCTTTCATAGGAAGCAACCAATGTTGTCCCGCCCCACTCTGCTTCTCTTTCAAGCCAACGCAGGAGCAGCCAATCAGATGGTCAGCTCTTCGGACACAGCCTTTGGCTATTAACGACAGGTCTCAGACCAAGAGACTTACAGCACTAATCGTGCCACAGCTTGCTGCTCTAGAAGAGAGAGCAAAAGAAGGAGAAAAAGAGAGAGAGTGCAAGAGAAAGAAGATAAGCCCGGCAGTTATATTCTGTCATTCAGTTACAAAAAAAAACCTGCTGCTTCTGAACAGAGGTCAAGAGCCTGGTTTGCCAGACTCTCTTCCGCCATATTTAAAGGCTGAGCTGGGTTTCAATGTAGATGATAAACAAATTAGATAAAGATCAGGATGTTTGTTTTAATGTACGCAAATGCTGACAAGTTCCCTCACCGTTTTTAACCAAAGCCCACAATTCACACAAAACGAAAAAGAGTGGCTTGTGACGCTCTGCCACATCTGCAGGCAACAGGACAGCACCGGTGGGGAGGTTGTAGCATTCTGTCTGCCAGTGTGGGCCAGATCACCAGTTACTGATTGATGGGCCATCACAGCATGTAGTGGGGGGAGACAGCCACTCCTTTTGTGACCTACTCCACATTTCATAATGGCTGGTGATAACATCTGGCTTCAGCCTGATACACTAGCCACACAACCACACAACCAATGACCCCAAGATACTAGCTGAAAGCCAAGAAATACCAGCCTTCAGCAGTGATCATAACAGAACCCAAATCAAACTGCATCCATATACAAGTGGCATCAGGCCCTATGTTGCCCAGTCCCATATTGAGCCTGGGCTCTATCACAGTTGCATAAAGCAAGTCATCATGTCTAGTTAACAAACTAAACGCAGTAAGCTAGACTTTCCACTAGAAGAGACAACAGCACAGTTAACAGTGTTGGGGTGAACGAGGGTTCAGACTGTCAGAGCTCAATAATGTAGTCACATTCTTGCTCATTCAAACAAAGCTATTCCATCTAGTCAAACAGGACCAGAGACCAGGCCCACAAACACTGATGGCAAGCTTGATTACTACAGCAGTGCACAAAAATATCTGCCATGTCCACTGATAACCAACGTTAACTCATTAAGTAAATTCCAGAGTCCTGGCCCATGTCCTGTTCTGCAATGCGTTCCCCAATAAGGTCACAACACAATTACACCTACGTATGACACTCTGCCACTTTGTTTACACATGGCTGTTTTCACAGCTATGTGGCCCCACCTTGCGCAAATGAACCCTGGGGATTAGTGAGCGAAGCACAAATGGTTTTAAGGTATAATTGACACACCTAAAGCCTCACCCTTTCTGCTGTTGGAGCGAAGACGAAAATGAGCGCAGAGATGGGTGCGAGCAAAGGTGTTTAAGACGCCTTCCCCTCTGCCCAGGGGCCAAAAAGCCGGCTTTGCAAGCAGGAGCAGGAGTGGGTGGAATGGGGGGGGGGGGGGTGAAAATGTCACAAAAAATCATATTGTATTAGCAGCTATAAAGAAATTGACTAGAAAGTCATCTATAAAAACTGGAATGGAGTTCAGAAGGAACAGGCACCAGTTATATTTTATATTTTTCCCAATGGAAAAATGATGGCTAAAAGCGCTGTCAGTAAGAGTGAAGCAGGTTGATCTTTAGCCCCCCTGCTATCGATCAACTCTTCTCGGACTGGGATGTTTGCTCTGCGGCACGGCTGACGTGTTTGTACATTGCGGCCCAGGCCAGCACACAGCAACACAGCAGGGGGGTGGGAAGGGAGGGTTGAGATAAGGCACCAGGAAGTGCCAGGATAGCTTGGGCATTAAAGGCACAGTAACCTGGAGACTTAAAAAAAACGAGAGACATTATCCGAGTCCAGCTTTTAACATTTATCATTAAATATCTACCATGTATTCCAACACATGTTGCCCAGGCAGTGAGTAATTAAATAATACATTTCACCAATGTTTTTCAACTAAAGTTTTTTCCATAGCACAGCAGAGACAAACTTGAGTCAATGTGTGAACTCCTTAATGAAGTCCATGACCTTCACACTACTAAGTGCCTGGCTCTTCCAGTTGAGCCACAACAACATAACATGGGTGGATTTGCATATTACTTCTGGTGTCCATCCCTGTGGGTTTGAAAGCCTGCTTCAGGCTTTTACTGGCAAAGCGAGGCGAGGCGAAGCACCACTCACAGGCACCAGCTTGCTCCGCGCCCTGCTCTAGCTGGGGCCTGTCAGATCAGCTCTGGCTTTTTTCGCACAGGTGAAGCAGCGTCACCCTTTTCCCACAGATAATGTGGTTCAGCAGGTGCAGAGAGCGAGATGTGCACAGAGATTAGGAGCCAGGGGCTGTAAATCGAACTCTACCACCACACTAAATTGTCCCCCTCCCCCAGCGCACATCTCTCTGTTCAAGTGACCAAACATTGCTAAAATCGTTAGAAACAATCTAGCTTGCCTCACATCAGTTTAGAATCAAACATTAGGGAAATGATTTCTAGTGGAAAGTGTCTGATAGCAAAAATGGAAGATCTTGAAAATGTTAACATGTAGTAAAAAAAAAAAAGGCGAAGACAGAGGTAAAGTTGGTTGAATTTTGGAAGTAAATCCAAAGTTTAAAAGTTACCTTAGCCCCCCAAAAATACACCTTTTCTCTAGGGTAAGGGAGTCACTTTTTGGCTTAATAAGCATAAATATAGATCTAATTAGTTAGAGTTTTTAATTTATTAATTAAGTACACATATGGACATACAAGAGGAGACCAGTTCAGAACTTGCTCATTGGCATAAAAGTGCAGAGTGTTGGTGGAAAAATGGATCCATGGCCCTTTAGACAGTTGAACTGTTTAAATCAATAAGGGGACATAAAAAATCTTGATGACATGAATGAATGCAATGGATTTTACAGGTTAATGTTTACAAGAAAACACAGCATCCACATTTACAAAAAAGGACCATTCTTGTGAGATGTCTTGCTTTGGAGCAGCAGAAATGAATCTCTAACCATTGACAAAACAGGAGGTTAGCCTCACATATGCAATAATGGTGGGCAGGGATGGGCTTTCACACTGCAAGCACATTCTCTCAGCACTGAGGTGGAGAAACACGTTTGGCAACATGGGCTTTTGACTAAACATACCGACACAGGCTATGCGGAACTTGAAACTCATTCACATCCTGGTCATAATAGACCCACCTGAGTCTATAACTTGACCAATGGAAAAACACCTCATCCACACCATCAGTGGACCAACAGGTTGTTTTAGTTTCTTCCCATGTCCTTCATTTTTAAACAAACTGCATTGTAGGACAGGAAAACTGCAACACTGTTTGTGCAGTACTGAAATATTGTCATGTCCAAATTGCACAGTACAATTCAGTAATGTGCAATATATTTAAATATTAATGAAATAAGTATTTTTATTAATGCAATTTTTGTGTCCAAAATACTGGCCGAGCATTGCCAAAATAATTGTCGTTTTGATGCTGCAGTACAATGCAGGATTTTTCTGTTAGAGCCATAGCCCCACATATCACTCCTTTATATATATATATATACTGACTTTTCTTGCTCCCACCACCCTTGGCCCGCTTCTCATGCCTTCGTCTCGTTTCTACCTGTGCAAGGACTGACATTTACAGGAGGGTGGTGCTCTCACAGGTAAACATTCCGCCTTCCAGATGTCTGTGGAGTGCCTCAGCCTTAGAACAAGACCGGACCTGCTGATCTCTCCCCCTTCTAAGCTTCTGCCACTGCCCTGCCCATGTTCCCACAGAACCTTTTACACCTAGCAGGGCAGGTACCATATACAGTCACCCTTTAGGGCTTTCAAACTTAATTTGGACCTGAAAATGATTTTGTGGTGACCTGTGGATGTCCATGGTAGAATAAGCTTATAGAGCAAGAAGTGATAAATCATAAACCATTATCCAAAATACTAGATCTGAAGAATAGTCTACATCCTCTACAGAAAGATGGGTAAAGGTGTAACTTCAAAGACGTATCTTGACCTTTATAGTATCATATATGAGGAAGAACCACTCCACCTGAGGCCTAACTTCATGTCGAACACAGTACGTCATCAAATGAAATTAAGCTCACCTGTTGAAGAACGGTGTCCAGTGGTTCGGCTTTGAGAAGTTCGTCTACGGTCAAGCCAGTCTCCTCTTTACACTGTTCTGTTAAATCCAACGAGTCCGGCTTTACTATACGTCTCTGAAGTTTTCCCACCTGTTAATGAGAGCCAGCAGTTCACAGAATTTTGCCTTTTGTAAAAGCCAAACTCATACACCACGCACCAAAGGCCTACCACAGAAAAAAAACTAGTTACTAGCCTGAACAAAGCTCATGTTTTCCCTCGCACACCAACCGAAGCCATGTGCAATAAATTGCAATACAACCGCAGTCTCTCTTAATTTTATAATGTGATGGCAAAGCAGTTAGCACAAATTCGACGCCGGTGGCATATTGGCCAATAGCCTATGGGTCTGACATATTCTTAAAAAGTTACGTTTTTCTTGCCCTTATTTTTTTTAGAAACCAAATTAGTAAATTCTCATTAAATCACAAAGCACATCAATTTACAGCCTCAGCCAAATGGCAACAAAAACATTGTTGAGAAATGTTACAATAGTCCCCGGCAGGTTAGTCAATCAACTCCCCGAATTATTACACTTCTACAAACGTACCTTGTTAACAAATATGTCAGCTGTCAAGATAGTATTTTAATTATGGACTAGGGTAGGCTACGTGTATGCCATCAAATAGTGAGCCACGTTTAGAAACCTTTCAACGGGTCAGAAGGTCCGTACCTTTTTCTCATGTAGATCCACAATTTGCCACACCAAGAGAATTAATTCCCTCTCATCCGAACCCAGTTTACCCCCATTTGCACCAGCTGTTGCCCCAAAGAACACCACCAGAGTATCACTGTGCGAAGCCATCAGGGACCACAAGGGTAAAAAACTACAATTAAAGCAAAGACCAAATAAAAATAACACGAGGGTTCACCTTTCTCCAAGTGATAAGAGAAGCAAACAAAAGAGCTGGAAATTCAATTGCAGTAAACGAAGAAGGAAAGGAGATTATTTTCGAAGAGAGGACGAAAGAGTTTGCGACCACAGACTCTACCTGATCCGGTACTTGTGTGTGCTCTATCCAGAGTTACTGGTTTAACTGGTAAAGAAGGTTGGAAAAAAATCTTGGTTTCTTTCACTCTAACCCCATAACAAGCCCTAAGGGTTTTTTTCTCCTCCTCGCTATTTTTTCTTAGTTACCTGCGCTTGGTTCTGCCTCTCCTCTTGTAGTCAATCTCCCAAGGGAGTTGGTCTATTGGCTGTTTCCAAAAGGTGAGGGAGGGACGCGATAGCACCAATACTATGTAACCCAACCTGATTGGTCTATTGTGTTGAAAGGAAGTTACTACTTTCGAGAATCCATTTTTCCCCTTCGCGCTCACCTTTGCAATCATAGCGCGTCTGTCTCTTTGACATTGTGCGCCACCTGTATCCGCTTTCATGTTCTACTTTCATGTTCATATTTCGCATTACATGTTGTTGGTTTGTCATAGCTAGGTTATTTGGTGTTGGCATACTTCGCAATAACGTTAAAGTCTGTCCCGTATAAACTATGCAGAAAAGATGTGAGTCATTATCCAAAGAAAACACTGGTTAAAACCACTGAGTTTAAAACATAGTTTCTCTAATACTTCCATCATCCGCTGGATTTTCTTGCAACATATTGCCTCACCGGCACAGAGCAACCTTTGCCCGCCTGTTCTGCAGTGAAACCAAAACCTGGGTGACACAAAATCATTGATCAACTGTTAGGGTCTTTGGAGTTCCTTCTTTACATAACAGATTTGATTTCGGAAAATATCTTTCAAAGACTATCAAATGTATGTAAGAAACCTAGGCTACTAACAAAGGTGTTAGAGGTTAAAAAAAAAATATATATTTTTTTTATTTTGGATTGACTAAAATTTTGGATAGATAACAAAATAGTTTTGTCTTTCTCACAGTTGGTCAGTCAGAGTAGTGTCATAGTCTGGGGAAACTGGGGACTGGGTTACTAGAGAGGCAAAATTTGGGAGAGGGCCCTTAAAGTGTCTGGAGTTATATTTACATTTAAATACTAATATTAATTTAAAGATTTAAAATGGCACAGGCACAGTGTGTACATATAGGGCCTATCATGACTCAAGATAATGATTTCCCTGTGTATGAGTGATTTTGTAATAGGGCCGGGTTCATAATTTTGCAGTTTGCTTAGGACAGAAACTGCAGGTTGAGACATGAGCTGCCAGTGGTAATAATTCAGCCTCTAATCTCTCTCTCTCTCTCTTCGTTCTTATGTCCCCTCTTTTTCCCCTGTCTCCCACCTGAAACTTCTTGTCAAGCACCTTCCAACCCCCCCCCGAGCCCTCATTTCCTAACCCCCCCCCCCCCCCCCCCAACACACACACGCACACACCCATACACACACACACACACATACACACACACTCAGTTTCAACCTATCTGCTGATATGCATCTCTTCCCACTTTATATCTCTATTTGTAAAATAATAATAAAAATGTTTGGAACATTAGAAATAAAGTGTCTTCAGAAATTACTTTTACTGACAGGACAATAACATGGAGGTCATAAAATGAATTCAAACAAAAAGAAAAGAAAATCTTGCATCACAATTCAACACTAAATTAACTCTCATTTGTCTAAGCAACATTCAACATAAACAATGTGACAGGAGTAGTTGTTTCCTCTTTTTACATACACGCCAGATATTGTGAAATCCAAGCAGATGTGTTGCCCTGGACCGACAGGTGACATACGTAGTAAAAAAAAACTTTTTCAGTTCTTTATTCATGTTACCAAAAATAATAATCGATCGTACAAAAACATTCAACCCAACCCTACAGCCTATTGTGCTAACTGATACATTAATATTAAAAATAAACATTTGGTCTCAAATCATAAAAAGATCCTCATTTAACTGCGCCTTTTTCTTCTTCTTCTTCTTCTTCTTCTTATTATTATTATTATTACATTTCATGGTTTAATAAAAAAAAGTGTCCTTTCGATTGATATGACAGTGTAATTTTAACATTTTAGTACTTGTTCTTGTATTTCATGGCTCCATTTATTTATTACCACATACACAGTAAATCACTCACTCATTGGTTTGGAACATGGAGAATTTTCCATATTACATGATAAGTATGATAAAAATGCAGTTTGCATCGTATAAAGGATGCTTACCGACACATTCCCTAAATGTCAGTTTCAAACAGTCCCAGTTAGTCCAAGTCAGTCCCAGTAACATTTTATCAGGCACATTTTTACACTGCAGATGATTTTGAATCCTTGCTAGAATAATTGAATAAAACAAAAGCAGAACAGTAGAATGTCATACAGTGGAAGCCTGGTCGCAGATATCTTTGAGGAGGTCCATTTGGGCTTTAGATTCCGTGCAACATAGTGAGGTGTGAGTGTTAGAGGACTGCCTCCTGGATGTAAAACATAAGTCTTTGTTCCCCTCTCCAGTACCTGTGCTGGAGATGTGGCGAAAGAGTTTCGGTATCCCTGTGTCACGCAGTGAAGTCCGAAAAGACCTTGCAGCAAAGGCATACAGCACCGGATTAACTGTGCTGCTGACAAACACCAAAGCCGCTGCAATGTGCATCATGGTCAGTCTAACCTCCTCCAAATACTCCGCTGCCTCTGTATGGGATTCTTTGATGCCAATGTGGACTAGGGAAAGTACATTGCCAATGTGGTGAGGGGTCCAGCAGATGATAAAAGTGACAACAACCGCTGCAATGAGACGAGTTGACTTGCGCTTGGTCTTGAAGTTCATCTCTGCAATGCGGCTGAACAGGCAGCCATAACAAATCACCAAAACTGTGAGTGGAGCGACAAAACCCACAGTGGTCTCCAGCAACAGCAATACAATTTCCTGAGTGTCGGAAGAATAGATCTTATACGTACACTGCTCTTGGCCTGCTTCACCATCCATTGCTTGGGTGAGAATGACAGGGACACTGAGGAGAAAACCTGCCACCCAAAAGCTGAACAGTAGTTTCTGAAGTGCTTGTTTTCTTCTCCAGCCGGCAGATGCAAAGGGGTACCGAACCGCCACACAGCGCTCGATACTCATAATGGTGATGAAAAACACACTGCAGTACATAGAGGCATAGACTATGAAAACCACGGCCTTACATATGCCCAGTCCAAAGACCCAGGAGTGGACAAAGGAATAGATCCACAGGGGCAGAGTGACGAGCACCAGAAGATCAGCGAAGGCCAGGTGGAGGATCAGAATCACTGTGTGCGACCGGTTCTTCACGTGCTTCAGGATGGTCCAGATCACAAACAGATTCCCAGGAGTGCCAACCAGAAAAGAGATGCCCAGGATAACACCCGCTACCACCACTCCAATCTCTGGGATTTGTGGCTGACTTTCTGCATCTTCACCTGCCATAGTCACAGAGAGAGTTGATTGTGACTGTGCACCCTTGGATAACGTGATTGCTGAAGACACGGTTTTTAAAGACAGTCTTCACTTCCTTCTTTTGAAAAACAGAGGAAAAAAACAGAACAAGGAACATACTGAAAACAAGGAAGATAAAAAAAATCTTTTGCTTAGACAAGACAAAAACATCTCTGTGAAAAATTGATCTTCATATAAGAGTATGAGACAGCACTCAAAAATGAAAATGAGTTTTGTTGAATCGGCAGCAGATGCACTACTCAAAAAACATTACAAAACAGTGAGGAGTGACAGGAACCAAACGGGAGAGAGATGAGGTGGTATCAGGAAATGACCATGAGTCATGTTCTGAACCAATTTTCCCCATTCTTGAATCCAAATGTTTCATGGATTCTGTGCTTTCTCTGATGTGTTGTGCTGGTCCTCATTGGGAGAAGCAGTCCTTCAGATGTGACTTTAAAATGAGGCCTTGACACACTAGGGTCATAGATCCTAAAGTAAGGTGAACAATATAAGCATAATATAGGACTAAATAGAAAATGTTTTTTTTTGTTGTTGTTATATAATTTATCATTTTGTATCATGTATTTAAAAGGGGCTTTAAATATGCTTCTGTGACTGCTTATTCAAAATGGTTTGGCTTATTCAAAATTACCATAACATTTTTGAATGACAGATGTTGTTGTATCTGGAATTTTTACATCATAGACACTGACAGTTTTGACCGCAAATGGCTGCACTGTTTGCAGGAATCATTTAGTCACGTTCAGTCTTTTCTCAAGGAAATATTTGAGAGTTGAGACAAAAAAGAAACAGACATTAAAAACACACTGCAACTTTTTTTGATAGCATGGTAAATATGTTTATGGTTAGGAATGGTTAGGATCATCATCAATTAGAAAGCGATACCCACATATTTTTACTTCCTCTGTGGTTTACATTGACTCATGGTTCCTCCCCCTACAAAAAAACATGTTTATGTAGTAATGCAGTATTTTCAGTCCAAAATATGGCATTGTGCAGTACAATGCAGTAAAATGCAGTATTTTGAAGTATTTTTATTAATGCAGTTTTTTCATAGTATACTGAAGCAATTCAGTAGAAAAACTGCAGAGTTAATGATGCAGGAGAATGAAGGATTTCTTCATAAGAGTCTACTGCATAAAAAGCAATACATATATATCACACACATTATGTCCACTGATACATATGTTAAACTTAACTCCTACAGTTTCATCCTAAACCTTGGAGGTCTCACTGACTTTTGAAGGATTGAATGCTATGTTGTTAAAAAAAAGTCCTCCCTTAACTGAGTACAGTGAAAGCATACAGCATAGCTGAAGTGCTGATAAATGCCAGTGCACCTGCAATTAACAGAAAATTATTCTTTAATGTCTGATGTACTTTGTAGACAGGACTACAGCATCAGCAACATTGAGGAGGCGATGAGGAAGCCAGAGAATAGCAAAGGTCGCGACCTCAAGGTTGATCAGATTGACTGACCTGTTTGGTAGTTGACTGAATCTGCTTCAACTGTGCTGCCCCTGACAAATGGTCAAAATAGAAAAATGGAATCACAAAGCCATATAGGCAGTGACAAACTAGCTCCCGGCTCACAGCGGTGAAATGTTTGTAAGGTTACTGAAAAGTGGGCTCCCATTTTCAGTCACCAGAATTATCGTATGGTGCAAGTCTAGGTTAGTTCCGTGTGATTTTTTTCTTACTCAGCGAAAAGCATTACTTCTGCAAAAACAGAGTTTGTGTCTACTCATGTCAGGGGAAGCACCCTAGTTTTAGACACCATTTTAGTATTTCTTTCTTCTTTTTTTTTTAACCAATAGTGTGATAAGATTGACATGCCGTTGAATCAGTCACTACAAAATCTGGTCTAATTCAATTCAAAATAGACCTTTTGGTAATTTCACAAGTACACTCTAAACCAGGGTTGGCCAAACTTTCCTGTTTACTGTATAGGACTAATGAAAAATCTAAGCTGCCAAGGACCAAAGCTAAATGAAGTGTCTGCTACAGTGTTTGATGATGCTATTGACAAACATGTCTGTACCTGTAAACTATCTAGTGCGATAAATAGAAGAACATTAGATTAATTGTCCGTCTGAAGCATTGTGTGTTCGGGCCAGTGGGTGGCAGCATAGATCTCATGTTCCACTTCAGGACAGAGTGTCTGCCTTGCTGCACCCTCTGACGTTGGGCAGTCCATGGTCGGCTCGTCGGAAAAGCGTAAACATGTCTGGGGTCTAAACAGGGAAAACAATTCAGGTCAAAAATATCTGACAGATACCCCGACTAGCGCATGGGACTCATTTGGTTGATATAAACCAAATCGCTCGATTGGAATGACCCTTTTCAAACTCTGACGTATCCATTGCTATCTAGGCTACGTGTGTCTGTTATGGGATCCTGGAACCAAGGCTGCTAACTTAGCTATCGATAGCCAGGTCAGGTGAGCCGAGCTTAGATTGATAATTCATGTGATAGCTAGTAGTGGCTAACACAGGCATATGTTTTTTTTTTTTTCATTCAGTCAACTGTCGTGCATTGTCGTGATGCATCTGCAGTGGTGACTGGCCTTATCTAAAACGCTATACATTAGTTCCTAAAGAATTGGTTGTTAGAAATAGCTAAAAGCAGAGGTTAGTTGCCAAGTGAGTTTTAAAGCGAATTTAGCTAAGGGCTACTTAACGTTAACGCGAACGATAATTGCCAATCTTGGTTTGCTGACGCTGACGTTTGCTGACGATTTTCTTTAACCTGTGCTCTGAATTTATAAGATCAAACGGATTTACCGAGTATTTTATCGTAGAACCTTACTTTAACAGTCTAACGTCAATTTGTTCTGTCTTGAAGATATCAGCAATGATTAGCCTCGAATTAACCTAGTTAACTGTTAGCTAGCTAGCTAGCTCGCTAGCTTTACAGTAGCTATCCTGCTGTCTGCTCCACGCAGATGACTGTCTCACTGAAAGTGTTGACAAGAAAAGTTTTCTGCGTAGCTGGCTGATTTGTTAACATTGGCAAACGAACCTGCTTGATCCAAGGTTCTGCACTCTTAAGTTAAAACGTTGAGGATTTTGGTCATTTCTTTATTTTTTTTTCACAAGCTTGAAGTTGCAATGCCACTGGTGTTTTTGGAGAGATTACCATGGCCCAGTTTGCAAACCTACATTGCGCTCAGTGTAGTCCTGTTGGCAGGAAGCATCTACAGCGGCTTTAGCACTCTTACAGATTTTAGGCTAAAGGCATCTTTGGACGAAGCTTCCAATAGCCCTGTTGACACCTCCCAGCACACCGATGGAGATGAGGACAGCGAAGTCGTGTTGTCTACGGTCGCGTGGTACCTTGCTAATGACAATGTTTATGTTTGGGTAAGATTGTTGACGAATGCACACGCAAATATTAAGACTTAACGTATACAGGTGCAGTCTTTTCTTATGTATCCAAACCAATCTTTTCCTTTACCCCCAAGGTGCTCGTCAACGCTGCGTGTTGCACTCTTATGGTCATTGCCAAAATTATCCAATGGATGATTTTTGGAGCCCTCAGAGTCAGCGAGAAGCAGGTAAGATTGTTTATCCAGAACAAGATGATAAATTACAGTAGAGACTAATTGTGCTGTTTTCTTGTATAGTTTGTCTTTCACTGGGTAAATGCTATATATAGGCAGTTAGATTTTCATTAGGGCCACGTTTTAAAAATAAGAACCTAAGTGCATGTTCGGAGGTCGATAAACTAAATACTATTAATAAGCAAATCAACTCATAATAACATTGCAACACTGATTACAGTCTGCCTCTAAAGCATCATCTGGGCCACTCGGGTGGCCTCTGCCCCATGTGACCTTCAGATCGCTAAATTAATAAGCCTGCTTTATTGTATATCTCAGACCAAAGTGACCAATGTGCATATCTCATGCCACAAGATGCTTTATAAAAAAAATCTCTGCTCCTCATCTCTGTAGCACTTGAAAGACAAGTTCTGGAACTTCATCTTCTACAAGTTCATCTTTATTTTTGGCGTCCTGAACGTGCAGACCGTTGATGAGGTGGTCATGTGGTGCCTCTGGTTTGCGGCTCTCATCTTCCTCCACCTCATGGTTCAGCTATGCAAGGATCGCTTTGAATATGTGAGTTAAATTGGGCACTTCTGTCTCTCGAGTGTAAGCAGCATTTGCATTCTCATGCACTGTCAGTTCTGGGGAAACTGAAGTGAGCTTTTTGGATTGGGCATGGGGAGTGGGGACACCAAGTCAGGGGTCCTTGAAATCCTTGAAAGTTTGTGATTTTGAAAAAATAAGTTCAAGGCCCTGGAAAGTTTTTGAAAATGGGCATAAAAAGACACTGTCCTTGAAAGTCCTTGAATATTTTTGATGGTTTGCCAGTTTTCCATTTGACATGTCATACCACTAGTTGTGTGGTGCAGCCTACTTTCTACCACAGCCTAATGTCCATTTAGAGATCAAGATAAAAGTTTGACTAAAGTGAGTGCATTACTTGTGAGTGCAAACAAGTGACTAAATAATGCATGCTCAATACTGAAGACCTTTAGTCTTCAGATAAAAGTGAACTATCTATCAGAATGCAGGAGCCATCAACTTTTTTCAAAACATTTTGGGGTAACCCCTCTGTTCCATATAGCAAAGCACAACCTAAAAGAACAAAATACTATAGCTTGTGTTCAGTAACCTGAGCTGAGCAATGTGCAAGGTTTGTTGGGCTCACACCAATGTGTATGATACTTGGCTAAGATAAACAGATCTTGTGGGAATGGCATCGGGTATGTTAATGCATGGATGGACTAATTTCTGCACTACCCCCTACAAAAGCTTTTTTACTGCTGGTATATTCAAAAAATCTTTGACTACTTGGGTGCTCTGAAGCCGTCTCGTTAGTTTAGCCTATACCTCTTTTTAGTAAGCTGTAACCTTTTTAAATGCACTTGAATGCAGAAAAGAACATCTGCTTTCTTCAAAATTTTCTGGGGAGGGGCAGATCACATAGCCAGGCTAACGCCGCCTAGTGGTAACGGTTAATTTCATTAACCTACATACTAGTCAGGGAACTCACGATAAGCTTTGGTTTTCTCCGACAAGAAATCGTGTCGGCGAACAGATCGGGGGCTAAAGGCGATGACGTTGAACTCTAGCGCCCAATTTGAAATAGCATACGTCACGACCAAGCAGTAGCCATTGGTTGAAGCAGAAAGTATCCCGCCCACAGTCATGAAAACGAATGCCTATGGCTGGTTCTCAGACACTTTGCACGAAGTGAAACAAAGTGAAAGCGGATGATCATATCAGGCTACAGATCACAGACCCCACCATGCAAATATTTCTGTGAAATGATAAAGAACTAAATGCATGACAAAGCATGTATTGTGTATATAAATGTAAGCTATAAATATTATTATAATTGTTAATGGATAACATGGTTCAAAATATTGTCTGTATGTGAAGTGGAATATTCCAGTATCTAACCTCCTTCTCCCTGATCTTATTTCATACATGAATCATGCTGTAACATGTAACCATAGGCTAGTCACTGTTGTCCTCAGTATAGACTATCAGTAATTACTATCCTGTGGGATAGCAAATTGCTTTAATGGAGTGACAACGGCAGGCCATATCTCTTTCAAATCTGTTTCTATTAATAGTTTTTGGCAGAAGCATGTGAGGCCTAGCGGTTGTCATGCAGGGCCTGCTCATGTTAGCAAGGTTGCCAGGGGCCAGGAACTAGGGGGTTGTTTTCATTTCTTATTGCACCCTAAAGATATGTACATACCCTGATAAAACAGGGTATTCTTTCGTTGTAGATGTCAAGTTGTCCTACATGGGCACAAGTTGACTGAGGTGATCTATCCTCTTATGTAAGGCTGTTCAAAGGTCTACTTTGCATTAGTGTACAGAGACAGAGATCTGGCACGACAGGCCGATCTTTGTTTGAGAAGGGGCATGTCTACTACGTATAGTTATTTAACGTGTTTGTGATGTTATTTAACTTGTCTGTGTGTGTGTGTGTGTGTGTGTGTGTGTGTCCAGCTCTCCTTCTCACCGACCACCCCTCTGGGCAATCACATGCGGGTGATGTCCCTTCTGACGGGCCTCCTTCTGTCCTGCTGTGGTCTGGGGTTGCTGTGTGGTCTATGGGGTCCGGCCCATGGCATGCACACCCTGGCATTCATGGCTGCAGAGGTAAAATGTCTAGCTTGGAAATCACCCATGACGTGAGCCGCCCCATATGGTTTTAGATAGATAGATAGATAGATAGATAGATACTTTATTGATCCCCAAGGGGAAATTTAAGGTCCCAGCAGCTTACAAAAACACACACAACATATACTACAGTGTACACAGGATGATAAGAAGCATTAGATGCATTAGATCTGGACTAGATCCTCTAGTTAAAAAAAAAAAAAATTCATTTGCAAGTCAGTGTGGGATGTCTGTGTTACATTGATATTATCCCATATAGATTAAAGGTGAAGAGACCCCAAATGATCCTGTAATTGATACAAATGTACAGGAGGTTAAACAGCACAAAAACATCAATTTTTACTGATGGTGGTCCAATAGCCATGAATCAGGGCAGTGGTGGTGTAGCGGTTAAGTAACTTGTTTAGCTTGTAAGTAGCCTAGAAATTGTGGGTTTAAATCCTGCCTACCACCGTTGTGCCTCTAGGGGAGACTGACTCACTGACTAACTGACTAAAATATGGTGATTTTTATAAAGGCGTCTGCCAAATGCATGCGTATACATACAAATGAATGGCTTCTGAATGTCCTGGTTTCTTGATCCTGTCTTTCTGCCCTTCTTTTTATCCAGTGTATGTTGGTGACTGTGCGCACTGGCCATGTCATCATGCGGTAAGTTCATGCGCACCATCAATCATCTCATTTATTGCTAGTATAGCCAGACTTGGCCGACTCCTGCTCAGTTCGGAGAAAATCCCTTCTCTCTTGCTTCGGTAATCCAGAACAAGCTGAAATTGTAATTTGTGTGGTGATGGAAAATAAAGATAGATTAGGACAGGCTTAATTAAGGAGGCAGGCTCAGTAATTAAAGGATTATACTTGAGCTTAGAAACAGTAGGTTAATCATACAGACTTGTATCAATGCAATGTTAGAGTTATGTGTATATATGGACGTATTCCCTCGGGTATAATAGCATTACCCAAACTTGCAGTTTGGGCTATTTGGCCTGACTGTGCCTTTTTTTTAATCAAACTGGGCTAAATACCACTTATCACAAGCTTACGGCGCACATATTTAACACCTAGACCTAGTAACAGTTGCCTGTATCCCATAGAGTTATATTGAACAGACCACAGAACACTGAGAGAATGGAACCCTTTGTAATTATCCAGAGTTCACCAAGTTTAAGCTCTAGAACCTAACCAACCTTCCAGTAGAGGCACATGAGAGGCGCATGTGTTCTGTGTCACTGAGCCGCCTCCCTCTGCCTTCACTCGTTTCCTCAGCTACTCCATCCACCTCTGGGATCTGAACCACGAGGGCACCTGGGAGAGCAAAGGAAGCAATATCTACTACACCGACTTCATCATGGAGATGGTCATGCTGTCCCTGGACCTTATGCATCACATCCACATGTTGGTGAGTTCCCAGAGCACTCCTCCTCTGTGCTCCACTGACACATTTGAGATACCAAATCACCCGAGAGAGTACTGAGAGAAATGTGTGCATCTGAAATTGCAGGAAATGGACGTAATGCATCTGGCATCTTACTATGAAAGGAAATCCAAAATAACCCTTAATGTTGTTAGCGAGCGATGAAATGTCCATGTGCTGGTCTCATGCTCATTGGTCAAACTGGACTCAGTTCCGCCCCCACACACTGGGATGTTGATGGCAATTGGCTGGTACTGTATATTTGGCCACCTCCCTTTTCTCCCACCTTGCATTGTTTGTAATTTCTGCATTTTTCTGCAGCTGTTTGGAAATATCTGGTTGTCCATGGCCAGCCTGGTGATCTTCATGCAGCTGCGCTACCTGTTCCACGAGGTGCAGCGGCGGCTGAGGCGCCACAAGAACTACCTGCGCGTCATTGACAACATGGAGGCCAGGTAAAGCCTCAGCACTTAGCTCTCAGCCCATGCCACTGGCCACCTCTTCTGCTTGGCTGCCATGCTTAGGGATTTACTGCAGGCCTGCTTGTGTAATGGGTAGGCTCCTGGCACAGATTTAGTGCGTCTGTAATCCTTGCCCAGGTTCTGAATTAACGAGAGGTGGAGAGAATGGGGGTGTGTGGGAAGAGAATGAGGTAGACTGTCAGTGTAAAGTTAATAGGCTCTGTTTTGCAGGCAGTGTTTGTGTTTGTTGAGAGTGTGTTGGAGCATGCAAGTGAATGGCTTCGGGCTTACTTCATGGTCTATTTTCACAGATTCGCGGTGGCCACAGCAGAGGAGTTGGCAGCCAACAATGATGACTGTGCTATCTGCTGGGATACCATGCACACTGCTCGCAAGCTTCCTTGCGGACACCTCTTCCATAAGTGAGTAGTAGATCCCCTGACTGCTGAGGTTCTGCAACCTTTTTTTATTCTTTAGAACAACTGGTTAGGTTTTTCTGGAGTCTGGACAAGGTGATGTTGGTTAAGGCTTCAGTATTGTGTGTGTTTTTTTACAGTATTTTTGTGTTCCCTTTCAATGTTTTTGCTTTCCCACGCAATGCTTTTTGTGTTCCCTCCCCAAGCCTGGACATTCCTCCTCTTGAGTACTGCAGCTCTGTAGTTCAGACTTCACTCATGGCAAGCCAGGCCAAGCCAGCAACGACTCCAAACCCTGTTTGGACATTATGGAATTTTGGACATATTACAAACATTATGCAGCCATGAACGACCAAGGATTAATTTGGCCATTTAATGTGGTGCAAAGCCTGCAGATGACATACGAAAAGCTTATTGAAATGGACAACTGTGAGCAGAGACCGATATTTGCTATTTTGCAAATCGAAGCTCACAATCACACTAAGTAACCAAAGAGCATGCTGCTCCATTGCAACCTACCTACCTATTTACCACCTCGAGCCTAGCTAGGCTCAGTACATTTTATGAATTTTCCTGCAACTTACTTTATTTTGTTCTTTTGTTGAACTGTGCGTTCAAAAATTCATTGAGTATGCACAGGTCACATGCTTAGCAACAGATGTAGGTCATTTGTGACACCTCACACAATGATGGCAAGGTTTTGAGTATACAAAGGGAGTTGGCCAAGTTGAGTTAAGTTCTTATCTGGACTGGGTACATGGGTGCGTTTGGTATACAGATAGACACACAGAGATTTTATTTATCCAGAAGGTGTGTGTTGTCTGCATACCCAAATATGTTTTCACTGCCGTTCGGCTGAAAGTTTCTCATATTTCCTGCTCTAGTTCCTGTCTACGCTCCTGGTTGGAGCAGGACACCTCGTGCCCGACCTGCCGGCTGCCCCTGAACATCAGCGGAGAGGGGAGCCATGCCCGTGACCCTCAGCTCAGGGGGGCCCTGGAGGGCAACCTGGCACCTGGGGGCCCTGCCGCAGACGCCCGCCCCCACATCAACCAGCACAATCACTTTTTCCACTTTGATGGTAAAGGCCTGAGCTGGATCTTTGATGTGGGCCTAGATAGCCTTTTATTATGCCAAATGAGCAGGACACTGTTTGCCTTAATTGGCCCCACTTCAACACACAGTACTTGTCACAGCCCCACAGTCTTTGAAGTGAAGGACACGTTTGTAAAGTGTCTTTGCAAGTCTTTTGTATTTACTGAATAATTTTCCGTATTTGTTGCTAATTTTGTACAAATTTAGTAAATTCATATGTAAAGTTGTATGCCACAAGTTGTATTTTTGTTTTTGTTGTTGTTGTTGTTGTTGACCTTTAGTATTCTTGACTTACAGGTTCTCGCATTGCCAGCTGGCTTCCCAGCTTCTCAGTGGAGGTCATGCACACCACCAACATGCTGAGCATTGCACAGGCTAACAACTCGCAGCTCAATGCAATGGTGAGGCACTGTTTAAAGAAGTTACACAGGTTGAAAAAGAATGTTCATTTATAGAACTAGCACTAAAAATAACTGAAGCACTATCCCCTAGCACTATGCTCCTTAAGGTTTCTGCTATGTAGCTTGATTGTTATCCTCGTTTTGTAAGTCGCTTTGGATAAAAGCGTCTGCTAAATGCATAAATGTAAATGTAGAACTAATTGTGTTACAGGATTTTAAAAAATGTCTTGCTTTTATTTAGTCTTGTTCAAGAATTCTTCCATTCATTCCATCTGTTCCATTCAGTATTTTTGTGTAATTAGTGGCGTGACAACTAGAACAAGACAAACAAATAGTGGTGTGACAACTAGAACAACACATGCAAATGGTTCATGATGCCCTTTAAAGATATAAAAGGACAGTTTACATGACTATGAACTATTCTTAGAACTTGCCAACTCGATTTGTGTCTTTGCCTGTCTGCCACCATATGTAGATAGACTGCTCTTTAGAAAACCAGGATCTGACTTTACAAACATCCCTAACCTTGTTTACTTCACAAACATCCCTTTCGTCCTAGGACAAGAAATACCAAAATTAGAATTTAGTATGTTTCTTCTGCTGTGTTTGAAAAGAAATCGGTGTTGTATTCCAAATTAATGTTTTTTTTTTTTCTAAATCACACTCCAGGGTTCATACGTTTTGAAAAAACCTGGAAAAGTTATGGAATTTGAAAAATGCAAATTCCAGGCCTGGAATGGTGTTCGAAAAGTAAAAAGACCCAGAAAGTTTAGGAAAAGTCATGATTTTTTTTACACAGCATAATAATGTCTGATTTAATATTAAAAAGTTTATATAAATAGAACAAAATAAACAGTATTTCATGTCTCCAGTCTTAATGTTCAGTTCACTTCCTGTTCACTCACTTTATTCTTATTGTATAAAGTCGGCTTACATTTTAGGAGTACGTAGTCATGGAAATTTGCCAAAAAGTCATGGAAAATTATTGGTTAGTGTATGAACCCTGACACTCACTATGACTTCTTTTAACACAAATTTATTGGAGCACGTCAACAAACGTACGCGTTTCGGCGCTAGGCCATCTTCCGCATGTCTTCTGCGGCGTTGAGTTTCACAGAGTGTTTGCTAAGGGCTTCTTTCTTGTGTCTTCCCCCTGTGAAGGCCCATCAGATCCAGGAGATGTTTCCCCAGGTGCCTTACAACCTGCTGCTTCAGGACCTGCAGCTCACGCGCTCTGTGGAGGTCACCACCGACAACATACTGGAGGGACGCATCCAGGTGCCCTTCCCCACTCAGGTGTGTGTCGTCAGCTACAGTCATTCATTACCTGTCTGTGGAGGAAAATGAGTAGTCAGTAGTCAGCCATTTGACTGTTTTGATTCCACTTAAAGCACAAATATGGTGACAACAATTCAGCAACAGTATACATAACTTTTTAAGTGTAGAGTTATTTATTATTAAGCTGTGCTTGTGTGTGTGTGTGTGTGTGTGTGTGTGTGTGTGCGCATGTGGGTGTGTGTGACAGCAGGCAGTGGAGCGGGTTCCTCTCCAGGTGAGCGCGTCCCCTGACGAGCCGGCGGCAGAAAGCAGCTCCTCGGCTGCAGATGTGGCGTCTCCAGAGCCCGAGAGCCTGGAGGTGCGGGGGAGTCGCTTCTCCAAGTCGGCCGAGGAGCGCCAGAAGATGCTCCTGCAGAGGAGGGAGGAACTGCTTCAACAGGCACGCAGGTACTGTACACAGCGTGGGGCAAAATTCAAAGCTACACTACCTGATGTGACGAAGCAGGCGTTGTTTTTGTGTTGGTTACAGCCTAAGTACAGTTGGACAACATAAATGGTGCTCTTTGTTGCACTGTTGTAGAGAGTTAGCTTTGGGGCTATTTACTGAATTATGCTTTTACACTCACTAAGCTGGAGCAGTGGGCTGTGTGCTCCAACATGCCCAGAGAATAATAAGGGGTTAGCTGCCTTGCTCAAGGACGTTTCACTCCTGGTCTACTTGTGGGGGATCAAACCAACAACCCCATTTGGTTTCAAGGCCAAATCCCTTAGTATTAAGCCGTGACTAGGGATGGTTAAGGGACAGTGAGCTCTAAAAAGCACCATGAGACAAATTCTGAGTTTATAGACTCTGAATTGCTTTGAAATTGAAATACACATGCACTAAAAATGAGATTTAATTCCCAGCCCAGGCATTATACTGTATAGTGTTTGGATCCGTACTGCAGCATATCTAAGCTACTGTCTCTGTGTGTTTTCTTCCCTCTCACAGGAGGTTCATGAATAAGAGCCCAGGAGAGGAAGAGGAGGACGAGGATGAGGACGAAGATCTGCCATCTCTGGAGGAGGCCGAGCCCAGCTCCAACCCAGCACTGCGCAAGCGCCACACGCTGGCAGCTGCTGCTGAGCGACGCATGCAATCACAGCAGGACCTGACGGAGTGAGAGCGGACATTGAGGACCCATGCAGCACACACACACACACACACACACACACACATACACACGCGCACACACACACCAATAAATGCTACAAAACCAGTACAAGCAGCCTGCACTCTATTGCACCCAGCCTTCTCTTATAGTAGCTGAAAGTACCAACCAGGAAGCAGAAGACACGCAGAGAAGACCTGCTGCTTTTAGGGCTGCCTTAGTCAGATCTGATTGATTGGGGGAGTCGACCCGTTGTACTCCGAATCACTAGAAGCCTATAAGCTTTTCTCGACGAGTGCTGGCATGTTATTGAAGCTTTCAGTGTTGCAGGGGGATATTTCGAAGATGCCCCCCGGTGGAAGCATGCGAGTTTGAGATGGCCGCTGCATGGTTTGGGTTCAGAAACATGGTGTGTCGCAGATCTTTGACACATTGTGTCTGTTCTTATGTTTTGAGGTCCGGAGAGAGGAGGAGAGAAAGGAGAGGCTAGCGGTCTGCTTGTGTTATGAGCAGGGATGTTGGTGTGCTGTGGGTTCTGGAATGTTATACTTCATCTCTTCTCTGTTTTTCTTCTCACTATTGCTCTTGAGCCAGATTCTACCGCTGGAGTGTTCTCTTTGGATTCAGTTAGAGACAGAGATGGACTTTGATCACTCGTCACACATATAGCTACAGCTTACGGTTACATATCAGACCCTCACATCATTGTCTTCCTAATGAGACACTATCAGTCAGACATTTTATCCAGCATCTTTGTTGTTGATAACAGCATAGAGCTTTTGTCAGCGTCTGTTGCAACCCCACCAAACCCCTCCATCCTAACCTCCATGGTTTTATTTTTCTGATGTAGATGGAACCATTGTTGCTTTCTGTTTTTCCCAGTGTGTCACACAAACCAGCTTCCACCACTGCTCGACTGGCATATTACCTTTTAAGTTTGCCTTCTGTTAGTATCATTGACTGTTATGGTAATATCACAAACTTCAATGGAAATTTTTACCTAAAAATGATCAATATTTTTAAGAATGTATGGGTTACGTTTCTTACAGTCTTAAAGGGACACATTTCCTCTATTGCACATGGTATTCAAACAAAACAAAAAAGAAAAATGTGAGGCAAAGCATTGATGCACCGGAAAGAAGGAAACGAAAATATTTTTTATCATAACACTTAGACCCTTTGTACAGTATGGTTTCTCATGTTGAATTTTATTTTATTACCTTCTGGAAAGAGGCAGAAATTATTAGTAACTGTTTATTCCTTAACAAATAAGAGACCTGGAAGTTGCTGTCGTAGTGCCTGGCCACAGCGTTACCAATGTTATTTTATATTTGTTGTGTAACACCACTGAAGGTATTACTTTAGATTTTCTTTAGATTGTTGAATATCAACATAGAGAAACTAACATGCATGGTCATGGTATAAATCTAAGATGTGCAATGGGAGATTTTATTTCAAGTTGGTGGACATTCAGTTTGCCCTATGCAAACTTTTTATTTTTATCAGTTATATATCACTTTATTTCTAAATCCTTTATTTTTCAAAATGAGATGTTTTTTTTCCCTGTGTTATGGTCTGAAATGTTTTCTTATTGAGAGATGGACAGTAGGGCCTACTGATAGAGCTTTATCATTAAATTATTGTGCCTAAACTGGAGAGCAGTGTCATTGCTGAATTGATTAGTTTTTATATGTGTTATAATTGTACCATTATGACTATATCTGCTAATTAAAGTTTTTAAATTACGCTTTATTCGTCTGTATTTCTCGTGTTTGTTTTTATGGATGTCCACAATGTGGCTCAGCACAAGAGGGCAGTGCTGAGACTCCTGGCTGTTTTATAAAGTCAAATGTAACGGCATCATGGGTGGAGCGTATGAAGATGGACAAAATGTAACGCTTAGAGCTATTTTGCACAGCTGATATAGAATATCGTGACATCCCTAGTCATGCAGTCTGAGTAGCTCTGGAAAAGACACTGTAAGTCTTCATTTTTTGTTATCGAGATACTGTATGTAACTGTAGTCAACAGCTTAATAGCTGTGGCAAAAAAAGTTTTTTTTAGATGGACCAATTAACATTTATGCAACTAAAACATTTACTATGATGATTATTATTAGGCCTAATAATAATATTATGAAAACAGTCGTATCCGTGTTTAGTGTCTCTGTTAGAAGATATTTATAATTTGCTCTAAACGTCAAGTCAGTAAACACATTTGCACACGCAAACTTGTTGATGTAAAACAGGAAATGCTGCCTGATTTGTGTGGAAGGAAAATTGCCTGGGTGTATTTAGCATGGTTTGTCATGGTAATTCGGTCTGATGAGAACTCTGGGTCAAGCTTAAAAACACAAACTTTGGACCTCATGGCAAAATATCCACTAATAGACGGGTAAGAAATCTCATATGATCAAATTATTATTATATTGCTGATATTGCTAGTTATGTGTTTTTTTTTATGTTGGATGGTTCTTATGGTTTATGGCTTAGACTTTTGATTATTTATGTGGCAGGCAATTTATGATATAACTGTCCTTATTGATTAAAAAAGATTACTTGTGACTTTATAGGTTTGTTCATTATTTTACTTGTAATAATATGACTCTTTCTAGCCATAATGACCTTGCACTACAGCTGAGGATCAGACATAAGAATAAGCTAAGTCAGATTGACCCATACACCATTCCAAAGGTTGCCACAGACTTAAATCGCCTTCACGCTGGCCATGTTGGGGCACAGGTAACTTGACTCGCTTCTCTACATATTTTTAGTGACATCTAGTGATATTTTAGAGTATATATTCGGCTTGTCTCTTGTCATGGCAGGTATTTGCTGCCTATGTTTTGTGCACTGCCCAAGACAAAGATGCTGTGCGACTGGCCCTTGAGCAAATTGATGTGATTCTCCGGCTGTGTAGTGAATGGCCAGGTTTTGAGCTAGTCACTTCATCTGAAGGTATACTATACACCTACTGTATATGCAATGAACTAGTTGAACTGTCCTTTGAATGTGAATCTACTCAATCAACCTCAGTCATTCTCATTCATTTTGTGTCCTTTTTTCCATTTGGATTCAATTACCTTTTGTGAAGGAAACTCATTAAGATAATTTCGACATGCCACTGGTTGCTGTAATGACGGATCGGAAAACGAAATGGTGTACTTGGGTCTTTCCTTGAATTAAATGCAATTTCAAAGTGTTTCCTTTGTAAATATGACTCCTCTGTAAGTGTGACCGCCTACATGTGAAAAAGTATAGTAAAACAGTAGGCCAAATATCTCAGATGGAATATACATTGGGAGTTGAAAATATAAGTGTTCATCATTGTCCTTTATGACATTTGCTTATGTATCTGGATTGTTTTTGTTTCTTGTTGTTGTTTGTTTATTCCTCTCAAGAGCTGAAGAACACTAAGAAGATCGCATGCATGCTCAGTCTCGAGAGTGGACACGTTATAGACAGTTCCCTTCCTGCCTTACGCATGTTCTACAGACTAGGAGTGAGGTCAATGGCTCTGACCCACACGTGCAACACGCCCTGGTAAATTCAGCTAGAAGATCTCCATGTCCATGTAATTAAGTCATGTTTAGTGTAATTTAATTGAATTGGATGACTCCATGGAAAGTGGATCCTTTGTGTTTGTGTTTTTACCTAAAGGGCTGAATCGTCATCCAACATCTATCCCATGTACAAAAAGAACAACAACAGTTTATCGGAATTTGGAAAGGTACAGTAGGAGCTGTGGTTAAAAAATCAACCAAACTAGATGATCAGAGACTCGGAGATAGGATATAACTAAGTACACTCAAATTCTGTACTTTTCAAGTGTCTATACTTTCCCTTAGTATCTTCTGACATTTTTGTCTTCACATGTAAAACTTATCTTTGGTGAGGCGTTTTCACTTGCAGCCTGTGGTTAGAATGCTGTTGGCAATGTTCACTTTTGTAACATATGCACTAGATGCACTAGAGCAGTGACGCTCAATTATTTTCCCTCAAGGTCTGAATTGTGTCAAACATGCCAAGCCAAGAGCCTTTTTTTTTTAACCACTGATAAACCATAGATTGAATGGGTGGTGTCGGTTAGAACATCACAAAGCACTTTTTTTTTGCTACTATCTGCACTTGAATGAACTTTAGAGAGTGAAATGCAGTAAGGATAAGGAAAACAAATATTAACTTAATTGGGATTTGTTAGTTATTATTTGTTAGGTTATTATTATTTATTTAGTAAATATTTCCCTCATATTCTGCTCATTCCTGTGTGTTAATGTATTGTTCTTTGTAAGCACAGTACTACATGTGTTGTCATGTAGTTCTATACAGTCAATTCAGTATGATTTCAATGCTCAGCCCTAATCGTGATAAAAGTTTTTATCATCCCAGCTAAGGCTGCACGATATTGTAAAAACATGCGATATGCGATATGGTTGGTGAATATTGCGATATCGATATTATTGCGATATTTGCCATTTAGGTTATCTAATCAAAGAAATACATCTTTAAGGTGGCAAAATAAGCAGTATATAAGTTTATAATATGAGTATACATTTTCAGATGTAATTTAGGGCTGCACACTATTAGGAAAATATGCGATATTGCCGTTGCGTGTTGCGATGACGATATCACACGCGATAAGTAAGTTAATGTCTTTCTGCTTTGATTTGCTGGTAACATAGAAATATAATGACTTGTCTATGCAAAAATGTAATATAAAAAAATAGTATGGAATAAATATAGAAATCCTATGAATTGAACATTTTTAAAAAACTTTAAATATTAATAAATATATTTAAATATAACTAAAAATAAACACACAATAAAATGCTATAATTTTAATTAAGTTCTTAGCCAGAAAAAATAGCAACAGGAACAATCTAGATCAACTAAACTACAGGCGTTTGGGAAGTCACTGGGCACTATGTAATGTCTGTGTGTGCACACTTGTGTAGGAATGCTGTATTATAGCAAAACCAGCGCGTTTACTTTGCTAGTCTTTAAACATGTGCATTGGCATGTTACAATATTTCCTGATGCGCTATAAATTCTCTTTGAAGGTAAACTAGTTGCGATATATTGCAGTCTTTCGCAATATGTATATAGCACATGTTAATATCGCGATAACGATAAATTTGCGATATATTGTGCAGCTCTAATCCCAGCAATGCATCATGTTGCCCTCATCTATGTGTCTTATCTGTGCTGTCCAGGCTGTGGTGCAGGAGATGAACCGATTGGGGATGATAGTTGATCTCTCCCACTCCTCTCGTGACACTGCGTGGGCAGTGCTGAGCGTCTCCAAAGCCCCTGTTATATTCAGTCACTCTTCTGCCTTTAGTGTGTGCAACCACACCCGTAATGTTCAAGACGACCTTCTGCAAGCACTGGTTAGCCAACACACACACACACACACTCTCATACTCAGACACACACACACACATGCCGTCTCACTCATTCACTGATGCTGACCAAAATGTTCTACTGTGAGTCAGTACTCTTTTTTTCCTCACAGGCTTGCATTCTGAAATCTTTTTTTGTTTTAATTAATTTTTTTTTTTTAGAAAGCGAAAAATGGACTCATTATGGTGAATTTGTACAGTGGATTTGTTGCATGTAACCGCAAAGCTGATATTTCCGTCGTTGCTGGTGAGATGTCATATTCTACCATGTCATATTCTACCACTGTACAGCCACTTCACCTCACTGTACCTCAAAAACGAACACCACCTTTCTGTCTTTCCTCATTTCAGACCATTTTGACCACATCAAGAGTCAAGTTGGGGCTGAAACCATTGGCATCGGAGGGGACTTTGATGGTGCTTCTGGGTAAGTGTCCAAGGTCTGCTGTAGCAGATGCACATTCACAACAGGGCATTATTCACATTCAGGTGTTCACTTATTACTGATATCATCAGCGCCACCACACTGGGTGCGGTGCAACAGAACCATAGAGAGTTTTTTTTTTTTTAATATATTTTTGGGCTTTTTTGATAGGACAGTGGAGAGAGACAGGAAGTGAATGGGAGAGAGAGCAGGGATGGGATCCGGAAACGACCACGGGGCGGGAATCGAACTTGGGTCGCTGGCGTACGGTGCAGGTGCCCCAGCCAGTTGCGCAACAGCTGGGGCCTGAATCGTAGAGAGTTAAGAACCAGTTGTTTGTGGTTTCCTGTAGCATTTATTGTCCATCATTTATGGTGTGCAGATTCCCAGAGGGCTTGGAGGATGTGTCCAAATATCCCTCCCTCATTCAGGAGCTTCTGCGCAGGAACTGGACAGAGGCTGAGCTGGCAGGAGTCCTCAGGCTCAACTTCATCCGGGTACTTGAGGAAGTTGAGAGAGTGAGTGCTTTTAAGATACGTAATGTACCAAGATAGTCTACCGAATAGCACTGTTTTATGGCTTCCTGCAAACTGTTGGCTACTTAGCAGACTTAGCTACTTAATTTTATCCTAAGTGGCCACATTTTAAGTAAAAAGGGCAAAACATTAATAGATATATTATTTTCAGTGTTAATTATTTTCTGTTCTGTGTTTTTTATGCATTTATAAGAAATGTTCTATGTTCCTAGATTTGGATTAGCATTTTTTGGTGATGTTATAATTTTGACATACACAATTTTTCTTTTTTTGTTCTCTTATTGTTTATTCCTTGCAAGGTATTTGGATTTGCTAATCAGCCACAAAGGTTGTGTAATGCATTAAGCACTCGGCGTTGTTTGTCCTGAGCAGACAATGACTTCTAAACAAGTTTCACATTGCATAGCTACAGTACATTCTCATATTTCATCCCCAGGTGCGAGACAAGTTAAAAGACATCCGTTCCAGTGAGACAGAGATCCCCCTGAAGGAAGTTGACAACCCTTGCCGCCTGGTGCTTGCCCATCCCAAAACTTCTCAGAACTCCGCCAGGATGTCCCCGGTTCGAAATAAGAGTGGTTTGGAGCTGTCGTATGGATCTCTCATGTGCTTGCAGCTCATGCTTTATGCTCTTCTCCATACACAGTAGAAGCGCAGAAGCAACTTCCCCTCCTCAGGGCTTAGACTGGAAGCTCACAGGCCAGATAGAGCACTTTATTTAAGGTCAAAATAAGTTTTATTAAACAAATAATAAGTTTGATTGCTTTAACACACGCACACCGATCTCTACAAAGTGCACAACAATACGCTACACTACATTCCAGTTTTTGTTATTACAAACCCCGCACACCAGAGCCAAATAGTCACCCCCGCCACCTGTTGGTTACGATTCAGTTCTATTTTGTCAGGGTCGTTTAACAAAATCCATTGGTGATTCCACCGGCTACTATGCTGTATTCACTGGGTGCCGTGCAACACTCGTGTGTGGAGGACAGTTAAATTGTAGAGGTCAGAAATATTCTGCAGTAATGATGGAGTTGAGTACAGAGACATTTAGACTTACAGCTCAAAGGCTAGAGCACTTTTTAAAGGCTGAATTGAGTTGTTTTATTAATTGATCGCAAGGCCGGTTTCCTAGCATTGGTGACCTAGGCCAGGAAAGGCTAGATGCGCCCTTAATTGATTATTTAAATGGTAAATGGACTGCATGTATATAGCGCTTTTCTACTCCTACGAGCACTCAAAGCGCTTTACAATGTATGCCTCTCATTCACCCATTCACACACATGCATTCATAATCCGGTGGCAGTGGCTGCCATGCAAGGTACCATCCTGCCACCGGGAGCAATCGGGGTTCAGTATCTTGCCCAAGGATACTTCGATGTAGTCAGATGGAGTGGGGCTCAAACCTGCAACCCTCCGGTTACCGAACGGCACCTCTACCATCTGCGCCACCATCGCCCCATAATTCATTAAAATTTTGATTATCAGTTTGGTCAGAGGAAGTTATCCTTGTTATGCATCCTATGCTAGCACACATTTAATTGGACCGATAGCCAGATGTGGGGCATCATTGGGTTGGCATTAGGCTTACTTGGGGAGCAAAACACTATATGGATGCAAAATGGGTCGAACATATTTTGTGTGGCCAACACATAGCTGATCTAGGCTAACAGGAAATACAATGCATAGATCCATGCCAGAGAAGTCTGGCAAGAGCTCAAACCTTTGAAGGGACATTGGAATGAAGCAATGTAAAAAGAAGATTTCTTTATACCTGTATGATATTTATTTACCCAAATAGTAAGTAGTTTGAAGTTTCATATGTGGCACTAAGAAGTTTTAAGTAGATAAGGTTGAATAGTTGGAGAGTTCAATATGTATATACACAGTATATATATACAGTATATAATAAATAGGACAGATATTTGAATATGTTCGCTAAATATGAACATTGATAACCACAGTGTAGGATCCTGTGTTGTTGGTTTTGTAAAGTATTGTGAAATATAATCTTTGAAATGTATATTATTGTGAAATACAATTTATATGTGCCTTGAGAAGTAAATGCTACAATATTGTATCAACTTAACTGTGGTATATTATTGAAAATGTTAACTTTACAGCTGCATTGAGCAAATGATTCGTTATGGTATTATTTATAATAACAAAAAGAAATGTTAATCTAAACATTCAGTCTCACACATTTCCAATATATATATATTTATTAAATCTTTATAAATGTGCTGAATGTTAGGCAAGCATAAAGCAGAGATAGACATCTTGTTCTGGTCTTCATTCAATATTTATTATTTAAACGTCAGATTCCCCAGCTGAATAATGTTTTTGTTTCTACAAGCAAAAATACTTTTGTTTTATAAATAATATTATCCACTGTGATAACATTCTGACGTTGGTCCTATTGAGTATTGTGCATGAATTTACAAACTATCCCATAGGATTATCAACACACATTTACACATTCATTCAGAAATACAATGCAGAAAAAATATACAAAAGTCATAAATTACGTACTCTGCAAAATGCTCCGTTACTCTTTTACAACGTTCTGCATTTACAGTTTCCATCAGTAATCCAAGCAACAAACCCCACTTCGTTTTACTATCTACAACCTAATACTTGATCCCAATGGGGGTGGAATAAAACAAAAATAAATAAGAAAATAAATTATTTTTTCTCCCCAACTCAAAAACAAACCAACATTTGGCACTTCTGCTCGCAAAGGCAGTGTAAGTATGCTCAACACTGGAAACCTAGAGGAATGTTAGCTGGCCTGAGCCTTTACATGAGTGTCAATGCAACTGGAAAAAAATTGACTGTTTATATGTAACCTAAGCTATACTGTAGAGCGGAAATCTTTTCAAACTGTTGCTAAATTGTTGTCAGAAATGTGCCTTGGATTGGAAGTCAGCAGGTTTTTCTAACACACATTCCCACTGCCCCATGCAATGCTTGTTCCAAATGTCAATTCATGCCAATTACAATCTGTAAAATCCAAAAATCAGATAAATGATTGTTCAGTGGTGTGACCAGGGAAATATATGCAGTTGAGATAGGGCACTGAATCAACCTTGTCAAAACGTTTAGTTAAGGTCCCAACTTCCCTTGCTCCTGAATATTTTGTGCATTTGCGATTATATGGATAACCTGGTTTAGGGAAACTCTTTTTGTCTGAGTGCCATACACATTTTTCATCTTATGTGTGTGGCATGTTTAAAACTATCAGCCTAACCCAGCCATTTATTATTATTGTGTCTGGCTGTCTGTCTGTCTGGCTGCAGCTCTCATGGGTTCTCCTGTGAAATGCTGTGACAGTAAAACCCCAGTGACCAGGACAGGTCATGAGTAGATAGTAATGACCTCCCGACCACCTCCTCTCACCAACAGAACTCGCTCAAGTCCCTCGGTTAGCACTTCCAGGAACTCCATATCTGTGAATCAGTTAAGGGCCACACAGTACTGTACATAGAGATAAAAAAAAAAAAACAAGACGCCTCCCATATGAACATTACAGTGTTTAGGCTACTCATGCAGCCAGATTTCAACAAACCACCACATGCAGTTTATTCAATCATGTACATACAACCTAAATCTCTTAGCTGATGCCAACAGCGGTAGCGCGAAGGATACAGTTTTCATCCCCGTCGGTATTCCGTGGTGGACCAGGCATGTTGAGCAGCACCAGTCTCGCATCGTGTGATCTGTTTACAATGACTTCATTCAGTTTAACAGCTGTGTGCATTCTCCGAACATTAGACTGATCCCTGAAAAAATGCAAATAAAACCTCTAGTAAGTAAAAACACGACAAATCTAGCAATAGTATTTGTTGAAACGGACTCCAGGGAAACAAGCAGCAACACGCTAGAAGCTGACTTACAGACCGGCCCACTCTCTGCTTGTGCAACAGCAAAGACAGAGTGAGAGAAGGAGCATTAGAGCGACAAGGTTAAAACAAATGCTTCACAATCAGCAGTCTGGAGTGTGACGTTGGGGCTTGTTTGGAGCCTACATACGGTTTGATACTGATGAGTTCTCGGAAATTCTCTGGGGCGTTGGCGCGGTTCCTTCTCTCAGCCTCGCACTTCTCCATGGTCCAGGTCATCTGAATCTTTTCAGGCACAGGTTCCGGCACATCCTCCTCCTCGTCGGAATACAAGCTTCCCATGCGGATCATGGAATGCCGGTCCTTCACAAGCTGGGCCTGGGGAAATGTGTTAAAGGTTCCATTGACCATGTTAAGAATATTTCCTTATTGCCACATGATGGAGGATTTCCCATACATGGAGATCCCCTATATATGGAGACCACACCCATCGGAATCATATTATTTTTGGAAAATGCTTAGCTGACGATATACATGTATATTTTTAAAGCATGTTTATGTTTACATGTTACAAGCCAACAATGAAATTATGTCCTGTAACGACAGTACCTCTCTGTCTCTCTCTGCATTGGACAGCCTCATCTGTCTCAACATCTGAGACCGTTGCTCCATCATCAGAGTGCGCTCGTATGTGTATGCCGAGATGTCACTGTCATGCTGTGGGGGAAGTAATGTGTGAGACATGATAATCATGTGATATATTTAATATTTAAAACAATAATGTTGTTGTTAAAACTGCAAACAATGTATTCTGGAATTCCCTTCTTATCCCATCATAAAACTGTGCCTGTTTGGACATGAATGTCTACAGAACCACAGGGAGTTATATGTGTGGGGGCATGGTATTTGATGAGTTTACATGGAGGTCTTTACAGTGTGTGAATTGAGTTGCGAAATGCATAGAACACTGGAGACTACTGTACCATCTCCACCACCTCCACCTCCGCCTCTATCCTCAGCTGATAGAGGAAGGTGGCCAGGTCCTTCTTCATCTGAATGCTGTTGTCATCCATCTGGGCCACTGTGAAGATGCGCATCTTACACTTCCGCCAAACCTTCGCAATGAAGACGAGTAAACAAGGTTATGTTGTTATTATAGACTTAATCAGTGTGCCTCAAATTCTATACCAATGCACCATCTTACAGTCATCAGTCGAGAGCATAAACGGGGATAAGAAGAGGATGTTGTCCTCTCACCTTGTGCTGTTTTAGGAGAAAAGGAAGCAGCATGAGCATCCCACCATCGTGAACTATCCACCAAACGTCGATATGGCCGTCAGTGAAGCGCTCGTGGTTGCTTGGGTAAAAAGACACGTTCTTGGGCACCATGAGGGCCAGGTGAGCCGCCGTTATGCATCTGACAGTATCTGCAATGACACAAGCTAAACTTATCTGGGCTGCAGTGGATTAAACGGAACAAAACACAATGTCTTCCTATCTTGCAATCATACAACTGTGCCTGTTTGTACATGTTTACAGAAATGTTGAAACAGACACAGCAGTTAGGTATAGCTTGCTTCGTATATAATTTTAAAGGTCATGTTGCAAGGTTCAATGAGTAGTAAATTTGCGCTACTTTCTTGTTGTTAAACAGTTATCCATTGTGTTGGCTATCACAAAGCGGAATATAATACAAAAAAGTGGGTGTTTTTTGACTGCAATTCTTGATGATTCTAATTTCCCACCAACATTCCATTATGTATCGGGAAGAGACAGACCAAAGATGGCCACTGAGATCGTTGAGAGTGCCACACTGTGTTAACCAACATCATCAGCATCACATAGAGACAGAGGGGCTTTATTTATCCAGAAGGACATTGAGGACAATGCAATTAGCTGTACTCACTGATGAAGGTCTTCCAGGCCCGTGGATCTTCACTCTGTCTCCAGCCGTACGGCCAGCCCATGACCACAGTATTGTGCTTCATCCCGCCCAGACCGCACGACTGAATGAGGTGGGCAATGCCCTCGCGCACCTTGGCCGCCACCACCGCCTGACAGAACCCTTTCACCTTCTCAATCTCCATCATGTTTTTAATCGCCTGAATGAAGAAAAAAAAGTTGTGTGAAATTCAACATTATGCATAGAAGTCGAGGAACATAACTAAGAGACCAGGTATGTGATTTTTAAGGCGTTTTACCTGTTCAGCTGCCTGGGTTTCACCATAGCTATCGAGGAAGTTGCCCTGAATGACTGACCCAACGATGGTCAGGCCTTTCCCAGCCTTCAACTGTGAAGCAAAGGTGAGGAGTCGGGGATACTTCACGTGTAGATCTTCATCCAACTTCAAGAGCACCAGTAGCTGAGGCCTGAGAGAACAACAGAATGCCATGACGGAAATTAGAAGTAAAGTAGGCTATTCCATGTGGGCTGTGGTAGATCATTGGAGGTAAGGATGTTATGTGCTTATGAAGTTTTTTGTGTTTGTGCAGGATCAGTCAAAATAGACCTCTAGCAAAAGACACAAGGAAAAAAGAGTGGCTCTGGTATCTAAGGAAATTTTGACGTTTAATAACATTCCAAGATAGAGCATTTGGCCTTGACATTGCTCTGCAAACTCTGTTTTGTTTTGTTTCACTGACCTCCAGTTTTTGGTATGAGGGGGCCCTGCCTCAAGACGAAGGAGGGCGTAGCGAGCAGCGCTCAACGACAACCCCCGTATTCCATCCCCCCACTCCTTCTCAGCTCTTCAAGAGAAAGAAAGAAAGAGAGAGAGAGAGACCATCAGATCCAAACTGTTACACTGAACAGACCTCCCTAGTCAACAGTATAAACCACGATTTTAGAGAAAAGATAAGAGGCTCAACTCACCCTTGGTATTCAATGTACTTGTATATCATTCCAGCAATCCCCATAGCCACAATGGCATAATACCAGGAGGAGATGAACATCAAAGCCAAGCACATGCTCATCCCCAGGAAAGAGAGAGCCCTAAAAACACAAGGTTTATGAACACCTTGTACTCGTCAGATAATATTGTTAGTAGTAGTGTCCACTGCAGTTAATACTCTTCTTCAGATAATATTGTTAGTAGTAGTGTCCATTGCAGTTAATACTCTTCTTCACATAATATTGTTAGTAGTAGTGCCCATTGCCGTTAGTAGTGTTCATTGCAATTGTAAATGCAAATCTTCTGTGCAACCTTGGGCTTGCATTATTCAAGAGACCACAACCCCTATCTAGGAAAACTGATTCTAAGAAATGATTAACAGTTGAGCAGTGAGTATCCCGTGAAATTCCTGGGAATTGACACCTGAAGCAGTGGACAATACAACTGGACATCCCTGGTGTTGTAACTATTCAGAGGACTCACCAGTGGTAATATTTGAACCTGGGCCTCCAGTTGGGAGTTCGGAGTAGTGTTTGAACTGCACAGGCTAAGTTCACAAATAGGTAGCACATCAGGAAGAACCTGTTGGGGAATGTAAAGCATTAAAAGTTGACATGTGAATAGATGTATGTTGAAATGTGTGTTAGTTCTAGGGCAATACCAGCATCATGAATGTGACAGAATGTCACCAAGACCTTTTTTTCTATTCCAGATAAGCGCCTTGGGTTTCAAACATAATTCCAGATAAGTGTCTTAGATGAATGCTATTGTAGCTAAATCTCCTTTGAGGAAGTGTAATTAATGTGTTGTAACTATCTAGTGCGTGCCAACTTGAGTGTGGTCTCACATTGAGAGAATAGGTGCCACCATATCCAGTGATGCAATGAGAATACCCAGCTCAGCAATGAGGCCCGTCAGAAGCAGCGCCCATGTGGGCTCCCCATTGGCCTTGCTGTGTCCAAAGACCTGTTAGGAGAGCCAAACAAAACCACCCACGGTAAGCGAGTCTATACGGAAATGCAAAAACATGTTTTGCATAAGCTACCGCACTTGTTTGATGTCTGCTGACTGGTATGTTGCATGTAGGTACTTGCCAAAATAGTTTACTATTATTGCTACTACTACTATTACTACTATTATTAGTTGTTGTTGATAGAAAACATATATTTTCAAATAAAAAAAAAAACACAAAACCACAAAAAACACAGTAACAGCAACATATTGTTAGTAATTTTGGAGCGGCCCATACTTGTTGAGCATAACCCTACCCTGAGAAAAGGGATGATGTTGTCCTTGGCGATGGCCTGCAATAGTCGCGGAGCCCCGGTCAGTGACTGCAGCCCTGCTCCCACAGTGGAGAAGAAGGATCCCACCACAATGACCCAGGGGGAGGGCCAGGACAGCGTCCCCACCACCAGGTTTTTACGAACCGCGTCCCCGAACCTGTGTTATTCATTTCAACTCAGTACGTGCAACTCCGAGAGAGCCTTTCATAGCAACCACACTAAGTATGATGAATGAAGAAATGACAGTTCACATCACACCCAGCACCCACAGGCCAGGAGAGACAAACTCCTGATATCCAATCTCTAGTTAGACTTGATTTTTTGTATAGAAAAAGAAGCTCAACAAAAAGCCCAGTTGAGTAAAACTTAACACCAAGACTACCATTACTTGTATGAATCAGAATATTCACAGGCATACTGGAATCAACATTATTGTTTCTTGTACAGTTTATTGTTTCTCGTATAGTTCTACACTACCAGGGTTTACAACGGTGAATTTCATCAAAGTTTTCTTGACCTAGGAGTTGGAATCTATATATTGGAAAACAGGCATTCTGCACAGTGACCTGATGTACGACAATTGGCAATATTTCCTTACTTGTCTCTTAGAACAGCGCCCTCTATACATGCACCAAACAGGACCACGGAGCTCATATCTGAGGAGCCAACAGTTAAGGGGAGAATAGTCCAGATACACAGAAGTCCAGAAGAAGGCCAAAGGTGCTTTAGAGATGTAATTCTATGCAGGATAAATGTCATAAGGTAAGGTTGATGCTAGGGATAAAAGATGTTAGGGTGTGCTCTTCTACAGAATTACAAAAGCAAAAAAATCTTGGCTTTCACAAGTTCTGTAATTCCAATAAGCATCTTAATATAAATATAAATATATTGCAGATGTTCTAAAAAGGCCACCCACACAGCTTGAAAGACAGACAAAGAAAACAATATTTGGAATTTCACTGGTAAAATGTCAAGGTCTACAGCTGCTAACTCTGACTCTATACCAAAGTTCCATTGTAGGTTACTCAGAAACAGACCAGAGATTAATTGCACACTATGGAATGAAGGATACAGACAAGAGTTGTGGTTGCTATAGCCAGAATGGTCCCCACTGGTATAGACTTCTGTGCATCTCTGAGGTCCCCAGACCTATTGGAGCCTGCCATAATACCTGGAGCACAAGGAAGGATTCATTAATCAACACAGAAATACATTACATACACGTCATTTATTTTATTATATTATTATAATATTCCAGTTTCCTCAAGGTAATATCGACATATAATATGGCCTTCAACAGATGCACTACAAGCATTTTTGCCAACAGGAAAGTACAGTAGTTAAATTTTGTTTTACCTGTGGATGATGGGAAGAATATGCCCACTAGGAGGGTGAAGGAAGTGGCTATATCGGCAGACACATACAGGCCAAAGTTCTCAAGGGAGCCATGTGCATCAACCGAGGGCAGGCCAGCTTTCTCCAGGATCTGCCCCTTATCAAGGTAGTCGGACCACATGTTGTCTGGCAGGAAAGCAGAGCAAATAAATAAATAAAGCAAATAAATAAAGTATGTATCTCTCTCTCTCTCTATCTCTCTCTCTCTCTCTTACCACATTTAACTATTGCATATTGCGTAGAAAGAAGCTTCACGTTCACATGACTGAATGATTCTCACCTCTAATGATTCCACTGGACAGGCCTGGGATACCCTGTATTTCAGTCACATTGTTCTGGTTGAAGTACTCATCGTCACACTGCAGGCTGGTGGCATTTCCTGCGCCACAGAACTTCCTCCACAGTTGGCTGGGTACGGTGCTGTTGCCCTCCACGACAGTCTTCTCACAGGTGTCAAAGAGGTCTCTCACCAGCGTCCGGTTTCCCAGCATGCAAATCCTGCATGGTGAGTGTTTCAAGAGAACACAGAAAAACAACAAACACAATGACTACTGTCTGGAGCCATATCTGTGATAGAAGGAACAAGCATCTTCCCTGAAACACCAGATTGTTGTCTTAGCGTAGCAATGATGAATGTAAGTTAAAAATGATATAGTTGGAGGCGCCATGGCTAAGGCGCCAAATCATAAATCGAGTCTGACTCGAGGTCATTTCCTGATCTTACCCCATCTCTCTCTCCCACTCATTTCCAATCATGCTCTTCACTCTCCTATCTGATTAAAAGCAAAACCCCCCAAAATAATGTAAAAAAAATCTTGATCATGATGAAATTATATAGTCTATAGTCTGATAGTCTGATGATATAGTCTACTAAAACTATTGCATTGGGGTGTCCTCTCTGCTCCCTACCTGATGTTCAAAACTTTGCCTTATTAATGTGTGCCTACTATAATGTTATATTAAAGGTAGTACTGTGTATTGAGTTTTCTATGGTAAACACATAACAATGGACACTAAAATCTAATAAAAAGTAAACAACTGCATTGTTTTATTGGTTGTTATACACTTACGGAAACTCTGGTGGATTGAAGCTAGATTTGACAGCTCCAGCGTAGATGGACACAATTGAGATCAGGACGCAGGCCAAAAAGAGGGACGCAAGCTTGTTGACATATTTAACTCCAACAAAAACAACAACAGCCATCATACTGAGGCATATGGTGCCGTACACCCGCATGTTGTTTAGCATCGCTCCATCAGATCCATGCATATCAGTGGACTGAAATATTTCTGCCTGGGGAACCAGGTATTTCTAAGGAAGAGAAAACAATAAATATGAAATAATGAAAAAATATAAAACTAAAAGTATAAACATTTTTAGGTATAAGTAACTCATCCATGAATGACAAATGCACAGCGTACAGCACACCCACTCAAACCAGTAAAAACGTCCGTGTGGGCTTACCAGGAATATTTCGATTGCTCCTAATATGTACATGGCGGCTGCAAATGTTGTTCCCAGGTAAAAACAGAGTCCCACCGCACCTCCAAACTCTGGACCAAGCGAGCGTGAAATCATGAAATATGCCCCACCAGCTGGAAGACACAATAGCAACAGGCAGGCGCATTTCTTAAGATGGGGAAAAGGTCTACCGTGGAAGTGGCACACTGGATAGTTGTAACTGGAAATGCATAAACTCTCAGTGGGGTTTTTAAACTGTAAGCCTACCTGGCACAACTCCATTTGTGGCAATAGCACTCATTGATATGGCAGTGAGCATCGTCTGTAGGATGGAAAATAAAAAACATAAATAGGTCTAGCCAAGATATGACACTACAGAAAATGTTGGCATTTTGTGTTGGGAAAGATGGGAAACTTCGTGACTGGTGCAGATGAGGGTGCAGCGACAAATTTTAGGTCCTATGACTAAAAATAATTTAGAGATTTATAACATTAAAATGTTCTTTAGGGCCACCTATTAAATCAGAATACGAAACGGAATCAGAACCAGAATCAGTTTTATGAAATATTCCCACCCCACACCCTGGCAGCGCCCCTGGGTGCAGACAGAAATCACCATTATTGATTTTATAATAGCTATATAATCTATATATTGGTCTACTGGTTAGGGCTTTAGGCTTGAACAGTTTACCCCATGGAATCAAATATATATTTTGTATTTATTTTTTTTCTAAGCCTGATTTTTAAGCCTTAAACTGAGAAACCTTTTAAATGGTCTAAATGTTTTTTTTATGTTTCATATAATGATGTCTGCAGTGTTGGGAAAGTTCACATTCTACATAAACTAGTTCAGTTCATAGTTCATCATTCTATTTGCACTTGGCACACGGTCTCTAAGCTTTCCTGCTCATTGCGTCTGTATGTCTTTAAATACATTTTATTTGTAGCTCATTGTCTACCTTACCACTGTTGAATAGACCCACCACACTTTCGTTCAATGAACGCGTTCAGGCACAACACTGGATGTCTGCTGCCCAAGCAACAGCCAATAAAGACAAACAGATTAAAAACAGGTGAAAATCCCTCAGGAAAAATTCCAGGCAGTTGAGAGACTTACACATGCACAGCACATGAGAACGATTAGGAAGGACTGGACGACTCCAGCCATGCCCACGATCCAGGTGAGGCGGAGAAAGAGGATGACTCCAAAAATGTTTTGTAGACATGGTAAGTAGACACCCATCAGCGTGCCCATATTTGGTGACTAAGAGAAAAAGAATAAAAGAACATACATTGATGCACTGAAGCGTGTACATTATTTTGTGTGCTAGATCCATAAAAGTGAAACACAACATGGAAGACATATCAACCACCTAGAAAACAGATTGATAAATGTCTCTATGTTTTGTTTGTATATTTGTTAATGTCTGTATTTTTTTTGTGTCTTGTTTTACTTTTTTATATGAAAAGGTAATTTGAGGTTGGTTTGCTTCACAGCTGTCTCTGTGTCTGTGTGGCATCGATGAGATCCATTGATTAAAGGCATCTGGGTCATTCATGCTTAGAGAGTAAAACTGACCCCCACAGAGAACCATTGCAATAGTCACTTACAAATGTAGCACAATCACTATAGTTGTGTAAAAGGGTTAGCTCAGTGTAGATTAAACCAAAAAACAAAAGGCATTTCTGGGTAAACATCTTAAAATGTCTACAACATGTATTGAATGTCATAGTATTTTTATATCAGCTTTTATATCAATATAGCAACTAGAGATAAAGACTGAGAACCAGATCAAGAAGAACGGACTAGATTAAGTAGAATCAAATGGGATCAACTGGGATTATATGACCTTACCAATCCTTCTTATTAATGTCAGCATGTTTTAGAACATGAAAATTGGTCTTTCAAAAAAAAACAAAAAACAATGGTTCTAGTTTATCTCGTTCTAAAAAGACATTAGACCAGTTCAGTAATATGAGTAGAGTACTTTCTCTTTTCCAGAGAGTTAACATGACCGATAAGGGACGATAATGGCATCACTATGATAAATATCCTATCAATTTGAGTTCTGTGTTTGTTTTGTGCATGTGTCTGTGATGATGATCTTCACCTTTGGGACATTCCTCCTGGCGTCTGCATTTTCAGCCTCCTCGTGCTCTTTGGCCCCCTGGGTGACATTGGTGTAGTTGACCAGCCGGCTGAGGAGGGAGGACACTTTGGGCCTGATGTCCAGCTCCTCCTGCAGGAAGCAAAAGGTACTAGTTTAGTTTTACCCCACATATGACAATTATATCATATCAGACATGGATAGGGGAACACGTCACCAGACTCTAATTGACATACTTATGAAAGTTATAGAATATTCACTCTTTCTCATTTCCTATACACCAATAGACACTGTGTACAGATAATAATAATAAATAGGATCGTTAACATGGCTCAAAGTCTGTGAAGATTCAAGATAGTCACATTGTTCAGTTATAAGCAACTGGATTTCTTCTGGAGCTTGATGAAGTTTCACTTTCTATCCAGAAAAGGAATCAGAGCCTCCACTACTTTGCTTCCTCTGCTCCTTCAGGCCAAAAGTACTCATACATGCAGTGCCAGAGACAATGACTGAATCCCAATTCTCTTTGCCTCAGTCCTATGCCCTGAACCCTCAGGGATTTGGCAGTCAAGAAGTTACTAAATAGCACTTGGAGTTGTGAAGACATTTTAATTTGCTAATTCAAGCCAGTTCAGTTGTTTTCAGATGTAGGGCTTATGGTTATAAAGACAATTAATAATTTACTAATTTGTTGATTCATGCCTGTTTAGTTGTTTGGACTATTTGGATTCAGCCAAAAGGTCTAGCAACTAAAGTGGTTATGAGTCACCAGGAGGACACATCAAGCATAATCCTTGGCCAAAGGAGCTCTTACCTCAAACAAAGCCAGGTTCTTGTCATAGAAATCATTCTTCTTTGATGTTGATTCATTGCTACTGAGAAAGGGACTGTCCTCTTTGTGATTTCCATGACCTGAAATAGAAACAGTATTAGACAGTATAAGACAGTATTCATTGGTGGAGATGGGTTTGTTGCACAACTTTTTTTTATTCTGGGTGAACAAAAAAGCCCTATTTGAGCTGGGGCACTGGGCAGTTATCAGAGCCTATAGGGGCCGTTTTTCTCTTTCACTCAGGGAGTCTCACAATCACATGATATGTTTGGAGACAGTATCCAAAGCAGTTAGTACCAACAGACTGTTCTTCACAGTTGCCAATGCAGCACAGTATGTACTGCTATATAAAACTATAGCTTTGGTGAGTGTTATTGCTCACATAAAGGTTTCCATGTTTGCAGCAAACTGATCTTGTCAAATAAATACCTCACATTTTTTCCTAATGATAAAGAGCAGTAAAACAAGACCACCAACAAAAACAACCTATTTATTTATATATTGTGGTCTCTTGCAGTGGTCTAAAAATTGGGTGGCACTGGGTTGCGTAACGAGTGTTTGCAAGGTTTCAGCAGTCCCTTGCAAAGTAGCATTGGTAACAGCTAGGGCTGTTAACGATCCAGTCCTTTGGATGAAAAACACTACCATTGATTTTTGTGCTTATAACGAGCATCTCTGTGCAAAGTCCTCCCTCATTCTATTTGCACAGAAACAACTAAGTTGATATAAGCCATTTTTGTTTGTGTGGTATTTCCTCAATATAAATCTTAATTACTGCTACTAGTCTACTGGGAATACCCATTACAGTATGTATCATAACAAATGCAGGGAAACGCACACACACTTTAGTGAGTTTGTTATGGGAGCAAATTCCCAATCCCCCAGTGTTGAGCGGAAAAGCTGAATGTTTTGTGATGTTTGGTCTTCTCTGCCACCCTCTCCTGCGTCCTTGTGTGCTTGCATGTGTGGGTTATGGATTACAATGTGTGTATCTTTCTCACTGAAAAAAACACATATACACACACAAACACACACTCACACGCACACACACACACATTCTCACTGCTACCACCCTCTTGTCCCAGGTCACTGAGTCTGAGACCTGCAATTGTTTTCTACTTTTGCCATTCTTATTGACTACTGAAGCCTTAACATGAACATCATGGAACAATGTTTCTGCCCTAGAGCAAATAGAAGTAATTACCACCCGGAGAAATTGTTGTGTTTCTTATAAATCACTTTTTCAGAAACTGTATGTTTGACACAACAGAAGAGTTAATAAAAATAGATTGGGCAATAAAGCATCTGAATTACTCAAATGAACAGATTTTTTAAGCGTAAACAACTATGTGTGTCTTAAAGAGTGTACTCAAGAACTGCAGCAGACCTGACTGATTTACTGCTCCTCTTTCTCCCTTTCCCAAACAAATACATTCTCCCCACGCTCTGACATCCTGCCTTAACCTTTGCTCCACCAAGCAACATGACTCTCCGCAAGGCTGAATTCTCCTCAGACAAATCATGCAATGGCAAATACCTTGACTTCATTCAGTGCCCTCTTTGAAACATTCAAACATGCCATCACGCCATCAACTCATTCTTCATCACAGGCAAAACGAAAAAGAGCCGGACAGGGGTAAAAGTCAAAAGTCAAAGCCAAAGTCAAAGGTGTGTGACTAGGTGACATATCCTGCCTCACTCTCCTGTCCCAGCTCCTGCTTCTACTCCTGCCGGGCTGCCCGGTGGCGTCTCACTCACCTGCGTCCACAACTGCACTGCCATTTCTGCTGGCGGTGTCATGCCTCTGCATGCTTCCTCTCTGGACATGGGGCTCTGAGATCTGAGCGTGGCAGCGCCCGGAGCAAGCCGAGCAGAAATCCAGGGCACACTGTCACTCATTCAGCACAGCACAGCACAGCACAGCTCTAACAGGGGGGTGGATGGGGGCTATACTGATCTCGCATACTAGGGACACAGCATGGGACAGACACGCACACACACAAACACACACAAGCACACACACACACAGGCACACACAGACACACTCACAAACACACACAGGCACACACACAAGCACACTGACACACACAGGCACACACAGACACACTCACAAACACATACACACACAGGCACACACACAAACACATACACACACACACACACACACAATCACACACACAGGCACACACACACACACACACACACACACACTCAGTGGAGTGGAGGCTATGATGTGTGAATAATCTCCCATCATCCAGTGCAACATGCATCAAGATAAACTTCCACAGGGTGTTAAGGGCAGGAGCATGCTCACATAACCACTGCTCCACTGGTTTATCCATGCACATCACTGCACCACTCATGTCATGAAGAATAGTATTCTGTTTAACTCAATGCACTGTACCTTACCCTGATAAGACATTATGGCCTAACCAGAGACTTGACTTGCCTATTAGATCTATTGCATGTGTTCATCCAATTAAAAGATATTAGGCCTACTGAAGGAGCCCGCAAGCCATAAGACACAAAGCTGTAATAACATTAAAGTGGGCCGAGAAAAGTCTTGACATGAAACTTGATACTAGTAAATCTTATAATTAATCTTCTGTGGAAAAAAACGTTTTAAACGAGCTTTAGCCTACATGAATATTCTACTTCTTTTCATCCTTACTGTTCTTTCTTTCTTTTGAAACGGTGGCTTAGTCAGGTTGACAAAGTCCACAGTGTGTAGGAGGAGAGGAGTCTTGAAATGCTCTGTGGTGATCATGCCTTCAAGCAGGCAGGCCTTTCCTTGAAAATATGGTGCCGCTGGAGTTGGGCAAGCATTGACGTCAACACACCGGATGGTTAAACACTTAAAACACGGTAGATTTTTGTAAATGCTGCTCTCTAGTGTTTGTTAGCGGTATTTCACCTCTCACAGTTTTGACCATTGGCCTACATTCCTTTAGTTCATTTTTTCCCCTCAGTATATGTGCATCGGTCTATTGTTGATAGAGATCAATTGTCCTTTTGTGAGAATGAAGCACTGTAGAGACGTTTTGAGAACTGTGAAATTATGAGTGGTATCAAATGATGTTGTAGTTTGACTTTGCTGATTTCCATCTTAGTAAAGAAATTCTGGCAGTTTCCGTCTGACCACATGCTGGACATCTTATTAAAGAGATTACAGGTTTCATGGAAATACCAAGCACACTGGGATGCCCTGCTGAGATAAGCTTTTAAAGTAAAAAGTTCTGCAGCTTTATGATGGCAAGTCCTAACAAGTCAACAGAAGAATGGCTCCATTCATGGCATCAAGGTATCACACACACACACACACACACACACACACACACACACACACACATATATATATATATATATATATATATATATATATATATTTGCTGTGCTGAGCTTTTTCTTTTCTCATGAAAATTGCCTATGGGCTGTGAGCAGTTCAAGCTTGCTGTTGTTCATCTGCACACCCTTCACAATCTGCATTGTGAACATAGCTGATGGTGGCATGTGTTGCTGTTTACAACATGTGGTGTTGTGTATAAATAAAAAACTGAGGACAATAAAGACCGTTTTATATCTCTTTTGAGCATGAACACACTGGCTTTTAAAATTAATTGTTGTGTTGGTACCCAGATGAAATTGTACACTTGAAGAGGATGTGACTTGAACCAGATAGGCTCGTGGTCTTTGCTGTTGTTAGGAGAAATGGATGGCAGGAAACAGATTAACTTGTAGCAGACATGACAAGATAGATATGCTGTAAAGCTATTTCCACGTTAGTAGGTCTTCTCCATGACCTGGTGTGTGTGTGTGTGTGTGTGTGTGTGTGTGTGTGTGTGTCTGTGTGTGTGTGTGTGTGTGTTTGTGAATGTAGAAAGAGAGCAAGCAGTGAAGCAATACAAGCAGTGTATACAGTACATGTGTGCCGGACTGTGAGTTTCAGTTTAGCATTGAATGTCCATGTTCATAACTCCTATCACGGGGGTTACAAGGCTTTGCTCTGTGAAATGTGTGCTCTAAATCCGATTAGCCATCCAAAACAATTTACCACTCCATTAGCCTCTTAGGCAGGAGAGCTTACCACTGAAAGTTCTCATTAAATGCACATTTAAGGAGTTCATTAAGATAAAGTCACACAGCTTAGGCCGCTTTGCTCCATGTTGTGTCCTGGCAAGGTTGTGTTTGGATGACATTCCTACCCTGACCATTTCATTCATGTTCCTGCTCAAATGTTCTTTGGAACTGTTCACGTTAGCCCGGTTTGTGTCAGTCTGACGTGTGTATGCCTCGAAGGGTGTGTTCAAGCAAGTTATTAGATGCCAAGGACCCTACACATTTATATAGAGACACGCATTTGATTTGCATCAAGTGTAGGTCCCAGGCTATTGCTATCATAATAGTCTCCATAACGGCTTTCTAGCTTCTGACCACATCACAGGAAAAAGCTGATCTGGAGTCAGTTCTTCACACCCATGACAGGTGGGCACACATTGGCATACATGCAGCAAGCATACATCGGGGGTGGGATACACATAGCTACTTGTTTCATCCCATGAGACAGGTGGGATATTTGAATGTTTTTCATTTTCAACTTATAGTTTTTTGTCATTGTTTGCAATTGTATACATGAGTGTGGCTATGACAGAGGGAAAGGGTTGGTTTATGTGTTATGGTTGACTGGCAACATGTCAGCGTTTCTCCTACAGTAAGTCAACCTTTTGAATAATTTATTAATGTGTATTTATGTATGTGTATTTACAACATAGCAAATGCAAAAATGATGTACATTGTTAAAAACTATTTTCAGTTATACAATATTCTTTTATACCCAGAAGGATTGCTTGTTACAGTATGTAAGCTTGTTATAAGTTATGCATATACATTCTGTGTCTGGCCATGACAGGGTGGAATGTGAGATGGGGGAGTCCATCAGAATTCTAGGCATTCCACCCTGTTGGTCACATCACATCCCATTTTTGAGTTAATGAGCTTGAAAACATGTGATCAACAATTTAAGCGTTAAACATGGCATTACTCTTAAAAAACACAACACTTTCCATTTTTTATGAAGTCAAAATGTTTCCATATAAAGAGAATCACCTTGACATATAAAGAATGGTTGAACTGCTGGCTTTGTAGGCCTGTCTAAGCTTTTTAGTGCAAGGCTCAGGGAGATGAAAGAAAAGTGAAATCACTGCTTTTTTTGCTTTAGAAGATGTGAAGGACTTCAAAAAGTAAAACATTTGAACGGTTAGAGAACAATCAATTCTGCATGCCATCTGGTTTAGTGTGTATTGATTCTGGACAAGTCAAAATCAAAAACACATGCAGATGATTTGCCCGCGCCTACATTCCTTTAGTTGATTTTTTCCCCTCAGTATATGTGCATCGGTCTATTGTTGATAGAGATCAATTGTCCCAGTAGCAACAGACAGCGTAACTAATCAGATCAGATGTGTTTGTTATGTGCTGTATGATCTTGTGATTTCCAGCTTTCCAGCCCTTTCTGACATTTCTCAGTAGCTTCTAACCACTTTCGATTCCTGTCCTTTCTGTATGCATGCCTGTATAGAACTAAAAACAAGACTCTTGACTGAAAACAACTATCTCTGCATTGCAAATTGCACACACCTGCTGCTAGATATTTTAGTATTCTTTTTTACCACTATTTATATTAGTACTACTGCTGCTACAATCTTGTGTTGCACTAAAAACAACACTGTTGGACACTGTCTTGTCTTGTTATATCCTGTATGTTATCTAAGTATAATGCCCTAAGCCTATACTTGCACTTTTTTACTTAACATTACCTTATTGTTTAGAACTGTTTTTGTTGTGCATATGCACTTTATTGTTGTCAACGTCTACACATGGGACAAGTGTGAAACGTAATTTCGATTACTTTGTATGTCAAGTACATGTGAAGAAATTGACAAATAAAACTGACTTTGATAGATAGAAATAAGGCCTCTGTATTTTCTAACCACAGCATGCTATAGCCACATCTGCTGAATGTGACATACAGTAATGACTGTATTCATTCGATTTCATTTTGGGCACATCACTATGATTTGCAGTGCCTTATTATTTTCTTTTCAAAAAGAATGAGCACATCATTCATAAAACAACACTGTTAATGTCACTCCCACCTCTTGTTTCTCAGTGGGAGGAAAAAAATCTAGCACATTTTTCTCCAGCAGCCTCCCGCAATTGTTTCTCATAATAGGCCTGTCATTAAAGCCAGAAGGAGGCCAATCGTGGTGGAATAAAGAAGAGGAATGCTAAGTGTAGGCATCTGGCCTCTGTGTGAGAGCGCTTTGATGTGTGCTAATGATGAGGAATGAATGAAGGGGGAGGGGGGGGGGGGGGGGTATGTACTAAGATGTTCTTTTCTTTTCATTTATAGAGCCTGTTTTTCACCATGTTGTTCTAAAATCTGAGGGCAAAGGTGTTTTTTTTCTGTATGTTTGGGCATGAACGATCTTTTACACTACGCTCTTGAAATGAATCTGTTCAGGTTTGCATGAGCTGCACAGTTGGACTCTCTTTCCGTGGCAGTGAAAGAACTCCTTTGACCTCTTTGGTCCAGTGCCAGCTCCCAGTGACAGTCAGGATAGTTAGTAGGTTTGCAATGCTACTCAGGACAAGTTCATTCAGAAGAGTGATTGGGTACCGACTACTGCATGCATGGCTCCCCATGTACATCCCCAGCAAACATAGTGTATATTGTATATGCAGCCCCAGCAAGCATATTGTATATTGTGTATATCCCCATATAGTATATTGCACAGTCCCAACAAGCATTGTATTTTGTATATATTGTGTATTATTTATACAGCCTTAACAAGCATAGCGTGTGTCATATATACAGACCGATAGTGTATATTGTATATACAGTCCCAACAAGCATATTGAATATTGCATATTGACCAGGGGGATGCGGAGAGCAGGGCACTTATAGGCAGACAAATGGGGGTTCTCCACTGACTGGTACCACCTTGGTTCGGTTCCGTTTGGTTCCACTCTTATAAGTTTGGTTTTCCCACCTACAGTTTCCCTCTGCAATTAAGCATTGCCCTAATGTAACCAGTTGCTAAGGTAACCAAACATTTAATATGCACACATCATCATTTAGTATTGGTTCAGCGCACTTGACATGCCTCTGGAAGATGCTACCAAGAATTGTACCATGTACCAGGTAGCAGATTTGAGAACAAACACTGTTGAACCGGACCAAGGTGGTACCAGTCACCTGATATTATAGTCTAAGCAGGAAGACGTGTTGAGCTAACTTAGGCCGCATTTTATAGTCAGAGCAGGAGGCTGTGGAAAGCTTACAGTACTTAGGCAGACATATTGCAGTCAGACCAGGATGTGGAGTGCTAACTTAGGCAGACATGTTACAGTCAGACCAGGAGGATGTGGAGTTCTCACTTGGTCTCTGTTGCATAGGACTGCAGGCCCTCCAGTCAAAAATAGAACAGAGTTGTTTTCATATGTTTCAAATAACTCCTCCCTCAGGGTTTGTTAGCATATTACAGCTTCCCAACATCTCTCTCTCTCTCTCTCTCTCTCTCTCTCTCTCTCTCTCTCTCTCTTTCTGTCTCTCTCTTTCTCTGTAGGTTAGTGAAAAAAAACGGTTGTGAGAGTTGTGTCAGAACTGAATTGGAATGAATTTTGTTCAAGCAGTTTTGACAAACTGTCATCAGTAACTCACTTTGTACATGCTTATTTAATCTGGTCAAAATAGAGATGGAGTCAGCCTTGTTAAAACTAGGAGCAATGCACTGGTAACATAATGTTCGCTGTACGTACGTCTCCCTTTATCCCTCCCTGTACTGTTATGACATAATTTAACTCTCACATGCAGAGCAGAATGATTCACCTTTACTTTCACAGTAACAGAATCAAGTATACTTGCATATACAAGGAAACTGACTTAGGTGTTTTGCTCTCTAGACAAGCAATGAGAACATCCATTACTATACAAACAGTGCAAATGTATGGACACATGATGGGCATCAATTCAATAGACAATATCCAATATACACAGGCAACTATCATCATCATCAAAAACAAGTCCAGTTGCCTTAACTGAACATTATGACTACGTATTATGTTGCACTAGTATTTAGTGACCTTTGGTCTAGCCAGCCTCTCATCTTCTTCTGTGTACTGAAACGGAGTCCACAGCAGTAAGCCAGCTGTCAGCAGGCCATCCATGGCACAATGGTAGACACACCCCAGACGCAGCTGTCTGTAAAGGCCTGTGTTGTCTGTCCCTACGCCTTAACCTCTCCATGTTTATCTTCCACCAGCTGATGTCAGTTCAGATATGTGAGCCACCAAAAATATGGCCTGGAGCTGCAGTAGCGTCCATACAAGGACACACGGCTTAAGAGAGAACGCGAGTGGCGTTTTTTGCGAGCGGGAAATAGTGTTTGTCTGACTGTGTCGCGTCATGGTAATATGTTGAAGATTCACAACATGCTCATTCACAGTGGTGCTCCTCGAGTCACACAGACGTGGCCTTGTTGTCACAACGTTAATGGAATAATGGGGTGGACCACTTTAGCCTCCCCTTCCATCTCTCTCTCTCTCTCTCTCACTCTCTCGTTTTCCATCTCTCTCTCTCTCTCTCACTCTCTCGTTTTCCCTCTCTCTCTCTCTCTCTCTGCCTCTCTTTCACTCTCTACTTTCACACTCTCTCTTTCTGTTAGACTCAGCTGGAGTGCTGAGTCCTGGACACAATAGTCACAGTGTGCAGTCCAGTGGGGGAAACCGAGCAGAGTTCACCAGCTGGAACAAAGTTAGCTCTGTGGCCGTCTTCACTCTGCCCTGCCCTGCCTGCACCACCACCACTACCACAGTCCCCCACCCACCTCTCACCCACCTCTCCCCCACCTCAGCTCTGCAGCTCAGCCATCTCTCCCTGAAGTGGGTCTCCCTTGCCTGGTGAGAGTCTCTCTCTGTCCCGCCACACAGCGGCCTCTTAGCATAGAGGGCTCAAACCAGGTCACTGCTTACTGTGTTAGCCTTCCTGACACACACACACACTCTCACACACACACTCACACACACTCTCACACACACACACACACACTGTCTCTTGCTGTACCTCTCCATTCATCCCACTCTTTCCTTCCTCTCTCGCTTCCTCTAACACGACACTCCTCTCATGGCAGTTTCACTTATCTCTTTTTCTCTCATCTCTCTCTCTTTCTCCCCTCTGTCTGTAATGTCCCCTCTGTCTGTCTCTTTTAGCCCCTCTGAATCAGCATAGCAGACAGAGCAGTTCAAGATGAGCTCTGGTGTTGATGGCATTGCCAGACTGACCTCTGCTAAGACAATAATACTGAATGTGGAAGGAAGTTTGTGTGGGAGCATTTTAGGTCAGCAGCTTCTCCAAAAGCGTACTCTGGTCAAGTGTATTCAAAAGTATGAAACCAGAACAAAATACGAATGACGGGACAACAGTAGAATGACAAAGAATGACAGTTGAATAACAAATGATCTGAATCAATAAGAGGCAGCAGGTCAATGATTTGAATTAAATAAGACAAGCTAAATTCAGCACCCACTTTGGCTTGATTCAGTATATTTTGCCACAATCTGTTACTTTTTCAAAGCTTCCCCCATTCATTCCACATTTTTTTTTTCAGGAAAATCATATTTCCAATCAAGCAAGACGGAAATGTTTTGTGTAAAACTATCCTTCAGCTCAGCAATGATGCCATGCTGGCAGGGTGTCTATGTAGGTCATAGTATCTCAAACTCCCTTCTCCTGCCTGCTGTAGTTTTCTACCTCAGCTGAACTGCTGCACGCAGCTTGTGTGGGGAAGCTGGGTGGAAGGCCCAGACCATAATAAGGCCAGGGCAGGGCAGCTTTCTGGTTTCTATGGCAGCCGCCCTTTTTGGAAATTCTGCCGTCATGTTTAAATTCAACGTAGCTCTCTGTGCTCCTTTTCTCTCCTTGCATGAAATCTCTTTCCCTCCAAAGCCACCAAGTCCGCCATTTGTTTTGCCCTTCTGTGCCACCCTTGTTCTCTGGCTCTTCTGTTTAGGCCTAGGAGTGGCCTTCTTTTTATTGGTTCCTTTTGGGAGGGGTGAGAGTGAGGAACACGCAGCAACCAGCTGCTCTCTGGGGGGAAGAGAAAAGGGAGGCAGCCCCAGCTACTGAGGCCCGTCTTTTGTGTGGTGGGAACTCTCCAAAGCCTTCTTATTACGCAGAAACCCATTTCTTCCCACCCCCCCCAACACACACACACACACACACACACACACACCCACACCTCATCCCGTCTTTCTCCTTCTCGCGCCTGCCCCACGCCTCCTCTTGTCTATTGAACTGTTGTTTTTCTCCTTTGTCACCTCCCCAGTATCTCCCCTCGCCAGGCCTTTGCAGTGTGTTTTGTTTTTCTTTAGGTCTTCAAATCCTCTGCTGAACACCCCCTCCCCCCCTTAAACCACCACCACCAGCACCAAAAAAAGGAATAGAAATGCCTGAAAGTCTGAAACACTAATGGCTGACGAATCTCTGACGAAGACTAGGAGGTTAAAAAAAAAAAGTGAACTGTCAAAGAGGGCTGCAACTGCTGGTTGGAGAATTGCCATGGTTACCGGAGCGCTGTAGGGTGGAACACACGGCTGAGCGGAGCAGATGCTGAGCGGAGTTCTTTTCACAGTCGTAAACTCCTGCTAAACTTGTCATAACTTAGAAAGAACTGCTCAAGAAGGGACATGTTTTTTTCCTTCTTGCCTTTTTTCACACACAGACACACAAGAGTAAGAAAACCTGGTGAGCAGAAGTTTATCCATAAAAGTTTGCCAGAAACTTACCATCAGAGCTGACAGTGTCTCCATGTCCCGGGTAGCTCTGTCCTGTGTCCCGGTAATCCACCCAGTTTATCCCCTCCAGGCTGTCATAGGCAGACGGAGAGCTGTCCTCCACGGGGACCACAGTGAAGTGGGGCATGTTTTCATCCGCTCACAGGCACTCGAAAGTCCCCCTGTCAGTCCAAAACACAGCTCGGGCTGAGCCAGAGCCTGTCTCCCCTTAGCCTGACTCGACTCGCACTAATCTCTGTGCATTCCAGTAGTCTTCGGTCACTTCCTCCCCTCCCCATTACCATACTCCCCTCCCACCGTCCGGCCCCCTGGGCTCGGGGTGAAAATGGGCTGCTTTGACACTGTCATGGCTCAGTAGTGTTTTCTTGCCCGGGACACTTCGGATGAATCAGGGAAAAGTGGATGGCATTTGGGAACAATGAGACAGAGAAGATGCCTTTTCTCTGGGCTCATTGACTCCTCATTACTGCTCAGGGACAATCACTCATCTCCCATAGACTTTCCTGCACAAGACCTTAAGAGGATATTTTTGTCATTCTGTATTTTTGTCAGACTGCTTTAATGATATGAATGAATCAAACGTTGCTTCCCCTTTCTAAGATATGCCTAAAACTGTTTCTGTCAGAGGGGAGAGGTTTCTGTTGAAATCAAGCAGGCTATTTCGAGCAGTGCAAATACAGGCAGATTCAGGCAGAGGCGGAAAAGTTTCTGCCAACTTTTATGTTTTTTTTTTCCTCTTCTCTTTCTACCACACGCCTCACCCAGAAAATGCATTGTATCCTTCCTCTGGTGGAACTGTCATGTTGTGTCATGTTAGGAGCACCATGCAGATAAGCTTTTAAAACCAAACTCTGCATAAGAAAATCAAATCTCTATTAGTTTTGTCAAAAATAATACATCTGTATATGGTGGTGTATTTTCAGGAGTAAGCCATATACAGGGCTTACAAAACAAAAACAAAAAAAAGACAAGCTTACAGTAAGTAAACCAAAGGAGTTTTTTGTTAGTTTTTTCCCCACATTACACCAAGACAGCCATATATCTTTCTTCAGGGGAAATGGATGAATACTTTGCATGAAACAGATGTGAAACCCATGAAAGGTCCTGTAATTACTCTCAAATGGTCAACTCTCAAATGGTCAGTTTCAGGTCATTTCTACATTTGTGTGTGAGTGTGTGTGTGTGTGTGTGTGTGTGTGTGTGTGTGTGAGTGTGTGTGTGTGTGTGTGTGAGTGTGTGTGTGTTTGTGTGTTTGCATATGAGATAGAGAAAGACAGGATTGAGTTTGGAGAATGAGAGACACAGTGACCTGATGAGGACTAAAGTCTACTGCAGTATTTGTTAGCAGGGAGACAGGTGGAAAGAACCAAAGTTCATTTGCAATTAATGTTTATAATTAAAAAAAAAAAAAAACTTTATTATTAGTCCAACTTTATTATTGGTCCAATCTACTTTAGATTGTTTTCTGACCTGGCTCATTATAGTTATTTACTTTTAACATTAAAATTGCAGTTTGATAGAAATAAACAAAACTGATCTTTTAAATATCTTAAAATGGACTTAACACCTGAACTTCTAAACTGAAGCATCATCCTGATGTCCTACTCTGGAAAGGGTTTAGCATGGTAGTTGTAGCATAGTATTGTCTCCCCTGATTCATGCAAGTGGCTAGACGAATGATGTTAGCATGACTAGGGGTCCATGCATTGCATAAGCTTCTCTGTCATCTTGGCTTAAGACTTTGTTTTCATGGATACCGTAACTATAGATTCTTCTTCTGTGAAAAACATTCAAGTATTCTCACATGTACAGACACACAGCTAGTTCCTAATTCCCACTTGTCACATTGTATAACATCATGCTTTCCTCTCCTCTGAGCTACTTTAAAAGCTAGCAACTATGCAACTATGACCAGACACATTTGGGCAGGTGGGTGATGGGACTGTGAATTTGGTGCCCTTAGGCGGTTTTATAGTGCTGTCTTTGCACAGTAATTACCAGGCAGACGTCAGAGCACATCTGAGGAAAGTTCCCACCCTGGTGCTGTTTGTGGTCAGTGCGGGTCAGTAAGCAGCTGGCCCTTGGGCTCTGCTCTGCTCTCCTCCTCCCTCTGCACTCCTACCCCTGCTTGCAGTGACTCAGTCATGGGGAACAGGAGTAAGATGGACTAGGGTGGGCGGCTTCCTGGAAAGGCCGGGAGGCCCCGTGAGGGCAGGGGCTGTTTTGTACCGGCGCACAGGCAGGAAACTTCCAGACAAGCTGGCAAACACATTTCAGGGCCCAGCGAGCATTGGCCACCTAGTGTGTGGATGGCTGGGCATTTCCTTTAAGGTTTAGCCATTCTTGGTTCAATGCTTTTTGTTTAAAAATATTACATGGCTCTGATGAAAATGATTTTTAAAATACTTCAAAAAAGGTTCCTAATCCCTGCTTTAAGGATTTCTATGTTTTTTGTTCAGTTTGTGTTTGATGTTGAGGCTCTTTGAGTTATTTAATATTTCTGCCAAAAGGCTACATGAAGTTAAATAGATGTTGCTCTATTTATATCACGATGCTGTATTCAGACGGGCCGAATCTTGTGAACGCTGTTAACATATGGTCCATCTGGAGACATCACTATGAAGCCAGTTTGTGCTTTGCCAAAATAGAACCTGTCAGAGACACTTATCCACCATAGGACAGAGTACAGTTGGTCTATTAACACACCCTAAATTACTTTCAATACTTCACACCATTTATCTTTCAAACTTATCTGACTTTTTTTTTTTTTGATTGAAAGATGAACAACAAACGTGTCGCTGCCGCGTCTTTTTTAATTCGGCTGTTTAGGCTAGGTTTAAATCACAGAACTGAATCCTGCAGCAGAACTGTGCACAATGAAATGAAAAGTATCATGACATGAGTAATTCTGAGACTTGCCGCTCACTCCCCACCCACCCCCATCTTTGACCATAAAACTTCAATAGAGTGAATGTCATGGCAAGCTATGAGAAAAAAAAATCAATTACTTTTTGTCTAGAATTTCCAGGACTGTGGGAACACTGATGGTCTTCAGTGAAACCTTCACCAAACTATGCAGATTATTGTCAGCATGCAGTGGTCCTGACAGAGGCTTGGTGTATACCTCATGGTACAGTCACACACAGAGGCCATTGGCATGAGCTATGTTATAGAGAAGAGAGCAGAGGAGACAAGATGTGACATGAAGAAAGAGCATCAAGTCCAAGTTTAATACAGTGTAGGCCTACCGTGAAATCCAAAGTAAACCTGATAATAAAACAATAAAAAAGTACTTGTCATGGGAACATGCTATTTTGGGGTTTCCTTTATTTCCTGTACAAACACATAAATCAGTGTAATCCTCTATGAAGCTGTGGTGTGTGTTTGTCCTTCTCACTTAAGCTGTTTGGTGTTTGGGGGATGTTTGTAACTAGGCAAAAACTGGAATCTGTGTGTGCGACCTACTGCAGTTTCTGACTTTACTGATACAACTTCAGATTCTTTCCATCATGGAATCTGGCAGGGCTGCTTGTATTCAGACTCAAACATTCTTCTTCTTTGCTATAAATATGCTTCAACATCTCAGTATTAGAGTTTCCCTCAACAAATGTAGTATTATGCTTGTTGAAAATAACAGCTCCTAAATGTAGAAAATGTAATATGTAGAAAGAGAGTATTGGAAAACAGTGTGTAATATGTAATATGTAGAAAGAGAGTATTGGAAAACAGTGTAAAATAAAAAAATAGGTAGGCTATTGAGTTCAGAAATGTTCAACAACAATCTGTCTGGTTGGGAAGAAGCTCAATATGCCTTTTCCAGAGTTGCAGGCAATACTGTGATACTTTCTACTTGATAGGAGTTGTGTGAGAGTTGTGTCTTTAACAATACTTGTGGCTTTGCACAGAAATCATGTGTCTGTATGTGTAGATGTCTGAGAGCCTTGAACGGATGTTTTCAGCTGTCCTCACAGTCTACTGCAAGGCCTTACGCTCTGCAGCAGTGCAGTCACCAGACCACATGATGGCGCTGCTGAGGATGCTCTCAATGGTCCCCCTGTAGAAGGGTGTCAGCATGGGGGAGGAAAGGTGAGCTTCTCACAGCTTTTGCAGACAATACAGACATTAGTGGACTTTCTTTGAAATGTGGTGTTCTGGATCCTTCTGAGGTGGTGCATGGATGGCCAGAATCTTTTACCTTAAACAACTAGAAGGTTGTTTATGAACCTTGACTGGAAGATTGTTTATGGACATTGGGGGGTCTTCTAAAAACTGATTAGATTAATTTTGTTTTGTCCACAGTGAGGGACAGGATGTTGTCTCCAAACTCCAAATAATTTTGTTTTGGCACCCTCAACTTTTAATGTGATCATTATATGTTTTACCAAAATGGAATGAGATTTACATAGAAAACAACACAGTATCTAAAGTCAAATATGGTGGAGGTTAATGTTTCAACGTTGTTTTCTAGACTCAGACAGCGAATGACTCTATTGTATACATGACATCATTAAATCTGAAAATTTCTGTAAGATCTTGGACTGCAGTGTAGGCCCAGTGAGTCACAAGTCATGGGTGTTTCAGAGGGACAATAGCTAAACAAACTTCAAGAAGCTTCCACAGTTGGAACCAAATCACTAGAGAGTTCTAAAAGGGAGAGATTCCATAACTGCTGTTGGGAGAAGGCATCCTTTTATTTTGGAAACCTGGAGTTGCTTCAAAAAGAAGCAAGAAGTAAGAAGTTTGCCGTCAGATTCAGCCGTCTTTCCAACAAGTGTGCAATGATGAAGGTGTTTTTTGAGTTTTTTGAGAAAATTTATATTTAGCTTTTATTTATATATAGCTTTTCTGTGTTTTATGTGTTCTAATGCACATACAGCAAATTGATGTGGAAAAAAATAAAAAAACATTTATTTCTAATATTCTAGAAGAAATGTTATATTGTATATATGTATGTCGTATTGTATATATGTAATGTTTGTATATATATTTTTTTCTTATAATGAAATGAGATCTATCTGCATTTAATTATCGTTTTAGACCATCAGTGGGGTGAACCCACTCAGAGGCTCAGGGACTGAAGACTTAAAAGCAATCTGGACTAATGTGCAGTTTAGAAGCGTGTTCTGAAGGTGGCGTCAAAACACCATTTGTGATGAAAAGGTATGTAGGAACATGGCTCTCAGTTATTCCTTTTGTGACCATTAGATGGCAACATGGTATCAGCGTAGCGTAGTATATGTTATGCACAGAAGAACTGTAATCGTAGAATCCAGGGAAGGCATCCTATATTTTAGTAACATAAGAAGATTCCTCTAACATTTAACATAACACCATGGATATGTATGCAAAAGGTAGGCTATTGTTTAATTTAGTGAAGACTCAATCATTTAGTGAAGGTCATGGCCATTTGCCTTGAGTCTGGTGGACTGTTGGAGGAAGATATGATGATCAGGGATGATTGCTTTCATCCTGAGCCAGTACAGATGCTTTTGTGTGACTGTACTGTAAAGTGATTAACAAAAACACATTGCATTCTCAAATATGCATTAAGTATTTATCCTCTTTCATGTTTTGACCTGCGGGAGCTGTACTAGCAGCGACACATTTTGTCTGTCAGCCTGGATGTCCAAGTGTAAAACATCCAGGTAAAGCGTTTTTTAAAATGAACGCGTTTAACACCAACGCTAAAGGTCTTTTTTCCACGATGAAGCCAGAACAGCTAATGTCAGGGTCATGGCAATGAGTGACTCATGGTTTCCTGCAGTCAGTTGTAAAGAAACGTCTCAAATTAGATCATATCCATTCTGTTTCCTGGAACCGACTTGTTTTTTTTTTGACCAAAAGCTTTTTTTAATCACATGTAAATCTATTCCATCACTGGCTCAATGCATCATCTGTATCAGTCTGACAGCCCTATATTTGCAATTGTCTCAATGTGTAGTTCAAAGGCAAGGTTTGTTAGCACTGTTATGTTGTTTCATTTGTAGTGTTTTATAGACTACAGAAGGCTATGTCTTTGTAAGCAGTCAACAGACGAATTATGTTATTTGTGTGCTTTGCTGTTTTTTAAATTTCCTCAGAGTTGGAGACAAAAAGGTAGGCATTGAAAGAAAATGTAATGCATGTGTCAAATTCAAATTCATGAATCTAACAAATTAAATCGGAAAACTGCATGCTATTGGGAAGCATTGGCTTTTGAACAGAGAAACGCTGAAAGCTGGACCTTATTAAAGCTTGGATCAGTACTTGTGATTTTGTGTTTCACTGCTGTGAGTTTCCCATTCAAGAGAGAACCCAAAGTCATGGTGATAGAAGGGGGGGGGATTTCCCCTCATGAATGGGATTAGGCCTACGTATGGGCACCAGGGAACAGCATGCAGTCTTTTCACCTAATCTCCAGACTACCAATGGCATTCATTATACTTTCTGACCGAGTGCTCAACAGGGCTCAAATCAATCCAATTACAACTGCCCTCCCGTGACACGGGGAAGGACCCTCAGGTTAGGGCCTATTGTTTTCCCAGATGAGGACCAACTGACATTTGTGGAACTTGCAACCATACAACAGTCGTGTCTTTGTTTTGACCTGGTCTGGAAATGGCCTGCTCTTATATCCACAGCAAGATCCTTACACATGAAAACTTCATGGTCTTCAAAGTCTGAATTTTCCAGTGTGTGACCGGAATGCCTAATATTGCGCAATACGATCTTGTTGATCACGTAGGTACGTGACTCTTTCAGTCATGACGGGGTAACCCACTTCCTTTGTGCTAAATGGCATTGAATGTTGACTCCAAAAGACATAAATATTATTCTTCAGTTTTGCTCAAAATGATAAACTGTATGTGTACATATTTCAGGATGACAGATGTTTGGCTTTGATGTTAGATCAAATATTTGTTATGCTGTTATGTTTAATGTGTCATGACCACACAGACCGTATGGCCATAGCATCCCCAAAGCTGTGTTTTTTAACTCACTTTAGAGCATGACTTCAGTCCTCAATAGCACTTTGGCACCAACTTGTTGCCATAAAACAGCTATTAAACTCAAACTGGTGAATAATGTTAGCTTGTATTGACCGCATTGTTGAGATGGTCTCCAAGAACAACAAAGCACTGTTGCCCTTTCCTAACCCCTGGAAAGTAAGACTAATGCAACTTTAGCAGATGGCCCTGCAGTTGAAACTAATATTATTTCTTATGTTTGTCTGCTGCCTAACAATCAGAACAAGCTCCGATGAAGCCAATATCTGGAGGAAGGTTGGGTTGCGGTTCTTAGCCTTTGAAGGTCCTTGGGGGTAAATTGCAGTGATTTACTATCAGGGTTTATGCCTCTTTGTAATTTTCTTCTCATTACAGCAGCAATTTAACAGTTCACTATCCATCTGTCCGGTCGCTAATCATAAATTTCTTAGATAAGAAGCTATGACTTAATGGGTCCAATCACTGGGCCCAAAACAATTCAGCTCTTATCTTTTAGATTTTTTTGTCTGGCTATTTAAACACAGTATTGTGTGTCAACACATTATTAGTCCTGTAAACTGTACCAAGCATTATGGGTGTTTTAAATGACAGAACCTGTCCATCAATAGCCTAAAGAAAAAGCTTGGATGATGCAACCTGAGCCGATCCCTTTCGGAATTTATTGGTGTTAGGCCAGAGTGGCGTATGCTGCTGTATGTATCTCCAGTATTTCATTCATGGGAGGATTATCTCCGAAATGATACATGAGAGATTTATATAGGGTATTCCTCAGTACTCCGTGTTCTAATGTGTGTCTGGCCCAGGGTGGTAAATGTTGTGCAGCAGAGACAGCGGGAAAGGGGCTCTGTACTGTACCTTGGCTTTGGATACTACCAGAAGGTTGCCAGTTGGACAATTGGGAATCTGGGGGAAAATGGGATCTCAAGTGACTCTCCTGAAACTACACAGATTCTTTTATCTAAAAAATCAATTGAAGCTTCCAGTAAAATCTGAGTTTGAGTCCAGTTTGAGTCATTCCAAGGCCTCTCGTGTGTGTTCACAAGAAAGGTTGCTTTTAATTGAGTTTTTTTTAGAGAGATATAACTTATTTGTCTGTGCATCACTGACACTTCATACAACACTTTCCTCTCCATCTCGTTAATACAGCCAAAACTACGCAGTCCAAAACTGGCATGTAAGATGGAAAATGTCATAAAATAAAATAGAATTTTACTCTCATTAGTCCACCAACACTGTGACTTGAAAACATAGCTCACTTAAAAGCATCCAAGGCTGCCTTTTTTCACTTTGTGGTTTCCTTCTGTTTTGACTTGGACTATAATTTCTGCCCTGGACAGCAGCGCCTTACTGAAAAGTATTTACGGTGTTCGTTCACTCTCTCTGACTCAATCTGACAGCCATGAAGCCCTCAGTAAACAGTCTGCAGGTATTCAGCTTCCTACTGCCAGCCCCTGACTGAGTGTCTCGGCCTCAGGCCTGAGACCCTGTTTAGCTCTTGTGTCAGTACTGGGTAACTTCTTATCCTTTTGTCATTTGCCATTATGTGAAACATGTAATTTCTATGCTTGTAAATACTGCTACAAAGCAGAAAGCTACACAAAGTTATAACTACTGACTTCACAATGGTCATATCAGTATCTTCAGTATATCAGTATATCAAAATCAGTACATTTGTCAATATTTGTTCTGGCTAAGTTACAATCAATGCAGACATGCATGTCAGTTCATTTATTTCCTGTATCTAAATACCGTAAGCCCTAGTCTTTGTATAGTCTAAGATTCATATTCTAAGGGTAACAAGTGTACAGTTTGATGTAATCCACAAAACCGTAGAATCCTAGTGACAACCAGGTTGTGTGTGTGTGTATGCGTGCGTGTGTGTGTGAGAGAGATTTCTGGTCTGTGATGGAGGGTGACTGGCAGACAGGCAGGCCATGTTTGAGGCGCAGAAACGCACAGAGCGCCCCCGTCGGCGTCTCAGGAAATCCGTCGCAGATGGACGCGATAGCATCAGTTCCACTTCCTCCTGTGACAGAGCACAGAGGACTACGCAACCAGCGCCAAACAGGATTAGAACGGGATGGAGATCCAGCCTGAGTCAGGACAGCACAGCACATTCTCACTTGTGTGTGTGTGTGTGTGTGTGTGTGTTTGCATGTGTGTGTATGTTTATGTTTGTCACACATGAGCCTGAAGGGGTCGAGATTGCCATCTTTCAGCCAACAGATACGCGTGCACGCAATCACACACACACACACACACTTATGAACAAACACACACACACACACACATATGCATGCAAACACACAGTTACGAAGACAAACACAAATACACACATACACACTCACAAACAGACTTCAAGATCATACTGGAAGTCCAGTTCTTGCTTGCCTTGTTTTGTTAGTGTCATGGACGTTGATGAAGTTGTACACATGGGAAATGGTTGCGATGTCATGGCCGGCTTGCTTGTTTCAAGCAAGTTATGTAATGTGACTATATCTGATTAGGGAGCTGATAAACACACACATTTGGCACAGTACACAGTACCTACCTGGTCTTTTTTAACTTTCAAATGTCACCCTGTTTAGAGAGTCTTTAAGCTTTAATTGTTTTTCTACTGTACAACGATAAAACCTTAATGATGACTCAAATATACAAGAGATTGGCCTTCTCACAAGCATGCAGTAGGACAGAGTTGGTGAAGATAGTTCCTTCATCTAAACATAGACACAAGTCAGTTCAGTGACACAAGTCAGTTCTATAATGTACATGTGATTTCTTACAGTAAAGCAAGTTACAGCAATCAAGTCATAACTTGGTTGATCAAGGCCTCATTCATTTAACATTAACATTGGTAACCAGTATGCTATTTAGTCCATTTATGTCGTATTAAAATTTGAAACCAAATTTGATACAAATTCTGGTTATTTTTCCTGCAGACAGCATGCAGTGGCCTCAAACAACAAGCCTGATTTACACCAGTGAACCAGTAAAGAAATGGTACTTACACTAACATGCATACAAGGGTGTTCAAATAACAAAAATAAGTAGTTCTAAGGATTCAGTGTAGCTTTTTTATCTCAATATGACATGTAAAGTCAAATAATGTAATATGATTTATAGGAAAAAATAGTCCTGCGTCCTAAAAGTAAACCTGACGAAATATTGTTTGACCTTCAGAAAGCCGTTAAAACCAAACAGCTGGAAGTGATCTCAGTGAAGACGTAATGAATGATATTTACACTAACTTGATCTAACTGATAATCAATGATTTGGTAAACACAATTTGAGAAATGACCCTTGGAGCATTTTTTCCTCTCACTTATCCCTTGGTAGTGTGACTCAGGCCCACAGCCTTTGACTCATGTTTGGTTTAAAAACGATCTGAAGCAGATATATTCTCCTCCCAGAGATGACCTCAGTGGTTTATCTAATAGCAGACCAATTAGCACAGCTTTGCAAATAGCCTGTCCTGTTGAAGTGTTACCCTGGACCTTGAATGCCTAGCGTGGGGGAGATGCTAGTTAGCTAGCTTGCTAAGTGGGAAGTTGTGCTTAGTGAGAATGACACTGTCATGACCAGCAGAGGATGTCAACACACACTTAGAGCAGACAAAACAATATAACAACAAAACCAGCTGTAGCCAGTGTTAATACACACACACACACACACACACATACATACACACCATACACACACATATTGTATCCATCCTCATTATTTAGGTGAATTACGTAGTTTTTTTTTAGAAATGTAATGAAATGTGTGATATTCTTTTATTTGTCTAACAATGTGTATGCGTATGTATATGTAAAACATTATAAACAAACATAAAACATAATAAACAAACATAGAACATAAAAGGGATGTAGCCCAGTAACACAATCTCTAGATATGTCATACACTGTATAACCTCTTCAGTTCTCCCTTGACGAGATCATCTGGAAGGTTTCATGAAGATTCGACTTTGTTTAGTGCATCAGATGTGTTTTCAGTCGTCAGAAATCATAAAAGTTTGATTTTTTTGTGGTGATTCTCAGTGTCTGTTTGCATTGGACGTATTGGAAAATACACATGCAAAGCACAACAGTATTTTCTAGGTAGAATAACAACAGAAAAGTTTGAGAACCTGACCACACTGGCCTTGGTCCATCTAAACCAATTTTTATCTAAGATTGAATTACACTCTGTTTGAGTCACATCACCCCCCCCCCCTGTCTGGACACTCCTTAGTTCAACTACAGGTCTATAAGATTTAGGAACTGAAACAAATCTTCTCAGAATTAATTTCATACTGTCTCTGAACTCTTCAGAGATTTATAGTTATTGTAAACAATACGAATGATCTCATTTGTGCTGGCCCCACGAAACAAAACATTGAGCGGTTTGATGTAGACGAGGCTTAAATTCTCAAGGATAGCTGTAAAACCATGGCAACACCACACGTGAACATCTTGGAGAGGGTCATGTGAATGCAGGCATGCTTCTATATCCATGTTCTCTGGCTTTTGTCAGATTTAGACAGGTCCAGCTTACTGCTACAATGGCAAGTGCCATAATGGCATTTGGGGGATATTGTAGGACGCTCGTCCAAATGCCCAATGGACTTGCACGAGGGATATTAAGTGACAGAGTTAAGATTCTGTGAGGGTTTCCAGGACTGACCAGACACACAGAGATGGACTATCAGCCGGGCTCATCCCTGGAATACAAGGATTAGAAAAGAACAATAGTGAAGAATCTCCAACCACAACACTACTCAAGAAGGAATGTGAAACAGTATTTACTGGGTTTGGAAAAGGAACTAGGAAATGTAGAATGTTATGGATTGTGGTTTGGTTGTGGTGGACTTTGGGCTATAGCCATTAGAAAACATTTAGAAAACATTACTAGAGAAATCCAGTGTAAATCAGTCACTAGGCCTGTTGTTTGAGGTCAGTTGCTGTCTGTAGGAGAAATAACAAAAACAAAAAAATCTAAATCAAATTGAAAACTGATAAACGGGTGTGGATGGGGCAGAGATAAACAAAACTAAAAGTAAACATTCCCATTCCTACAATCCCATTCAGGGGTCAAGGTCTCAAATGAGATGAAATATATTACATTGCATGTTTATGTCTTCTGTATGCATGTTCATGTAGGCTTGGTAACACATGGCACATAAGGAGTCCTAAGATCACACAAGGCACCTGAAACTATATTAAAAGTGTAGCCTAATGATCTATGTCAATTCATCAAAAAAGCATGACATACACATTATCTATAGGGTGTAAGAAACACAATTGCCTTTTAATTAGTCCAGGGGATAAATGAAGGTGGCGATGCTGGTCAGATTATGCTGATAATGCTTGTATAATTTGTGATATTACAACACTCTTCCACAAAGTACTCTGTAATTCATCCCTTGATACTTTCTGTTACACCCTTCTTGCCCTCTCCTTTCCCAGGACCTCTCTCATGGTAATCTAAAGCTTTACAGTGGACCTATGTGTGTATGCAGTATATGTAAGTGCCAGGCTTGTATGGCTGTTGAAATGGTATATTGCTCTCCTCTTGGGTGGCTAGTTCCTCTTAGCTATTCACCTCCTTTGTGATGACTGCCTAATATAATCTCATGAATGGCTTTGAATATGGAGGAATTACACCTCAATAAGGCTTGGGAAGGACCCAGAGGAAGTCCAACTGCCAAATAATTTCAAATGATCTATAACATCTGGGTCAGCGATAACTTTTTCCCTCTCAGGTCTAGTGTAATGATGAAAGTACCGGAGCAAACTTGAACTTCTGGAGCAAATGTCAACTTTATTGGTGGCTAACACAAGTCCAGTGGACTCAAATTGCAAAAGACTGAACTGAACTCCACACCATGCCGAGTCATAATTGTCTTGATATACTGTAGTACCATTTCACATCACCCTAGGGTAACATCCGTTTTTGTCCCAGCTGCTAAAGGGTTTGTGTGTGCGTGTGTGTGGGCATTGATTTAGTAGGCGTGTTCAGTACTGTGTTTGATGGTGTATGTGCCATTGCCTTACTCTGGGCCATTATGGAGTTGTAACAACTTTAAGAAGGACAAATAACTCTATTGCGCATGCTGGACACACACACATAAACACACACACACATAAACACACACACTCTTTTCACAAACATCAGTCTGCTCTGCTCCACACCCGTTGGGACTGCATCTATTTTCCGCTGTATGGCTTGAGAATCCTGATCCAGACATTATAACTCCATCAGTAGTGCTGTGACTACGCTGAAGATGAGTTAGAATGCCCCCTCAGGCGGAGGAGGAAAAATCAGATCGTGCACACATCTATGCACTCTTTAACATAGCTGCCATCTTTCTTCCCCCCCCCCCCCCCACTGCACTGTCTAAATATTTGTATGTGTGCCCCGAACCCTGACACTAATTTAAAAATAGAACAGTCTGTGATAGAGCAATTTCTTCAAACAGACATCCCCCCCGGACACGGTATCGGACCCTTAATCATGGCAACGCTTGTGTGGTCTTTGGGTTCTTCAAGAGAGATAAAGGGAAAACTAGGAGATCATCACATAATGCTCCCGCTTTTTTCTCATGCTGCCGATCAGCCTCATCTAGATTGTGAGGGGCTGTTAATCGTTTCTTTGAAGGCTCGACAGAGTCAACGTCCTCAGATAACGAGAGACGGACCCGAGGAGGGTGGCTTTAATGTTGGCTCCGTGGCCAGGGTCCTGGGGTATTTGTGTTTCTCCTGGTGTGGAGGCCGTGCCTGCAGTCCAGAGGAGAAAACAGGAAACTCGTGCAGCACACCATCTCTAAACTGCCCCCAGGAGAAGAAATGCTTTCTGAGGGAAGAATTTGTCAACGCAAAGCACACCCTGATGCCCAAGTAATTTTTTTTTTAGTTCTTTAATAGCCTTACACCGGATATGCTTTATTTCGTTTAACATTTTGAAGCACTCCCAAGGCAAATTGCACTCTGAACTAAGAAAGTACACTACTCATGATACTTTCCCCTTACTCAGGGCCAAAACTGTTTCCTTTCTTAAACGAATGTGTTTTCTCAACAGTGATGCTGTTGGTCTTTGTTATTATTCCAGAATTATATTTTTGAGGAACATTTGTGTTTTCTCATATTCTAGATATTTGAGCAAATATATATATAGATGTAGTCTACAAACACACAGACAGAGAGAGAGAGAGAGTATATATGACTGCAAAGTGATCTGTAATACAGTAAACTCTGTTGGAAATTGACATGGAACAAAGTCCCTCCCTAACATTGCTTCCCCCAAAGTTCCAACCAAAACAACCACAGGGAATATTTACTGTACTGAAGAAGACCATTGATGCCTGACTTCCTTCGTTACACCCCAAATACTCCTTCGTCTTGAGAGGAAGAGCCCCAGTGTGACCCGTCCTCTAATATTAGTCTATTTGCTTTAGTGTTGCCCTGTTGTGTACTGTAGCACAGCTGGGTTATCAGATGGCTTAGCGGAGCCCCCAGAGACAAGCCAACAGGAAAAGCAGAGAATAACGTTACGGATACTAACGTATCCTCGGTTCTCTGAGTGAGAAGCCGAAACGTACGAGTGGATGATGCCTATCATCTCCTGCTTTTCTGAAGTCATTTTAAACCAACCCTTTGAAAAAAGGGCAGTAAGCGCACTGACGCGCGCAGGCAACTACTTAGACAGCCCTGCGTGACGTCAGAAAGTCTATATATTGACTGCGCTTCCGCTTCAGGTCCTCTTTGCCAAGCTCGCCAGCGTCGGCGATTGAGGCCCGAAGCGTACGTTTCGGCTTCTCACTCAGAGAACCGAGGATACATTAGTATCCGTAACGTTCTCTTTCGTTTCGAAGCCGAAACGTACGAGTGGATCACTACAACCAAGCCTCAAGAGCCCTACACCAAGGAGCCCGAGGTGGGAAGATCCATGGGACTGCCGGGCCCAGAGAGAACACTCTCTGCTACGCCCGGCCTGGTGACGTCCAATGCGTAAAAACGCGCGAAGGTGTTGCCTGAGGCCCACAAAGTGCTCAAACAGATATCCTTCATAGGGACGCCTTTCCAGAAGGCCCAAGAAGCCGCCACCCCACGCGTGGAGTGCGCCCTAACATGAACAGGCGGAGGAACACCCGCCGCCTCATATGCCAGACGTATGGCTTCCGTAAGCCAATGCGACATGCGTTGGGTAGACAAGGCCTGACCCTTGGCACGCTCGCCATGGCAGACGAACAACTGGTTCGTCTTCCTGATGCTCTGCGTACGCGTCAAATAGGCACGAAGCGCTCTGACCGGGCACAGAGTGACGGGCACAGAACCGCCCGTCTCAGGAAGGGCTGCGAGCTCAATGACCCTCAAACGAGGGTCAGTAGACAGCACTTTCGGGCGAGAAAAGGGATTTGGTTGCAGCGTTACCCATGCGTCACCTTGCGTGAACTCAAGACAGTCAGGACTGACCGACAAGGCAGTCAGATCGCTGACACGCTTCACCGAGACCAGAGCGAGCAGAAGCGCAGTCTTAAGGGAAAGCATCTTTAGACTGGCACTCGACAGAGGGTCAAAGGGCGTAAGGGCCAGTCCGCGTAGGACAGTGGCCAGGTCCCAAGTAGGGACCGAAGGGGAGGAAGAGGGGCGAAGCCGCCTGACGCCCTTCATGAAGCGTGACGCAAGGGGGTGAGCGCCTGGGGAAACGCCAGCATAGCCAACATGGCATGCTGAGATAGCTGCGAGGTACACCTTCAAAGTAGAGGGTGTACGACCCTGATCAAACAGGTGTTGCAGAAACGCAAGCACCTCGCCAATAGGGCAGACTAGAGGATCACAGCCTCTGTCTCTGCACCATGTGCTGAAAACACGCCACTTCAGTGTATATAATGACCTAGTGGACGTAGCTCTAGCAGCCTGAACGGTCTCTGTCACTGCGTCTGACAGGCCGCTCTCTAGGAGACGCGCCCGTTCAGGGGCCAAGCCGTCAGTCTCCACGCTTCCGGCTTGGGGTGCCACAGCGACCCGTGAGCCTGCGATAGGAGGTCTCTCCTCAGAGGGAGAGTCCACGGCTGGCCGTCTAACAGTGAGACCAGATCTGAGAACCAGCTCTGAGATGGCCAATTGGGGGCGATCAGAATCACCCTGTGAGCCCCCGCTCTGATCCTGGCCAACACCTGACGCATCAGAGGAAGGGGGGGGAAAGCATAGAGCAGACCGCGCGGCCACGGGTGTGCCAGCGTGTCTGACCCTAGCAGCGCATCTCGTTCCAGCGAAAACCACGCTGGGCAATGAGCGTTCTCTCTCGAGAAAAGATCGACTCGTGCCCGCCCGAAGCGAGACCAGAGACTGTGCACCACGGCTGGGCAGAGGCGCCAGTCGGTTGCACGCGGAACACCCCTGGAGAGGAGGTCCGCGCCTGTGTTGCGAACACCTGGCAAGTGCGCCGCCCTGATAGACAGGAAGTGGCGGGAGGCCCTGGTGAGCAGCTTGTACGCCAGGCGAAACAGGTCCGGAGAGCGCGTGCCGCCCTGGCGATTGATATACGCCACAACAGTGGTGTTGTCTGTACGCACAAGAACGTGTTCTCCTCTGAGAAGAGGGAGAAACTCCTTCAGAGCGCAGAAGACAGCAAGGAGTTCTAACACATTGATGTGTAATCTCCTGGAGGCGCCCCAGCCGGTCTTGGACGCATCGGTGGTCACCGTCATGCGTCTGGCTATAGCGCCCAAGGCGCCGCCTCTGGAGAAGGACGACAGCTAGCCACATGCGTCTGGACACTAAGATCCGACGGGCGGGGTTCGACCTGGAGGATACACCTAGTTCCGCTAAGGTGAGCTGCAGCGGGCGTAAGTGTAAGAGGCCGAGTGGGACAGCACCGCCAGCGGCGCATAGGAGGCCCGTCAGTCTGAGACACAGCCTGGCCGAAACGCAGGCACCTAGTCTGAAGTGGCGTAGACACGCCCTGACGTCTTGAAGCCCCCTCGGTGTGAGCGTCGCTCTCATTGAGCGTGAGTTCAGCCTCACGCCCAAGAACTCGACCTCCTGAGAGGGAGAGAGCATGCACTTGCTTAGGTTCACAAAGAAACCCAGACTGTGCAGGTGACGCAAGACCATGTGATTCTGTGACGTTAGGAGCTGTCTGGAACCTGCCAGCAGCATCCAGTCGTCCAAGTAATTGAGGAGTCTGATCCCCTGAGCGCGTAGCGGAGCGATCGCCGCCTCCACCCACTTGGTGAAGCACCGAGGTGCTAGAGATAGACCGAAGGGGAGGGCTGCGTACTCGTACTGCCCTCGAAGGCGAAGCGTAGAAAACGCCTGTGCCTTGGGACTATGCCTATGAGAAAATAGGCGTCCTGAAGGTCTATGGTGACCATGTAGTCCCCCTGGCGGACTGACTCCGCCACCATGCGCCCCGTGAGCATGCGAAAGGTGAGAGGTTTGAGCGAAGCATTGAGCGCTCTGTCTAGAATAGGGCGAAAAGCGCCCGACTTCTTGGGCACCAGGAAGTACGTACTGTAGCGACCTGCGCGCGCCAGCATCGGATCCACGCGCTGAATAGCGCCCTTTCTCAGGAGATCGCAAAGCTCTTGTCTGAGAGCAGGGGCCCTGAAGGGGGGCACCACTGACTCCATGACACCTCTGAAGGGCGGGGGTGGCCACCTGAACTGCAGTTGATAGCCCTTCAACACTGTTGACAGGACCCAACGTGACGTTGTGCACATCGCCCAATTCTGCCGGAGCAGAGCGGCGGCATGAGGAGGCAGCAAGGACAAACGAAGTGCTATGCTGCCTCCGAGTGGCACTAGGGGGGCCGAGGTCAAAGACTGAGGCTGTCCGCGAAGCTGAAGAGCGTCCGACTGACAGACCAGAAACCCGACGGAGTGCGGGGGCTGAGGGCCAGTTAGCCGTGTGTGAGACCGCTGGGCACTCACGCGTGACTAAAAGGCCGTGCGAATTACTCGCGACGCCCGGTGGGGCGGCCGACTCAGCGCGCACGTCAGCGAAAACCGCGCACTGCACCTGCGACGCCCCGTGGGGCAGCCGACTCGGAGTGCGTGTTGGCGACGACCTCGAAGAGGGGGGAGAAGCTACCCGTCTGGCCAAGGGCAGACGTGTCAGACTGGGCAGACAGTTCTGCGCGTATCTGGGCGATGAATCGACCGACAGAAGTGGCGAGAGAGGACGGGGAGGACTTCTCGATCGTGAACGACTCCGAAGCGTCGCATGCCCACTGCTCGGAGGCGAGGGGGACAGAGAACGCGGAGGTCGCGACACTAGCAGAGGCCTCGGTGCCACCTGGGCGCCGTCGAGGTGTGCCATCACGCGAGGCGCGTGTCAGCTGAATGCGCGCCGGAGACCGCATGGGTACCCCAGTGCGCGATAGCGCTGATCGTGAACGACTCTGAGGCGTCGCAAGCCCACTGCTCAGAGGCGAGGGGGACAGAGGACTCGGAGATCGTGTCACTAGCAGAGGCCTCGGCGCCACGTGGGCGCCGTCTAGGCGTGTCAAGACGCGGGACGCAAAGCGCGGCGCGTGTGTCAGCTGAACGCGCGCCGGAGACCACACCGGCGCCCCAGTGCGCGATAGCGCTGACAGAACAGAGAGCGTCCTCCGGCCAGGGCCGGGGCTCATTGTGAAACATTGCCCCAGAGGGGCGGTAGCGTGTGTGCGGAGTGCTTGTGAACAAGGCAAACTCAGCGCCCCGTAAGGGGGTGAGATCAGAGAGGACCGCCGAAGCGGGGGGGAACGCTCCGAGCTGGGGACTGCAGAGCGAGGACCCGGGCCTTTGAGAGCACACAGAGGCGTAGCAGTCAATGGATGGCGATCGCATGACATGCTCTGCCGCGCACACGCGATCGCATCAGGATCGCTGTGGCCTCTTACGCCGCTCCCGGCTAGCCGGACGGTTGGCGGGAGCTGGGCGCCCACGGGAGCGGGAGCGCTGCCAAGTGGGTTGCGACCCAGTAGCCGGCTGTGGCGCGGCTTTGGGCGCGTCCGCCTTCTTCTTCTGTTGCGTCCGTTGAGGCGTACGAGCGCGCGTCTGAGGAGCAGCGGGAGCGGTCGAGTGAGGCGGAGAACGCTTAGGAAGCACGGGTTGCAGGGCCTGAGCCGCCGACTTCGTCTTCTCTAAGCGGTCGCGCTGTAGTTCCAGCACTTGGCCAAACAGAGCATCGGCGGAGATGGGAGCATTCAGGAGATGCTTCTTCTCCTTCCCTGGCATAGAGGAGAGGTTTAGCCAGAGATGCCTGTCAAGGATGATCAAAGAGCCAAGGGAGCGCCCGTCGGCTTTAATGCCCGCCCGGATAGCCAGCGAAGTGAGAGCGGTGATTCTGCGCAGCTGATGGACGGTTAGGTCCGAGTGCTGCGCAGTCAGATCTGCCACCAGTTCCTCAGCCAAAGAGGAGAGGAGAAAGGTGGTATTCATCGCCCTTATCGCCTGGCCTGTACAGATGAAGGCCTTGGAGGCGAGCTTCTCCGTGCGTTGACACGGCTTGGAGGGGAGCTCGGGAGGCGATGTCCAGGTGGTGGCAGAGGCTGGTGCTAAACAGCCAGCGACCGCATCTTCAACGCGAGGAAGCTGTAAGAGGCCAATGGCGCCCACACCGTCCATCGCGTAGAACGCCGCGTGTCCCTGGATAGGGGCAATGGCGGCGTAGGGAGCCTCCCTGCTAGCCGCCTGTGTAGCCAACGAAGCTAGCTCAGAAGCTAACTGGGCGGCGTGGGTCTTCACTATCGGTGGCATATCTTCGACAGTAGTGCCTTGAGCGGAGAGGAAGGAGGACAACTCCTCCTCATCCACGGCCTCGATAACTGGTTCGTCATCGTCGTCGCCCTGAGGCGGCGTGGTAGCCGCGCGGGCAAAGGCAGCGCCGATGGAGCTAGCAGGGCTAGCCTGGTAGGCCGCGGTTAGCTGGCTAGCTGGTAGCAAGCTAGCCGCTGAGAAGCTAACCGATGGCCGAGTAGCCACTGAAGACCGATCGATAAGCCCAACCGGGTGCGGGGACGCCGGGGAAACATCGATAGACTGGCGGGTAACAAGAGCACTAGTGCCAGCGGGGGAAGAGCCCGCCCCTGTAACAACAGTGGAACCCACGAAGAATGCCGCTCTGTTGGCGATAGCCGTAGGGGAGAGGCGTTCGCAAGCCGAGCAAAGATCTGGCCGCGAAAAGGCGAGCATAGCATGCTCGCTCCCCATGCAGATAAAACAGATCGCATGGCGGTCGGAGATCGCCATCGGACGGTCACAATCGGTGCATAGACGAGTAGCCATCTTGCGTCTCGGGGTACCAGAAGTCAGGGACCGGCGTGAGCACTTTGAGCAAGACGGAATCCCTCGGAGAGCTTTGAAAAAAAAGCTTTTGTGGTGGGCTTTCAAAAAAGTCGTTGGGTTTTAGAAATATTAGCAAACGAAAAGACGACTCAGAAACACACGCAGTAAGCGAGGTGAAAGAGGCAAAGAGGACCTGAAGCATAAGCACAGTCAATATATAGACTTTCTGACGTCACGCAGGGCTGTCTAAGTAGTTGCCTGCGCGCGTCAATGCGCTTACTGCCCTTTTTTCAAAGGGTTGGTTTAAAATGACTTCAGAAAAGCAGGAGATGATAGGCATCATCCACTCGAACGTTTCGGCTTCGAAACGAAAGAGAACCGCATGATTAATAGCTTCACCACAGACTAACAAACCTTTGCCTGACACACACAGAGAAAGGGGCAGTTCTGTAACAGGAGATGAGGCAGGTTGATTTTCAGACATTCACGTCATTGAGCGAGAGGGAAATAAAGTGTCAGGCAGCACACAGGATCTATCGCCTGTAAAAAGACTGTCTTTTTGCCTGTGGTTGCTTTTGAAGTTCTTAACCTGAAAATGTGAGCCAAAATGGTTGTTTATTGGGTCAATTGTACATACAATTCTGTGTGATTGTCTGTAATGTTTCTCTATTATACGTTAAACATCATTCACTCTGTAGGGTATTCTTTTGCTGGGGTAAAGATTACTGCATTACTAGCATTACTGAGGACATGAGGGGTCAAACCAGAACTCTGTGGCTATGGCAAGAATTTGCCTCAATAAATATTGCTTTTGCAAACCTTGCCAAAACATCCTGGAACAGCACATTTGGTGCATTTGAGGGATTTGCCTTGTTTTGGTTACTTTAAACCTCTGGTATAGTTTTGATTGTTTAACAGGCTTTTTGTTACCACGTACCTGGAGATGTTTTGGATTCAATGGGAGCAGCAGATTAATAATGACTGTGGCTTAGTGACATTTCATTAATGAGCAATTTATGAAAGCAGTTTGTTCACAATTGTCTTCCACCCCACCCCCCCCCCCCCAGCCCTGAATTAACCTCTTAATGACTACACTTTCTCTGTTCTCACCACATCGTGTGGATGTTTGAGACTAAGGTATCAACAAAGGCAGAGATTTTTATCAATGCAGTCACAAGGATTAGCCCTGTGCAATTGGATTATGAGCATAAACAAGCTTCTCAATACGAAGAGGCTAACTGAAAAAAGGCCTCCCCTTCCCCCAATGACATTACAGCGCCACAGAGCATCCAATTAGCTTGTTGTCTGTGGAGGGCCAGCTTGACTTTTATTGGCTAAACAAATTTGATGAAAGTTTGTGGTTTTGACCTTTTTGTTACATTAAAGCTCTACAGGAGGGTTGGGCCGGCAGCGAGAGATAAGGCCGGGCAAAATGGCAACATGAGCCAAGGTTTCTTATCTGACACAAAGATCATCTGAGATTGAATGGGGTGGGTGGTTGTGTGTGTGTGTGTGTGTGTGTGTGTGTGTGTGTGGGGGGGGTGGGGGAAAGAAGGCACAGTAGTCGCTCGGACTCTTGAGAGGTCAGTTCTCATCAGTGTCGGCAGTGGCCGAGAGACAAACTAAATAAAAGACTTCATTATTCTGAAATCGCGTTATCGACTCATTTTGATGTTTCTTCTCCAATTCCCCATCCTACCAGTGGCTGCGACTAGAGACTTGGGCAGAGAAAAAGCAAAGTGGTTTGAGCAGGAGGAAGATCTTAGGCAACATCAGGGATTGAAAGCCGTGACCGTGAAGAGGAAATCTCACGTTAATTGTCATCAAACGTACACGGCACAAGCATCCAGCAGGCTTTGCTCCATGCAGATATACGATAAGAACTGGAATTCAGGCAGCTGGCTGGTGTATCACACCTTCTAGGGAACCATGTAATGATGTGCACGTCTTAGTTATGATGTGACTTATAAATACAACTGATCTATCTGTATGGATGTAAACAAGTAATACGTGCATCATTTCCAAGACCTCTTGCTTTTACTTATCACCTTTATGCCCCCTCATTCACCCTCTAAAAAGATTCTGTGTCTCCGAAATTCACAACAACTTGACACTTGATCTTTGTGTTATTTGCTTCTTTGATTTATACAGTCTGGTACATGGCAATTGCCCTCTGTGGATAATAAAGCTAAAAGTAGAGTTGAGCTGACATTTAAAGGAAAGGTCTGTGACTCTGCTGAAAGATGGATATTGATTGCTGATCAATAATTGATCAAGTTCTATCCATGCTTTCATTCTCCTGAATCAGTGTGTTAATTAGCTGACAAACGTCGTTTGATGGTTGAAGGTGGGTAGTTGCCTCTGGCTGCAAGTCGCAGCTTTGCGTAATATAAAATATCAATATCAAACAAAGCTGCGCTGAGCTGTGGTTGTCAATGAGCTATTTCCCCATTAAGATCATACATGCTTTCTGAGAGGAATTAAACTTATGTGCAGGTCTGTAGAAAAGAAATATTACAACCTTTCTCATGTAGATATGAAAATAACAATTCTGCACACTTAGAAGTACAATAAGAATGTGGATATGAGTCATTTTTGTAATTATCAATAATTTGACTAATGCAGGACAAGCAGTTAATTGACAGTTAAAATGACTTATGCATGTGTTGCACTGATACAGTATCTTCAAGTTAGATTGTGGTGCCTCCCTAGTAAGACAGCAAGCAGTGTAACATGAACAAAGATTTAGAGAGCTAAATAGTGTTTATTTGTTGAAGCTCATTTTTTCAATAGTGTGGTGTTCTGTGGAAGGAGTTGAGTTTTTTGTATTTGTTGCAGTCACATTAACAGTAGCGATGCAATAATGATGAGTTAGAAGGGTCAGTGTCTCTGAGTGACAGCCATAAGGTATCTTCTTATCTTGTTGGATATAGAGTGCATTACCCTTGCTAAATAAATAATGTCATTAGCAAATACAATGCATGTTCTAAATCCACCAAATTGCAAATACAGATGCAGACTCCAGTAGCACGTCTCAGTCTATATTTTCATGGTTTTCAAGTGCTATGAAGCTGACATAATGTTAAGGTTTTAACTCACCAGTTGAAGCAGAGTTTAATATGGCACATGGCTAAGACATCTTACACCAAACGTGTTCAAAAACGAAGCTCAACCACCCCCTCCCCCTCCACTAGTACTACAGCTTCCCTCCGTCTAAGACCTCTGTAGTTCTCACACTCACCTCGCAGTCTGAGTCTCAGTGTGAGAAAGCGACGATGCTGTAAGACCCAGACCACTGGCCAAACTGCTTGATAAGCTGCTGAACTGGCGTCCCTATCAGCAAGGAACAAAAAACACAAACTTCCCCCGTAAATGGTTCTAGGCAATCCCTGATTTCCTCCTCATGACATATATGTTAGCTAGTTAACACTCTGTCTCTATGACGCTCCACTAGCCTATGAGTGTCTATGATTGAAGGGGAGAGATAAGATGGTGTGATACAATCTCTGTTTGTATTCACTGTGAACGGAGAAATCCAGAGTAAATCTATCCATAGCTGCTGTTGACTGAGCTCCCTGAGAGCTGTCAGGAGGAAGAAGAATGATAAAATTCGACATAGACCAAATAGCAAATCGACAGCTAATACTAACTAAAGAGGGCACAGAGACTCACTTTCAGTTTCATTTTGCTATGCCCCATTAACATTAGTAACTTTGCTATGCCCCAATTAGTTAACAGTAGTAACTGGGTCGCTATTCAGTGATGATTCCAGACAACACTCAGTAACCCCGAACAACAGAGGTATTGACTGATATACACAGTATTTCTCCTTGAGTGAAATGACACCATCAACCGTGCATAAATTCAAATATGCATTGTAAAGGTCAGACATTAATGCAATAGCTTTATATTTCATAGACAGTAGACCCTGAGTTGAATAGTAAACTCATTGAAATAGAGTAATTCATTTATTTTCAGGGTTATTTATCTTACTCTTTACTCTTTGCACACTCTGGATCCCATGAAGGGGAGATTGTGTCCTATCACACTGTTTATGAAACCAAAAAGTTTGTTCAATTAGCCAAATCATCTACAGTAGCAATAACATGTATGCATGAAAAGTCTTCTGTGTCCAGTGTTCAATGAGGCTGAAATTTCTAGTTGCGAAGCGGGGTGATGATGACCACAGTGGTAAATCTACCCTGTAAGCACTATCCGTGAGCAAATGTACAAAGCCAAATGGCAGATCCCGTACGTGCTGACTCCAAACACTGATGCCAGCAGTGGGTCTATAGCAGTGTGGGCCAGGGCAGGGAGCGAGGGGAGGCTGCTAGTCATGGAGGGGCGGCCCATACAATGGCAAATGTCACCAGGGCCAGACTGGCACAGTCAGCCCGGGCTGAAATGGAAAGGCTTTGGTCAGCACAACCAAACCCGGCATAAAAGTTCACAGCTTATTATTACACTGAAGGGTGAAAGGTGTGTGTTTGTGTGTGTCGGTCAGTCTTTCTGTGTGGGAGTGCTTTAGTGGGCTGTGCCATAAAGGGTATTATTTGGATGCTGGCCTGTGAATGTGGGGAAGTTCAACACATTCGTTAAGGCTTCTTATCAAATTGGATTGTTTTGTGTAGATTGTCTTGTTTAGACCAACTGAGGATTAGTGATATTCTTGACTCTGTCAACACTCAGTCAAACTGGTGGATTAAGTCAGTCAAATTCTAAAAGATTAAGCCAATCAACAACGGCTTTAGCCTCCTTTCGAGCATTGGCCTTCCAAATGAATTAAACCAATGAAATTAAATGATGCCGTGCTTTCCTGCCATTTCCCCTTACCAAAAAAACGTAAACATTTGACATCTGTGTGTGAGTGTGAAGATGAAACTCTTTATTGTAGTAGCGTGAATAATTGGGTTTGTCTTTAATAGATAGTTGCTTTGCATGTTTAACAGAACAATGTAGTGTGTACAGCCAGAGTTCAGTCAATGCCAGGGCAAATTCAGCTACATTCCCACAGCTGAAGAGATTTGGCCTTACACTGAAATACATTTCCGAACACTGTAATTTGTCTTACATTGAACACCATGAAATAACAGTTGACACCAACGTTTAAAATACTTTACATTCACGGCTTCTTATAAACAATTTGATAAATACAAGATTATATTTATATTTATATATATATAACAAAAGAATATGTATATTTATATATTTCTTTCACTCACAAATATCTTAAATTCGTATGTGGCTTATTTCCTACTATGCACTGTTTACAATGTGATCTTCAGATTTTAATTCAATAATTTCACTAATAAATAATATAAAAACAACATTAAAGGTTATACATTTGGATACTTAAAAAAGTATTTAAAAAATCAGCAATTAATGCAAAGTATCACATTGTCTGCTGAGCAACCAAGACAATCATACACATGACAAAACAGTGGTTATGACTGTCATTTCTGTGAAAGATTTGCAGTTGTGTTACACACATACAATACATTTAGCAATAGCACACACACACACACGCACACACACATACACACTCTCTCGCACAAACAACTGCACTTCATAGAGGAAAATGATTTTCTTTAATACTGTAGGTGGACCACAATTGAGTGGCAACCCTGGACGCGGGTTGATGATCTCACACTCTCAGACTGTGAAAACAGATGTTATTTGTGTACTGCTCAACATTAGCCTATTACATGTAAACCAATGTTCGAAATTTCTATAAAAAACAACAACATCAAAACAAATCGTGGCCCTCTATTCTGTATGTAAAAAAGAATCAAACTGATTGATGCAGCTCCACATACACAAACTCTTTCAGGTTCGGGTTCTGTTCTCTCATATAACTCCATCCGCTCCCAACAGATCAAGAATGAACCTATAATCTTAAAGTATAAAGTATTTGAATGGATAACATTCTTCTTAATGCACCATTGGATGATAAAAAGGTAAAGTATACAAAAGAAAAGAGAAAGAGAAGTCTTTATAAAAAGTGGCAGAGCCTAGCCCTCCTTTAAAGACCGTAAAGTGATGTACTGTATGTTCTTTGGAGCTGAGTAAAGCTAAAATGATCAGTTCCCTTTTCTGTGAGATAAATGATAAACTTAGTACATGAAAATGTAAATGATGACCAATAACTGAGTGACACTATTGTGTTCTTTGTTCACAAACTGGCACATGCTACCCATACAACAGGCTTTTCAGGGTATAGGAAAAGCAAAGCTTATCCTCATTTTTGGGCAGTAGTGATTGTAGGGTGTTTAGTGTCTAGCTTAGCAAGGCACTGACAGAGTCATGCTTCTCAGTTTTGATAAATGCTTTGATAAAAGTGGTATTTCAGTGTGTTCTTTAGCTATGGACTACCGTATTTAAATACGGTGGTAAGGATCTATGTATTTCAAAATGAAGACATCAACGTAACAATGACTTAAAAGGTTCCATCATAACACTTAAAATAAAAACATAATGCTTGTTGGTTCCATGTAAAAAATGTTCACTAAAGGAATGCCAGTGTTTTATACAAACAAAAAGATACACTGCAAGGTATGCTATTTTGATTAGAACTGCCAATGTTCTGAAAGAGAACATGGAAGGGAGATGAAAGTTCTAGAAGCAAGTAGATGGCTGCAGGCTTTTGAAAGAAGACTAAAACGAGGATCTGTTTCTAGTTGTCTTCATCCAGTAACAATAATCCAGAGGGCCAAGGCCTCTCTTCAAAGGGTCTCCCAAGAAAACTACAACTACAGGCAAAAACACTTCCCTGTTCCACACACAAGAGGAGTCGAGGACTGTTAAGCATTGCAGATATTGTAATGAGTCTTCTACACAATAAGCCAACCGTAACAGTAACTGTCAAAAAAAATAAAAGAACATAAAAAAAAAATAATGATTAAACAAAAACCTGTATGATAACAACTGATTTGGTTAACACCTGTCGATTTCAAGCATGTTATTTTGTTTCTGAGAACAGTGATAAGCTCTCATCTGGGCTAGTGGGAGTGAGAAAACAAGAACACAGACAGAATGTTTTATTTTGTCCGCTGAGACGCAGCGACAGCCATTGAACAATAGTGGAATGGTGCAGACACAATAGTGGACGTTGTGCGCAACACAAAGAAGCAGGTGCCTCACCCTGTGCACCTCCCCGTTGGAGACCTCCTCTTCCTCCTCCACCTCCTCCTCTTCACAAACTCAACAGTCCATCCTGCAGAGTGTGTTACCTTCTCTTGCAACGTCTGGCCATTTCACTTGAGACACAGCTGGCCGTTGTACGTCCATCAAATGGCCAACCAGTGCTTGAGCTGCAACCCAAAGGCCCATTGACATTTACTTTGATGAAAACCTTCACAATAGGTTAGCATATGCCAAAACATAAGGTAAAAGACAAATCATTTACATTATCCTAATCATACACACTTTTGCACAACAAAAGACTGGACTTTTTCAATCTTATTTGGAGAATATTTTCTTTCAAAAGAATCTGCACATTTGAACACAGCTGACACAATTGACCTATTCCCAGCATATTATGGCTTTTATTTTCACATGTCTCACCTTGAACTGTCTGACATTCCCCTCTGCCACTAGATGATGTTCATGCTCTGGGGTCACACAGTAGGCTATCCTCTACAAGAAAAAAAAGCCATTATCCATTGCAATACAGTGCTTAACAGGGGCGCTACAGTACATCTAACAAGACTGCCAAATTAACCTCAAATACTCTACTTGTTGATGACATATTGTGCTCCATTGTCGTTGACTCAGCAATTTAAGACAAAACGCTGATGAAACACACACACACACACACACAAAAGACACAAACACACACACACACACACACACACACACACAAGACACAAACACCGTTCAAAGTATAGAGGTCCTTAAATCAGGCTCACCTCTTTGAAGCTTCCAGGGACACTGAGAAACTTGTAGATGGCATAGAGGGGTACGAAAAGCATGGATGACAAGGCTATGCACCAACCCACAACGTTGGACCATGCAGGAAACGTGTAGTCATCATGTTTTAAGCCAGTGGAAGTGACAATACTTGCAATGACCACAAACTGTACAGGATGTAAACAAAGAACATTTAAACACTTAACAACACATTTGTGACTGTATTGTCTGATCCGCACCTGCATTCAAATGTAATGGTCGTGAGATCCTAAGGCTCGTCTGACAACCAGGGCTACATTCTTAATCGGTCCTCTAGTTCAAAGTAAATATCAAAGACCAACCTATTCCAGCATGCTCAAAGCCTTAGGAATATAAAAAAGCTGGAACAATCTTTTGTGAATAAGGTTGTGAGATTTTTTTGTTTGTTATGCATGAAATTAAGTAGATCGGAAACAGGGGATCATCAAATTATATGTAATGCAGTTATCCATGTGATTTACTCCTGAGCTTGTGCTAAATAAAGACCTTACAGTATGTACCTCATGCCCAAATAATAGGCATGTGTTTCTCCTGCTCATCTCCTGAAACAAGGTACATTCAATGCCAAGGTAGAAGGTGCTCTATGAGATGTTGCAGGATTTTAGTGCAATTTCATTTTTATATCAAATCATAGGCATGCCCTTGATTGGCTAGCTTTACATTTACATTTACATTTATTTACATTTATGCATTTAGCAGACGCTTTTATCCAAAGCGACTTACAAAACGAGGATAACAATCAAGCTACATAGCAGAAACCTTAAGGAGCATAGTGCTAGGGGATAGTGCTTCAGTTCATTTTAGTGCTAGGATAGAAGATGTTCTCTGAATAGCTGGGTCTTTAAGAGCTTTTTGAAGGCCTCCAGAGATGGCCCTGTTCTGATTGTTTTTGGTAGGTCATTCCACCAGCGTGGGACGACACATGAGAAGAGTCTGGATTGCCTTGGGCGAGGTGCCGGGACTGCCAGTCGACAGTCATTGGAGGACCGGAGTTGTCGGGGGGTAGCCTGAGCTTTTATGAGAGCGCTTAGATAAAAAGGGGCAGATCCTCTAAGCACTTTGTAAGTCAGCATCAGTGATTTGAATTTGATGCGAGCCGCCAGAGGTAACCAGTGGAGTTCGAGCTTTATGCCCCCTGAAAAACTATACAAGGAAAAAACACTCAAAGCAGGGGCGGATGTCCTTATTTATATTACATGTTAAGTAATTGTATGTATTCAGTGAATAAAATACAAATATGTGAGTATACTCTCTGTATGTTTGCATGTCTGATATGCTTTGGATTTGATGTAACATTGTCCTCTTAAAGGATTACTGTACCCACTCACACAAACAAACACACACACACACACACACACACACACACACACACACAGCTCACCAGCAGAAAGACTGGACTGACAAACTTCCAGCAGATCCTCCAGTAGAGACCTGGCTTGAAGCCCATCATGCGCTCGATATCCTCGCTGAATCTGTCCACGCCTGAGGGCCAAACAAACAACGAGGGGCCTGAGCGTCATTTCCCTGAACGCCAGAGAGCCCTGGGAAAAGCAGACTAAACACTTTCAAATGGACCCTGCTGAAGCTCTTAGCGCCGCTCTTGTCTGTATTTGATATCATCAGAACACTCTGTCACAAACGTTCACAAATCGTCATGATGATCATAAGAATCAGGACATGATGTAAACAGTCAATTTAGTCCAATACTGTCTATGTCTCTGTATTTGTGTGTGTGTGTGTGTCTAAGGTAGTTTGTGTGTATGTCTTGTGTTCTTCTTGTACACACCAGTCTCTGTGTGCTTTCATACAGAGGGCTGACTTAATGGTGAAATAAAGCGGAATGATTTTGTGTGCCAGTGTGTGTGTGTGTCTCTGTGTGTGTTTGTGTGTGTGT
>JAGFZM010001934.1:133037-176455 GCA_017657215.1 Limnothrissa miodon
ACACACACACACACACACACACACACACACACACACACAAGAAGAAGATAAATATGCTAGAACATGCATTTTTAGGAGGTCAAATAATCATTCAAGAGATAAAAAAAAAGCACAAGATCACACTATCTGAGACCGATTTTTTTTATGCCACAATGGTCGAGGGAATAACAGACTTGACATATTCAACCTCATCCTCTTTCCAGTTGTCTGACTCTGTGGATTGTGTCTCAAAACCTGCAGTGTTGATATTAAACAGCCATACTTTTTATTGAAACCGTGTTTTGGCTTGCTTCAAATTTCAAGAAAAAAAAAGTCTGTGTGTAGCTTCTTTTTTGTTTTCAAACCCCTGGTGATGGGAAATCAGGTTAATGAGGAGCTAGTTCTCCCCCCCTACCAAGAGCTTTCACATCCAATAACAAACACAGCCTCTCTTGACAAGCTTCACAAGCTGGGCCTGGATGAAGTGGGTGCTACCCCACAGTGACCTTGTCTGGCCCTGGGTGAGAACAGAAATCCATCCTCACCAACTACTTAGGACACCTCTTCACCCAAATGGCATCTAACGTTCACAAGAACGCGTCTCAGCTCATGATAGCTCATATCTGACACATGTGACCCAAGGGGGCAGTGGAGACAAGGGTTTGGACTTCAAAGGATCTGAAATCATTCAAAGATTTGGCTGATTTAGAGAAAATTCACGTGTAATCGAAACGTGTGTGGAAACAGTTAAAACCATGGGACATACTCTTTGATTTTCTTTCACTCTTACACCTGAGAGAGAAGATATTCTTTTCTTTCTGTGGTGGTCCGTCATTCATTCAGAAACATCTCTAGGCAAAGACAGTTATTATTCCCGCTTGTGCTCCCAAGCTATTTTCTTTCCCACTTTGTGGTTTGACTGCGCAGAATGTGATCCAAGTTGTTCCCTAAATCACAGCAATGTCTTTTGCTTAAGAGACATCACAGATGTACAATATGCACTCTCTGGTTCCAGGGCTGGTTATTAGTTTTACCTTAAAGCTAACAGTATGCATGATGAAATGTCAGTGTCTCCTACTTACAGTCTGTGTTTGCAACCCGGCTGACTGTACCTGCGACACCACAGGCAAGCTGTTCCTGAGTTTCAAGTGATTATCACTGCGCTGTGCCTGCTATTTTTCAAAAGCACATCTGGACTGTTTTCCCCTCTATATCCACATTAACCTGTTAAGCATGATTGGGAACAGCTGCCAGCCGATGCTAACTGCTGATCTGCCACAGGAAGCTTCCTGTGATATGCGTAGGAGAAGAGAGGAGCGTCGCAATGTTTTAATCAATAATATGGCAGCGGTTTATTGTTGTTTTGAAGAAGGCCTGAGCTAATTTTTGGTTCACTGAACTGTGCTCTTTAAAATCAGGACACAAATTAACTTAAAGTGGGAGACATTTCATTGTTTTGCATGTGCTAGGCCTACAACTTACCCTTATTACAATTTGGTTTTAATACACTTTGTTCATTGGCCAGATTAACCCTTTGAGCCCTAGGCCATTTTTAGGTTATTTTTACTATCTTTACCTTTCTTACTTTAGTGATTCTAAGGCACATCAGCCGCTAATCATAGGGGCTCCTGTTTTTTTTTTTAAATACGCTGTTTGCCATAGGGAAGTTAGGAAAAGATATTACACAGGGAAGAATGAATAAGACATGGAACTGTGTTAGTGAAATTACATTGACATAAATGAAATGCTAATTATCTCAAGAACAGAAACTAGCGGCTAGCAAAGTTGTAAAGGCCAGGTTCTGCAGTTTCACGTAATGTGCGTGAGGTTTCTCTCACGGAGAACAATGGGTGTGGCACGGTGAGAAATATTACTTAAATAATTACTAGAGATCATTAAGAAATAGTAGCCTAAATGAGAATATTTGTAGCTGGCAAAACTGGGCTGAGATGACCAGAAAAGACTATTATGCCTGTTACCTGTTAGTTAGGAACGTATCAAAGTCTCACCTGTAACAGTTGTTGTCAAATTTATTGTAACTGGCAAATGCGATGAGAACTCCAAATCCAGCACCAAGAGAGTAGAATATCTGGGTCGCAGCATCAATCCAGACCTAGAATGAACATTGGTACAGGGTGTACAAAGTACAAAATCTCATATTCAGAATTACGCATGAAACAACATATTCAAGGTAACATTTTACTATTTAGATATAGTAAATATTTGAATGCAGCCAGATGCATTTTTTTATCACAATTACAGTCCTACTGAAAAATTAAAGCTAGGAAAAGTCTTACCGACGGTTTTTCTAACATCTTGAGGTCGATATGGAGGTAGCTATTGATACCATCCATGGCTCCAGGTAAAGTAATACCACGTATCAACAGCACAAGGAGCACCAGGTAGGGCATAGTGGCTGTGACGTAGACCACCTAGAAAAGGTATGATCAGTTACAGTACATATTAGAAAGCAATATGATACACAATGATATAAATAGGAGCCTAAGGGGTTACCATTGTTCGGATATCTGTTATAGTATTGAACCAAACAGTTTTATTACCATTACTGGTTCCTTCAGTTCCATGCTATAATTTCCAAAAGACACGTAATATCAGGCACACACACACACACACACACACACACAGACACACACAGACACACAGACACACACACACACACACACCATATCAACACAAACCCATGCAGACTGCCCAGAGAGTTCACTGAGAGTACACGGGAGTGTTCCTCCCTGGGGCAGTGCACTCTCCCATGCCAAAGGCGGACTATCTGTAATCTCTTCTGTCTACTGCTGTTCTCTACCTTTCCTGAGGACTTGACCCCCTTCCACAGACTGAAGTAAAGGATGAAGACCACCACCACCAAGCACAAGGTGAGCTCCCAGCGCGGAAGGCCCAGGTCATGGATGCCTTTGCTCTCGTGACTGTGAAGAACACCTCGCCTGCAAGACAAACCCCAGGAGTCCCTGAGATTGGGTAACAGCACTCTCTCTCTCCCTCTTTTTTTACTGAGAACCTTTCGATTGTGTCTGAAAGTATAAAATTCTAGCCATAAAAGAGATTTATACTACAGTATTCTTCCTCTAAGTGTGTTTATATAAATAGATAAGTGGCTACATTTGAAATCAATTGGTCATGCACAGATTTCCCTTGTCAACTTTCATATTCATCAAAATATTTTTCTAGGAGATTGTGTTATACAAGCGAGACTACCAAAAGCTTTCACAGTCATAAGATTTAGTAGGTGTTAATTGCATGTCAGGAGAATATGGATATTTATCAATCTGGTGTAATATTTACCCTGACAAGACAGAATGTTTTTGAATAGTTCAACCACTTGAAACTTTATTAACAGCCAAGCCAGTCTCAACAATCACACTCTAAGGCTGATAAAAGGCACCTGTTTAGTTTACTGGTATATTTACAGGTCTCAGAGTCAAACTGTTGGACACCATTTTTATTCTGTTCTTGCACAACAGCTTTTTTTCCTCAATTAACCTTGTATGTAAACTTATAAATGTGTACTTTTTAAAGGCTGAAATACCCAAGACCAGCTCACAGTACTAACACTCCCTGTCCACTAATAAATTAGCAAGGGGAAGATGTTGACCTCATTCAGTTCTTGTGCCATACAGTATCTATGTTGCCTTGACTGAGTAGCCTTATATGTGAGTGAGTGAGTGTGTGAGTGAGTGAGGCTTCAAAGGTTTAGCCAATTTATGGTTAACATAAATACGGGGTTGAAGTGATCCAAGGGTGATGAGGTCTCATCTTTCCTGTCATAAATAAGACTCCCACCAGCTATTTTTTTTCCCAGGCCACTGGAGAGAATTCCAAGGCAACACCCTGCAACAACACACTGCGAGGCAACTCCTGAGACACGACTATAAGGTTCTCTTACAGAATAATGTGAGCTCTGACAGGTTCACCTGTTCATAACTGTTTCACAGAGAGATTTGTTCCCTAATATTCAGTTGGTTCAGTTCAGTTACAAATGTTCATCATCAAAGTGCCCGGGTCTATATCATTATATCATTATATAAATATACAATAATATAATTTTATAATAATATTACTATATAATTTTTTTCTGGATATTGACACATCTGTACTGACTTTAGAAATATTTGCATTGTTATACCACCTCAAATGTGCATGTCAGTAAACAGCAAACTTCCCTTCGGGAAGAAGAGAAGGCTTTGGCCCTTCACCAGACAGCTCAGATCTCAATGAAACCCCAGTGAAACCGTCAGCCTGTGGCTGAACAACATAAACCCCACAAAGCCTCCATGGCCTCACTCGTACTGCAGGCCACTGTAACAGTATATCCGCAGTCTTAGCTGGAGAAGATGGTCTTTTAAACTGCAAGCTGAGATGTCTTAAACAGTCCCTCCGTCCTAAGCCAAGCTTTGAAACTCAGCCTATTTGTTTAAGTGCAGCTGTTGAGGAAGCATGCGACATGGCCTGACATCCTTTATCCTTAGCCATTAATAGTTTCCCAGTGAGTGTGCCTTGCCGCAAGGTTAACACACTGTGTCTGTGATGGAACACGGTGATAAAGTGGGCATTCCATTTAGATGTGATGGGCAGAGGGCTTACATAATGCTCTGTCATTCTGCCGACACAGGACAGACTCTAAAGGCGCACACTATGACATCCAAGATCTGCGAGAAAGAGTTGGTTTAGCCGTCCAGCTCAGAAAAAAAGAAGAAGAGAGAAAAAAAGATGCTGCTTCTCAGATCTTGCTAATAAAATCTGAACTGTGAAGTTTACAGGAAGAGAGATAGATAACAGGGCATTGCCAGTAGAGACAACAGGAAACTCAAGGAACTCTAGTGGTCTGCCAAACAGCACACATCACATCACAAATCTTATTTGATATTGACCCTCTAAAGTGCACCCCATGGGCCCCCCGTGTCACAGAGGGCATCCTTCTCACCCTTCTCTCTGGCACAATCAGAGCCCTGCTTAGGTAATGTTTTGTTGGTAATGTTAGGTACTGTTTGGACTGAAGCCATTCTTTTAGTAATGTATTTTTATTGAAGTTTAGACTGTATCTGCACAAGGGCTGGTGCTCTCACTCACTCTCTCTACTTCTTTCTCTCTCAGTCTCTCTCCGTCTCTCTCTACCTCTTTCTCTCTCTCTCTCTCTCTCTCTCTCTCTCTCTCTGTGTCTTTCTCTCCCTCTCTCACACTCTCTCTCTGTCTCTCTCTACCTCTTTCTCTCTCTCTCTCTCTCTCTCTCTCTCTTTCTCTGTGACCCACAAGGCTTCCTTCTGCCTTTACAGTATTCTCATGCTTTGACAGGAAAGCGATCTTTTAGAGGCATTGTTATTGCAGTGTAATTGATTCTTGAATCACAGGTTAACGTGATCACAAGCCTGCTTGTTATACACATTACAGAGACTATCAATTACCACCAAAGTGGGTTGTGATAGTGCAAATCCTTCCTAATTCTGTACAAATAGGGTTTATAATGAAAGCCATTCATCATCCAGCCATCGACCATTCATTAAAATCACACACAGATGCTTTAGCACATATACAATCCATACATTGTTCTTTGTTTTAATGTTTCGGGGCAAGTCTTTCTTTTTAAAGAGCAGTGCAGTGATTGGAAAGGCTGGAAAGATACATTTGCAAGATTTATATTTTAACTAAGTGGTCTAAGCAGCTTATTGGCAGGTACAATTGAACTTAGTTGTTCGTGTGCCACAAGGTTGAACCTATCTGCTGAACCTGCTGCAGGAAACAATGTTGGACTGGACATTTTGTTCTGAACGCATCACAGTGGGATGAAATGAGAACAGTAGCAACCCACATATCCTTCTAGGAACCCAATGCAGATGATACATGTTGTTGGAAGACTCCCTTCTCTAGGCATATATTATCAGCTTGTTTCTCTTGCTGAACCAGGAAGAAATGTCAAGGCGTTTCTAAACACGTTGACCTGCCAGGAGACAGACAAAAGAGTAGCAACTACAACTAATGACGTGAAACGAGAACAAACGTGATGGCAAAACAAATTCATTAAATGCTCCAGTAAAAAGACACAGCGCTCCATCTAGATTAGACCCCTTCCCCCTCTCTTTCTTTCAAACGTTTGTTTGGCAAACATCTCCACCATGGGGATGATAAATCTGAATTGCGTTTTCAAATTCACACCTGGGTTAATCCGTTCTGGCTTTGCACCAAGCTATGAAATACTGTAAGTGAGTGCATATTCTGCATTTTGGAGGACACCACCTCACAGCAAAGGTCTATCTCCAGATGGTACCAATCAGCATGGTCATTATGAATGTCTTGCTTAGGACGTCAAAATAAGCAACACTCTACCGTTTTTAATGCATGCCTCAGTCACTAAAAACAAACAAACACATGGGATCTGAACTATTGTCAAGTCCACCGTCAACAGTCTGATAAAACTGCAAATCCCTTGTTGAATGAAATGTCTTAAAGCTCCACTTTCACACACAGCTTTTCTCCTCTACCATACTTTTTGGACACCGATTTCATATGTGAGGTCTGCCAGAGGGTTCAGTTAATCAAGCAATTGTTTCTTTCTGACAGGCACCTGGCTGTCCATCTAACACCGTCTGCTCATCACTTTTGTTAGTCTTGACAGATCAGGTCCCACAGCAAAAGCTTAGTCCATTATTCTTTAGTTCTGCCTAGACAGAGAATTGGAGGAGAGCCTCTTGACAGTTGCCTAGAACAGGCCTTAATCCAGATCTTTCTCAAATCTGTGAAATAAGTGTTGTCTGCCAAAATGTGTTGTCTGCCTGTCATTATTAGAAAATATTTCACAGCAGGACACAGGACCCCACTTATTATACTGCTGAAACAGCAACAGAATATATAAAACAAAAGCCTTTTACATATAATTTCGTACCATTTTGTGGCTTCCGCAGATAAACAAATAGTTGGCAAAGCAACTTGAACTTGAGGCATTTTATAAAATGCAGCTGATCTTTCAACTTTTAACAAAGTTCCATTGAGACAAGTGAATGATCTCTCCTCACAGAATGCTGATGTGAATCGGAAGCAAACAATCCATTGTCATTGACGGCGGCCATTATATTTTCACTGCAATTATTATACAGAAGTAACTGACCTCCAAACATTGGGATAGCCAATTTGATAGGAGTGGAACTTCCCATTGATGTCTGGAGTGCTGTGTAATACTAGTTCATGGTTTCGATTGCATCCTTCTTCTAATCTTCTTCTAAGGAGTTTCTTTTGGACGAAAAGCATCCATGATTAATGAGTCTCCGAGGAAGTTCTAGCTGTGGTGGTTGGGTTCTTCCATCACAGCCTGTAATATTTGTGCCAATCTAAAGAAATGAAATGTTGTGGATGCCAGTTGTTTACTCCCAGGAATGGGCAACCCACTAAAGCTTGCTGACAGATCACAACTACATGAACGTTTTGCATTTTTATCCAGAGTAAATTAGACATTTAGCACAAACGTTGTTCTTGTTTTATACAAGACTCAGAATATCACACCTCTAAAACTGTGACATTCTGCATTTATATAAAATTTTTAAACTATATATACTTTTAAACTATATATATTTATAAACTATATATACAGTGACACACTGAGTAGTTTGCAACGCATGCTTTATATCAGCATAGGCCCTGCTTCTTTATTCACTTTTGTACGGAGCAAAATCACAACCTAATGTGATTAAGCTATAGGTCAGTCACAAGCCAAACAGTGTAACTTGAGATCTGTTATGACCTTACATTTGGCATCTGTACAGTAAACACTGCTAACTGTCAACATGTTGTTTATATGCGGAACTGAAATCTCCGAACAATAAATACAGGCTACAAACGAAGAGGGTCTATTGATTCATCATAAATAGAAAATTACACAGGAACATAAAAAAAACAAACACCAATAACAGTCACATGTTCCATAATCCATGTATTGGAAACACATGCCAAATGCATCAGCAGTCCCTGGAAAATGTATTATCCTTTAGGCCTGAAATACAGTGCATCTTATAATGTTTTGACATGCTGGTAAAATATTCAGTTTTAATGAAATCCTATAACAATGTTTATGTGCTGGTATGTACATGTGCTGATGTGTATATAGATCTAGCATTATGTTGAAACAGCCAAGCCAGTATTATTTTCTGCATGTTGTTATTTATAATTATTTATAAGTAATTGCTGAACTATGTAAAACTCAACCTTTTACTGTAATTTGAAGGGAGTTTTAATAAAATAGTTGTTTATATCATCTTTAACTGACAACAAAGCTGGTAAATTAAACTACATTTCTTGCATATAGTGTATCTTTGAGTATCAAATTGACTGAATTCTCTTTTTGGGATTAAGGGGTTTTGAGATGTTTCCTGGAGAGTGTTTTGAACATTTTAACTCAGGTAGCATTTGCATAAAGGGAAACTAAACATTCATGCAGAGCCAAAACAATATCAGGTATCATGTCCACTGATGAAGTTTAACAATATCAGGAAAAAAATGTCTACAGCTGTGCCGTATTTTTTTGCAATGGCCATAACGATTGCGTGCCACCGTTGAGGTGAACAGTCCATGCGCCTGCCAGTGCTACACCTCATTAAGAACTGCTACTGTTGTGAAGCTGTGAAACAAATCTTTCTGATTTCAGTCTGAGTGACGCCCACTGTGTCCTCACCCCCCCATCACTCTTATGGTCCTAATGGCCAGCCTCTGATATGACACTAACGAGGGGGCAGCAGAGGGGGGCAGGAGAAGGGGGCAGGGGTCATTGGGGAGCAGAGTGGTGGGTGAGGGGAGGGTATCTGCGCCCGTCCTGACAACATTGCAACGGCAGCACCAATTGATGGACATAGTATATAACCCTCAGGAGAGGATGGGTGGATTGACACATCTTTTTTTTCTCTTTTTCAGGGAGACGAGAAGAAATGAGATGAGATGACAAATCAGTGGTTCGGTAACGAGAGGGAGGCCCATTTCCCCCAAAGGACTTGGAGCCAGGCAGGAAGGCAGGCACTGAGTGGAAGTTCATGCGGAGGGTAGGCTACTCTTGAGGGGATTTGGGAGAGGACAGGGTTTGGGCTGTGTCAAGTTTGTTAGTCCTCTGTGTTCAGTAGCAGCGTGTCAATCACTGATGCCCAGTTGCTAACGGTGTGGCTCTGAGCTGCGGTAGGAATCTACTGTGTTTATCTCTCGCTCTGTTATTGCTTTCTTTCTCTCTGAGCTCCCTGGATGTTCCCCTGAGCAAAGAAACTTTCCATCTGGGAAGGGAACGTTTTTTTTTTGAACACTTATGGATGTTCACCAGAAGATTTTTGTTAGAATATTAACTCACACACATTAGCTCAGGATGTTCTTGGAAGGTAAATAATCCAAAAACAAAACCATGCTGCAAGGAAAATAAAAGCTGTTGAATAGTTACTTTGACTTCTGCTGTTATGAAATGTTATGATAATCATTATTAATTTACCGAAAAATAAAAGTCAAGTGCTTTAAAGTTTCTTGAAGTACAGAGGTGCAGAGGTTTAGCCAGTGCTATCACAGCCATAATAGTTTACCGTACAACTCTTAGTTAATAAACATTAACAGCACATCCATACTGATGATAATTAGATTGCACCACTTACTGTATAGTCAGGTATAAGTAACAGATCACAGATCCTGTCCCAACAGGATTTCATGATTTGTTTGTGATATTTTGTAGTCATATCAACTGATTTAGTGGCAGTGTTTTCCGACAGTTTTCCAAGGAATATTAGGATGTTTTTTCCACTTTAATCATTTTCTAATCTCCATAAACGGAAAAAGAGGGGCCATGCCTCAAACATCATTACTATATCAGATGATAACGGCATCTTAGGTTTCACGGAGGATAACATAATATCAAAGTACTACTGAGTGGTCAGGTCAAACAGACCTTAAATCTAGAGTTTGGCCCTGGGTAAACTGAGGCCTTCAGTAACACATCATAAACCCCCCCAGATCTCCGCATATAAATACTTTTACTTTTTATTAAGTGGCCTTTGTGGACCTAACTGTCTAAGGGTGCTTTCACACTGGGTCCGTTTAACTGGACCGGACCCGAGTCCGGTTACTCCCCCAGACCCCTACCGCCGTTGGTCTCTGTTCACATTACACGTTTGTCTCCGCACCCTGGTCTGTTTATGTCATAAGCAAACACAAGCTTCCAGAATATCTTGCGTCAAAACGATGATAAAATGTAAAGATTCTTTACATTCTTTGGAGTCTTTGCTTAGCAACCTACTTCAGCGTTCTAGCGAACCGTACCCCAGACCACCTCTTTAAGGTGGACTCGGGTCCAGTCCCGGGTCCGCACCCAGGTTCGGTACGGTTGCGTTCACAACCGAACTTTCGGACCCAACGAACCCGGGTCCGCTCCAAGGGACCTAGTGTGAATGCACCCTTAGGGGCCGTTCACACGGAAAGTGTTTTTCACCTCCAAAAGCGCCTACTGTGTCGCAACCATTCCAAAAACTCGCCGTTTGCAAAGCGGTTAAGAACGTAAACGTTGCTACGCAACGCCCATTGTAAATAAAAACGCGACCTCAAAAGTTCAACCATTTTCAACTTTGAGCGCCTGGCGTTTTTAGAAGCCTCGCGTTTTTAGAAGGAGACACAAGCGACAAAAAAAGCCGAACGTATCGCAGCAGTGGAACTTTTTCAAAGACGCATCGTTCCATAGGGAAACAATTGAAATCGAGCGCTTGGAGGTTAAAAAAGCGTGTCCGTGTGAACGGCCCCTTAGTGATCTTAAAAATTATTCTACTCAACTGCACCTATTACCCAGAATTTATTCTTGTAGTCTTCTGTTGAACATGCTAAACCTAAACAATGTTTTATCTCTATTGCATTAAAAATTAAGTGCTAGCAGATGTAATACATTAGGATTATGAAAACCAACAGACCTGTTTTATATATTTACTGATTATTGCTTATTTTACAGTTGAGATGGCTCCCTGGGCTATTTCTGTGTTATAGTCTGCAATGTATATCACATTACATTGTGTGTTTTACTGTATATTTTAGCTGCATGTTTTGTCTATCATGTATTTAGTTATGTTACCCTGTAAATGTTTTGTCCTGCCTCGTGAATGTGGGACACAGACTCTTAAATCTTGAATATAAATCCTTACAAATGTCATTTCTTACATCCTTTTTGATCACAGAATAAACTCTCTTGCCAGTATACAGTACTATCATATCTAAACCATTCACAATGTCATAGGACCAAAAGTTCATGAAGTAATCCACACAGAACAGAGAAGCCCACGTGCTTCATTTGGTGTCATCGAGTTCTTTTCTAACTGTGTTTTTTAGGTCTGAGAGAACTTATGTAGGCTCAGGCACTCCCTTTTAAACAGAGCCAGGAAATGGATAGAAGCACATACCTGTATTTTAAAAGAAAAACACTACTGTACTCTGGGAGGAAATGTCAGCGTGCCAGGCGCATAAATAGAATGTGCCGTGAATGCAGGCGAATCGTCCGCGAGAGCGAGGAGCTTTTATCTCCTGCAGGACCGGCTATGACGTGCTAGTTGCAGGGAGTTTTGTTTATGGCTGACGGTTTGCACATCAGCTGAGAGATAAGGCCTGTGCATTGTCCCACTCATTTCACTGACTTCCTCCGGGCTGCCGAAGCAATCTTCACACAGGCTCGGGGAAAGCTCGCTGACTTTGAAGTGCAAACGGGTGCCTTTTTTGGTGACTTCAAAAGCAGCAAGTAAGCTTCCCTGCCTTTATGCACTAGTGCTGTCGGTTATGAGCATTTTAAAGAATATGTGCAGCACAAACGTTTTTAATCATAGTGGCCCACTTACTGTTGCCCAAACATATTCATTGGCACAAATGGGACTTCTGTTGCAATACAGTATATAGTACAGTACATGCATATAGTATATGCAATCTACATCATAAATGTGTAATCAATGGCATCAGTGATTACACACTGTTGTGGCGCATGAATGTGTGAATGAATGTGTGTGGTGGTGGTCGGAGGGGCCATAGGTGCAAACTGGCAGCCACGCTTCCGTCAGACTGCCCCAGGGCATCTGTGGCTACACAAGTGGAATGAATGAATAATGAGGAATGAATGTGGAATGAAGGAATGAACAATGTGGAATGAATGAATAAGGCTGGGTGTCTTGAAAAAGCGCTATATAAAGTGGTATGCATTATTATTATTATCAACAGATTAATTTAGGACAGGCCCAATGTGGCAATAGACAGTAGTGCAATAATGTTTTTGGCTTACCCCAAATGTGCAATTTCAATGAGGTTTCCTATTCAACCACCATGCCCAGTTTTTTCAGTAAAATAGTGCATCAGTAAAATAATGCTTATTGTGGTCTTTCATACCCCTACATGACAAGCAGTCATGCTTCTGTTTTCAAGGACCCCACAGGACTGAAGGAAGTGAACGTTTGAGCACATCCTCACCTTTGACTACTCAGCACCATCTGGTACAGAACATAAGTCTGCCTTCTAAAGGGACACAATCCTTGTGAATACAAATAAGTAGAAGTTAAAACAAGCCATTCTGAAACAACTTCCCTTCTCTGTCTAAAAAAAAAACTTAAATGATGCCATGCAAGAATAACAGACAAGTAGAAGAATGAAAGGAGCAACTCCTTATGACAGACGCCTCTGGGCTGAGAGGACATAATGACATCAAGAGACTGACAAGAGCACCCAAACAGAGTGGACAAAGAGAGATCTGCACTGTAGGCTAACATACTTCATCTATGGAGAGCCAAACACTTCACTATATAATCCACAGTGAATACATTAATCTACAGCATATGATTGTGGCTGTGATGCTGTCAAGCTATTTCTGGTCAAGCAGTTATCACCCGGAATAATTCTTGCCATTGTGCCAAGCTAAAGCCCTTCACCGAATGTCAGTCATCGCTGTCAAAGGAAGACAATTGGCAGTGACGATAGCATATCTAAACACGAGTAGGATGGAGGAAAGGGATGGTGTTAGCAGGTTCCGCAAGTTTACAGTGATTTGTGTGGCGCTTGAAAACTTTGCTCCTGAAATATAACCTCCTGCAGCCATTTGTTCTGTTGTTTGTTTGATTGACTTGGCGTGTTTATGTGGTGATTACAAAAGAACGCTTTCATGAAGCGCACAATATTTAAAGATGTACATCCTTGTTTTGTGAACACCCCTTTCTTTTGCCAAGTGTACGGTGGGTGGTGTTCTCACTGTTTTCAGCCATTATGGAAAGAAATTAAAAGTGCTTCTGTGTGCGGATTGTGCATAGTATAGTACTGTACTTACTCATAAAACTCAGCTGCTGGTGTGAGCTTGGATTTGGCATACGCCACATTGCCCAGGATCGAGCCATTGATGCCCAATGGGTCAGTGCAGTTGACACTGTTCCACTTGTTTCTGCAGCCCTGCCAGGGCAGCTCGTTGGTGCAGGATGAGAACAGATAGTATAAGGACCAGGCGATGATGACATTGTAGTAGAAGCCCACGTACAAAGCAATGACGATGACAGTGTAGCCGACACCTGTAAAGAGACACAAACGACAAGTGGGATGTACAGTAGAATTGATACGCTGAGAGACAGCTATGTCTATCAACAGTAACGTCACACCTAATGGCTTGGCTCTTATAAGTAACGTGTTACTTGCTTGTCAACACGCCTTTTCATTTCCACTGGGTCATGCAACAGTGCAATCTGTCCGTATACAAGTTAGACTCAAAACAAAGTGCAGGGGAGCTGCCTGCCAACTCACCTTTGAACACGGGGCAAATCTTCCACACTGTTGCAGCGCCTTGTCTGTTGTACTGGCCTAAAGCCAGCTCCATGTAAAACAGAGGCATCCCAGCAATGAACAGGAAAAGGGTATATGGGATCAAAAAGGCACCTGGGAAAAAAAAGAGTGAAGAGAAAAAAAATATCTTCATCATGAATGTACGAAAAAAAAGCAGATTGACACAGTGACTGCAGAGCTAATTTGAACTATGTTCCAATATAAGAACTGTATAAATGACATTGCAATTAGGCTATATAGTTTATTTCCTGGGTACGTTGTACTTTAATGAAACTCATTTAAATGTATTAATTGATATTCATGTGATAAAGTAAATGGTAAGCAGATGTATATATTTGGTTTTCAGCTGGCAATTCGCAACATCCTAAGTGGAGACTGTTTTCTGAACATTGTATAAGCAAGCCTTGTCAAGGAAATATATTATAAATCAGCTTACATTTGGTTTTAGTAGGATAAATTAGTAGGATGCCTTAGGTTTAAAAAAGAACAGGCTGTCTGGTCCTTCCTTACTTTTTGCAAGCTTTGTTGTTAGTGAATCTAGTGTTTATTTATAAACTGTTTTCCAACTGGTACATCAGCTAACTGGGCGTTCACTGGGAAAGCACAGGTGTTTAATGATTAGCACTATGTTGGCACATTAGGTGAACATCGTTACTGTACTTGTATAGCGTGTGTAATTAGAGGTTCTTAATATTGCGTGAAAATCTTTTTCTTAATTCACCAAGACCCATGTTTGGTAGCCTACATTGCCCGTAATAGCGTTTTTTTTTAAACCCCAAAGAGAATTTGTGTGACCAAGTTTTTTTATTCTGTATCACTGATTAACTTACATATTTGGTGTTCAGGAAAGAGCGCTTTATAATGCTGCCATAAACAGGTTATTGGAACATCTGTGTTTGTTAAGTACACAAACAATGGGCTACTCACCTCCGCCGTTTCTATAGCACAGATATGGGAATCTCCAAACATTGGCCAAGTCCACTGCAAAGCCAATGACCGACAAGAGAAAGTCTAATTTTTTGCCCCATGTTTCCCTGTTCACATCGTTTGAGGAAAGCGTAGATGGACAGCCACGGGGGCTCGGAGTTTCGATGATGGAAGAGTTGGTGTACTGGACCCCATTCTGATCCTTCACCAGGATGAGTTCAACTTCTTTCTTTTCCACATACTCATTCAAGGGGGCGACAGATGAGAGCTTGTGTTCGGGCATAACTTGGATGTTCATCCTCTTGGCAACTTAAAGCCCGGCGACCTCGTGCTTTCACAGCCCCGAGGTAAAAGGGAAGTTGATGCTGGTGCCTCCCCCGCTGTTCGTCCTGATGAATATGTTACTGATGAAGAATCACTGTCTTTGCTCAAACAGTAAATTTCCTCGTACGCTGGAGTGATGTCTGCCGCTTTCATCAGCTAAGGTGATTGACAAAAGGAATGAAGGTGAAACAAAAATGTACAAAAATAGTAGACCATGCAATAAGTATTGGCGAATTTCTTGCTGAATTCCCCAAAACACAGAATAATATTTAAATTGTGAACGCTTGCCGGCTAAAATTATTTAAATAGCTAAATAACAACACGAGATGAAATGAAAGACCAGCTGTTAAACAATGTACCCTATGCCACAAACTTCAGGAGCAGCAGAGCGCGTCTGTCTGCAGCAACTTTGCACGACTGTCGCCCTCATGCGCTGCTATGACTCTGCTGATTAGGCTTGACGGTCAAACTTACCAGTTCTTCTACAACTAAAGATTAACAGTGACTAAGCCGAGTATTCAGATAAGCATAATACACGCGTTGCATGCACAGCAACACACAGAATGCCATTAGCACGTTGCCATTAGAATGAACAGGAGAGAAATCCATACTTGTGAACCTGACGGTACCTCTCCATGACCCGCTTCTGTTGCCGTCCAGATGGGTGTGTGAGACTGCCCATTCTGATAGAACTTTAAGACTCGCCTTCCTAAAGGCTGGAGGCGAAATAAATTGCCAGCATTTAAATCCACATCCTCTCCTTCCACGTGATATTTCATAATTAGCTTCCACCCAGAGTGCGCGGAACACTGCTTCTGATTGTCAGAAGCAAGTAAGATAACAGTGACACTTGGTTACAGTAGCTTATGTGTCTTAGACGCTATTAAAATTTACATTTAAGTGTCATTTAATCTGCCCATTTTACAGAAATCTGAGAGTTTGTCTTGTCTACACGGTAACAAATGCAGCAAAGGCTGTATGTCAACAATGTATTTATTTTCTGGGCAACGTGTTGGCTACAGTTGGCTCGTGCTTTTCTTTAGGTCGCACACATGGCACATAAGGGAGTGAAAAAGAGTCAAAATAGTGCTAGCTCATGTGTGCTGACAAAGTTTAAGAAAACACAGTTGAAAACATTTTTTTCTACTTTAATTACCTGTTTCTTCTCTCTTCTAAATAGATTGAATTATGTTTTTCTAAGAATCTGTAAAAGCATTGTGTTCTATGTGTAATCGAGTTGCGACTCAGCTTTAGCCATAGGCAGTGATTTCTATTAGATATTGTGGATCAGTTCATCCCATTAAAGTCAATGAATGTCCTCTTAAAGCTCTCCAGTGCTTCTTTTATAAAACCTTAAAAGGCGAGCTTTGGGTGTTTTGTTGGTACTCTCCTGAAGATTAAATAATAAATGCAATGTTAAAGCAAGGAACAAGGTTATATGGGTAATTTATGCTATCATTAGTGTGTTTACTTCATGTGAGCTTACATTTCAGGAAGTTGTCAGGTGGGTTCTGGAGGTGACCTAACCAGGGTCCAACTTCTCACTGTGTAACAGCCTTGTATGTCAATGCACACACACACACACACACACACACACACACACACAAATGATAAAAAAACTTCTCACTGTGTAACAGCCTTGTATATCGATGCACATACAAACACACACACACACACACACACACACAAATGATAAAAAACTTCTCACTGTGTAACAGCCTTGTATATTGGTTCACACACACACACACACACACACACACAAACAAATGCACAAACTTTTCACTGTGTAATAGCTTTGCATATCGATGCACACACACACACACACACACACACACACACACACACACAAATGCACGCACACACACACACACACACACACACACACCCAAACACACCTCACAGCTCACACTTTTCCACAGTAGCCACAATGTGGAAACCATTGCAAACCATCAGACCACTAACTACTCTGGGATTTGGGAATTTGTTTGGTTTCTCCAAGTAGGTGTTAATCTAGAAGATGGATGGAGATGATGACTGTGTGATGCGTCATTGTGTGTGTGTGTGTGTGTGTGTGTGTGTGTGTGTGTGATACCTTAGCTCATACCACACGTGTTGTGGATAACCTCTGACCCAGCCTTTGGCCTGGCTGGCATCCCCATACCCTTTTAGCATCACCCACTAACAAAAGACTTTACATCATCAGACGCAGGTCTATTTATTGCAAATGTAGTGGCACCAGAAGTCATACCACAGCATACTAAAATGTATGACTCGCATTATAGTTTCAACTAAGTTTGTTGTTGTTTACAAAGGTATTACTCACAAGATGTTTCAACTAAGTTTGTTGTTGTTTACAAAGGTATTTTATCAACGAAATCGTATGAAAGGAAGTGAGTGTTATTTTATGTTTTCTCCTGTAATGTCATCAAATGTTCTTCAATCAATAGTAACTGGAAGCGCCCTGGTTGTTTGGGTCAACCTGTTTCTCTTTAGTTAGCAACTTGGCATGCATCAACAGTTGCTGCTAAATATTGTTTGTTTGTTTTTTTTAATTAGCAATGCCAATACTATAAAGTTTTTTATTTTGGACCAACATTTTGTGAAATACTATAAACATAAGCCCAAAAAAAAACAAAGTGTGACTTAACTTATGTACAGCTCTTAAAGGGATAGTTCGGTTTTTAACACATTGAGACCTTTTCACAGGTTGTCTAAAATGCAATAAAGTGGTTGACATCGAAATTTTGACGATTGCTTCTGTCTCGGCTATTTGGGAAATGTAGAATCGCCTCTGCCTGCCTTCAAAATGGCTAGAAATGGGCATGTGTTGTTTCTAACATTAAAACACTGGTATTAAAAAAGTGCTTCTCACCAAGTGGTTAGTGGTGCTCAATGATGTTCCAAAACATGTATCGTAGCGAAATAAAGCTTCTGTCATGTTTTATTTGGCACTTTGTTTATATGAAGGAGCAAATAGATCCCTATGGGACTTACAAAATGGCAAAATGACTTTGGTTGGAACATCAGCAAATGCCACTAATCAGTCCATGAGTAGCACTTTTTAAAACCAGTGTTTAAAGGATAGAAACAACAAATACCCATTGCTAGCCATTTTAAAGGCAGGCAGAGGCGATTCTACATTTCCCAAATAGCCGAGACAGGAGCGATCATCAAGATTTTGGTGTCAACCACTTTATTTAATTTTAGACAACCTGTGAAAGGGGTTCAATGTGTTAAAAACCGAACTATCCCTTTAACTGTATATACTGTATCACCACAGCCAAGAATCCACTTCCCAGTCTGGGCCAGGTCCTCATCTATTCAGTTGAATTAATAAATATTTACACAACAACATTTACAATGGTAAGAACAAAGGACCAAAAACTCTCATGTGAACATTATTAATGAAAGAAACCTTGGGCAGATCCACTGCTCAAAGGGGCAACCTAACTCCCGCGGGTCATGGAGGAAAACTACAATCTGTGTACCATGATGGACAATAGTTTGTCCATGCTTCTTCCATCATAATAATACCAAAATATAGTACCACATCTTTATAGTCAAGTTGTTTCAAGCATGCTAGGCAGTCCATGTGTGACTGTCTAGTTCTGGCTGGCTAGACAGTGTAATCTGCACAGGACAGGATAAGTCTAATGTCAAACTGACACAGGACACCAGTGAACCCATTGACTGTATATATAATAACATTATATTATATACAGTCAACGAGTGAACCTACTAAATCCCTGATTCCCCTCCTGGGTCGTCTCTACAAATTTCAAATATTATGTGCTGAACCATGCCTAAATGTAATTTACACATTCAAATGTTTAATAAATGCTTTGATTTGGAATGAAGTATGAAATTCATGACAAGATAGTCACAGCATTTACTGTATATTTAAATATTTAGCAGACATTCTTTTGCTAAAGCAACTTGCATTGCATTGGTTCACTTTCAGTTTGTTTTATTAGAATTATGGTACAAATTGGAGCCTCATAAAGTGTGCTGTAGTAGCAACATTAGATCCTTAAAGGTGCTCTAAGCGATGTGACGCATTTTTAGGATTAAAACATGTGTTGTTACATACAGTAAATATCTCCTCACAATCTGCTAGCTGCCTGTCCTATGAACACACTGTAAAAAAAAATGCGGTCTCTGTAGACAGCCCAGGCTCCACAAACGGCAACAAAAACACAGTGGGCAAACCTACTGTAGCATAACAAACAAAAATGAAACATAACAGTGTTCCAGCCAATAAACGACAAGAAGGAAATGCACGTTCATGAGTCTTTCAGAAAGCATGGGAGTGAGGGGGAGGAGGGAGCTAAGTTTTGTTTGACAATACTTCAAACGTCAACAAGAAGTGACGTGAAACAGCATCGCTTAGAGCACCTTTAATATTGTTACTTACCCACACCAACCTAAGCAAATGGCCCCCAGTTGCAGTGTTTGTCAAGCTACTCTAAACATTTTATTTAACTAAGGGACCACTTACTCCAAGTCAGATGAATCTTCTCTACACAAAAGCTACCTGGATACAAAATTAGTTTACTACATGTGAAGGTACTTCATAAATTACAAATAAAGATTAAATAATAAAAAAAAATCCACAGGACTCTGTAACACACAGTATACTCAGCTATAACCTGTACTTTTGTGTTAGTAAAAAGCTTTTATTTCCATGTTATTTCCATGTTCCATGTCCATATTGAGGTAGAGCAACTCTGAGGCATGTGAACGTTAGACGGCTTTCTATAACAAAACAAAATATGCTTGGACATTTCCTTGACTTTTCCTAATTATCATTTGGTTGATATAAATATCAGCAATTATCCTTGGTTCGGATAAATATTGTTTGTCACAGCAGAAACGAAAGTCAGTTTCAGTAAAATTAACCATTTATGCACCTGCAAGTCACTTATTAAAGATCACCCTGTTCCGTAGAATAAAGACTTAAGTACAAGCACAACAACACCTGGCTCAATTCAACATTACCGATTTTTAACCGTCCTTTTAATTGAGTAAAACACACTCTGTTACAGATAGTCACATGGCACATAATTACAGTCAGTACTGTGGATCTCAATGACAAGAGTTTGCAATAAAAATAATAGTATGTAGGTTAAAAAGAACTGTATTAAGATATTATGCTATACAAACATATAATTACAAATGGCTCTACCACTGTTTTGGGACACAAACAGTGATAGTGAAGGTGAATCCCAATAAACATGGCATGAGACAAGCTATTTGTGCGCTTGAAATCACTACGCCTTGGAGCAATTATATTCCAATAGTTGAAATGTATTAGAAAGCTGTCTATGTCTTACATAAATGAGGGGAAAAGTAATAAGTGGCATCTTTTGACCATCCAGTAGTATTGCTTCAGGTCAAAGAGTGCAATTTGTATATCATAAATAGTAGTAATTGATAGAGGCACTGACAATACAAACAACAACAACAACAACAAAAATAATAACAGTAATGTGATCTTATAAAAATAGAAAAACAGTTTTTTTCCAGACAAATTAAACTACACTAATCCAGACACCAGAACAAAGAAAAGTAGATGATTCTGTCAAATCAGATCCATCTATTCTACCCAAATAAATAAACACAGGCTCTGCACATGATGAAGTCAGGCGGTATGTCAAAACAAAAGAAAACATTAAATAGAAACAAGTAATAAATTATTTGTAACTTTATTTTCTAATAACAACACTGCTTACCATGTGACTATTGATCTTACCATTGATAAAATTGGTTTTATTCAACATTTTCATACAGTAAACACTGTTGTGTGTTCAATAAAATCATTTTGTGCATTACAACCATGGGATTTTTTTTTTTACATGGGCAAAACAAAAATATAGTCATTTAAAATTAAGATAATCAGCAGATAAAATATTTATGGTTTATAAATAGTTATATGATATGTCACTAATAAAAATAACAACAAGAAACACTCCAGAGAGAGAGAGAGAGAGAGAGAGAGAGAGAGAGAATTGAGAGATTAATCAAAATCTACCCTGCCTTAAATTATAGGGATGGAGAGGCCATGCCAGGACTCAGGAATCTGCCACACTATCCCCTCCCAGGGCACATCTGCTTCATCCCGCCCTTATCTGGAGGAACAGTGAACACCCAGGCAGAGGGCCTGAGGCACCTATGCTGACCTGAACTTGCCCTAACCGCCACCTCACTCCCCAATCCATCCAATTCTACGCCCACCCCACCCCACTGTCAAAGGACACAGTGGGAAGTTTGGATGCGTCCCTCCCAAAGATCTGGGAAGACACACCATAACAAAGCACCACAGACAAAAGCTGTGGAGCTAAATATTGTCTGTCGGTCCTCGCCTCCTTGGTGTGTTGTGTTCTTGTGTTCGTTTGTTTTAAAACTGTGAATTACACTAAACAGGATACATTTTCCACTATGGGGAGAATAAATGTGGTGTCATCCAGAGGTGTAAAGGAAGAGGTGACAATGGGAGACACACTCACACACACACACACACACACACGCACAGACACACACACTCCCACATACACCAGATCGGCTAGCAACAGCCAACTCACGCAATAAAACGCGTGGTATGGGCCTCCATGCCTGTGCAAACATGCAAGCGACACGTGTCGAAATATGACACGTCCTTGTCAGTGAACAGCCTGTCTACCCAACACAGGTGACTGGTGGACAGGCACCGACTCACACCCCACTCTCTTCACACATACAAACACGCACACATGTTTATGCCCTGCCAAGAGTGGGCACAGCGGAGGGGAATGGTGGGTCAACAACAAGAAATCCAAGTGTCATCAGCACGGCTGGCCATTACATATCTGAAGCAGGTGTGGTGTGATGTGATAGAGTGTACAGTGAACAAATGCATAGAATGTGATAGACCTGTGTGGAATGGCTGAGGCAAGAGGCTATAGCAGTCCACAGCCAAAACAGAGGGATAGAGAGAAAGGGAGAGAGAAAGAGTGTGTGTGTGTTTGTGAGAGAAAGAGAGAGAGAGAGAGAGAGAGAGAGAGGGAGTGTAGGAGAGAGAGGTTGGGGGATGTTTTTTGAGCGAGAAAGAGAAAGAGAGAGACAGAGAGAAAGGGAGAGAGAGAGAAAGAGGGAGAAAGGGAGTGTCGGACATAGAGAGGTTGGGGGATGTTTGTATTTGTTTAAGAGGGAGAAAGAGAGAGAGAGAGAGAGAGAGAGAGAGAGAGAGAGAGAGAGAGAGAGAAAAGGGAGTTTAAGAGAGAGAGAGGTTGGGGGGTGTTTGTTCTATCAGTTCCACCCATGGGGATAAGCACAGCACACAGCCCTCTGGCAGAGAAGAAGGCGGCAGAGAGACAGAGGTGGAACTTGAGTGTCGCTGTGATTACAGCTATTAACCAAGACATCAATTAGGTTATGGGCCTGTCAATGGTGACCTTTTTCTACCTTGTCTTTTTTTTCTGTGCTCTTCTGTTCCGGCAGGGCCTGTCCTGCTCCAACCCTGGCGCCCATACCTTGTTTTGCAAGGGGGAGATAAAACTAGATTAGAGCCACTGATTGGCCACTATTTGACTAGACAGACTCACCTTGGGGCACGACCGAAATGGATACAGCGATATTAAGGCTAAAGCAGGAGAGAGGCACAAGAAGAGGAGGTTAAGAGAAACACACACACACACACACACACACACACACTCACACTGGACGACAATAACATTGTGACTTAATTGATGCCATGTCACCTCATCAATTGTGATTAAAACAGAATGGCCTCTTTGCGCTTGAAAAGGTTAAAACAAATTGAACGTGGAAATCGCAGCTGGTAATCACAGTCTGTCCAACACTGGGCTTTTAATTAACCAAGCACTGCCACCATCATTCATCTGCTCACGTTTAACCAGAGTGTGACGACATGAGCGCTCTAAAGGGGAGGGCACTATCGATCTGGAGACAGAAACATCAGAGACACCAGTGCCTGTTACATCACTGACTTCATGGAGACGTCCCATTCCTCTCTTTTTCTGGTCATGAGAGGCTGATGAGAATCACACGACCAACATGAGGCCGCCTTGCTTCTTTTCCATAATATCAATTTCATCCACCGTGTCGGTTAATAAGGAGAATCCAATGAATATGGCAGCCTGGTAGACATTAATATGCTTTTGCTCAAGCCTCCATTGCCTATATTGCAAGAACAAAGAGCTTTTGATCCCCTATGATTTTGCTGGTATCTCCTTTTGCCAATGGTATGATCGCCGAGGTGTGAATAGTCAGTGTGACATGCTTATTTATTCTAGACTGGATGAACACAGGTATGGGGTGCTGTCTGACCATACACACACACTATATTTACACAACTGATATAGTCTGTTCTGCAGTAGTCATCGGTCACTACCCCTGCTGCACTTGATATGCTCAACTTGTCCTAGCTGTGTCCAACGACCAATGAAGTCTGACTAAAAAGCTGCTCTCAGCCTCAAATGAGGGAGAACAGCTGCCGATTTTATACCATATGAATGCATGATACACTTTCTGTGAGACATGGGTTTCTCTTAGAAATGAATGATGTGTGAAAAAGATTATTCCTCTGGGACAATACTCTATCTATCTATCCATCTATCTAAGTATCTATCATATTTTGTAATAATTTACAATTAGTGAAATTTGAAACAAAAACAAACAAAGTGTCTCCACACTTCCATATTTTGTAAACAGAACACAAAGCTGGCATGGAGTGTTTAATACTTGCTTGCATGGAGTAATGGAGTGCAGCACTGAAGTCTTATGCATTGTTTAACAGAGAGCTGCTGCCACCTTAAGGTTGCTTGAACACTTACACTTACACACACACATTAATTCAAGGGCAGCCTGAGGTCAATAAACAATTTCACTGCAAACTTTAGCACTTGTTTCTTGAAAAGGAATCAAAAAGTTTACATGTTGTCCTATAAACAAACACAGACAAAAACAACACTCGCACAAACAAGGGGGAAAATTCATAGATTTTATTGCAAAATAAGCTAAATGTGCTGTGTTAACAAAAAAATCTTGTATAATTGGCTCCTCCATGGGTAAGTACATAACAATGCAGTAGATTAATTTGAAACCTACCTCCCCCTGGTACACAGACTTGTATGTCGGTACTGTTGCCTTTTTGCTCACAAATTGCCCTATTTTTTCTGTAGTTGCCGGGTATTAGCCTACAAAAGCTGCAGGGATATGCTGCTGTCTCAGCAACACTGCTCTTAAATAGAAATGCAAATAGAAACAAGATACAAAGCAAAACCTTTGATTACTGCCGACTTTTTCGACGCAGAGTCCCTGAGCAAAGAGAGAGAGAGAAAGTAGAGAAGCGCTGCACTCTCTGTGCAATCTCTTGGGCAAGAAACTCTTGTGACTTTTTTTTCTCTTTCCTTCGGGTAGCTGCTTTTCCTAAGAACATTTCGTGGTAAAAGTGTAAAAAAGATGATCATATGTAAGGCAGCCAGTTCACTTGCCCATACCATAAAAAACAATGTCAGCTTCAACCCAATGCATATCGACATGCAAGTCAGCTGTCTTTTAGGCATTGGGGCCAAAGTCAATTTCTGTTCTTTAAAAAACGTGTGTCACCAATATTTAAGAGGAAATTAAAGAAACTACAAGACTGGCACAATAAGTGGTCATAACAACACCAAGCTTAGCACATAAAAATAAAAAGCTTAAGGGGGTAAAGGCATGATCATATTCATCTAAGTTACATTTATTTTCATTGTAGACATTTGTAGTCTGGTCAAGTTTCATATTAAAGCACTGATTGCTAGGATGGCTGAAATCAGTCATTACTACAAGAGCTAAAACTCCCAAAATAAAATACAGACACCTATTTACGAAGGGGCGGTTTGTCTTTCTACACAAGAGCCTTCCCTTCTAAGGCATTTCCAGAGAAAGGGCATCCGCACGTCTGGCTGACCTCTTTCCACTCCAGTCCAGTACCTCCATACTCCTCAACTCAGAACACGGAAGCTCCAGTGGTTCTGACGGATTAGTTCAGTTCAGTCCAGTGCAGTAGAGAGAGAGAGAGAGAGTCTGAGTCTCTGCCAAGCAGGCTCCCCTTGGCTCTCGGCCTCTCAGTCGTCCTTCTTGTCCGACGTGCTCTCCTCCTGGCTGTCGTTGGTGTGTGCGCAGGCAAAGGAGCTCATGAAGTCCTGCTCATCCCCCTGGAGGGCCTGGTAGCGCTGCAGCTCCAGGTAAGTGGTGAACAGTTTGGCGTACTGGGGGTGGCTCAGTGCAAAGGAGCGGAACTCAGCTGCCAGGAAACAGATAATTTATCAAGAACTCTGTACTGTATATGTGTGTGTGTGTGTGTGTGTGTGTGTGTGTGCCTGTGTGTGTTTGTTGGTTCAGGGATTAGAAATAACAAAGCATTAGAGTGCATTCATGCGCAATAGGTTGTACGGTTAAATTCAGCAGGCAACAGAATGACAAGGCACAAAAGCATTACTTTACATTAAAAATGCTTCATAGGATTGTGTTAGGCCATTTAAGGGTACTAACTATTAACTGTGAACATAAAGTGTACTCACAGTAGGTGATGTGGCCAGACCCATCTGCATCAATGTCTTTAAAGAGTTTGGTGACATTGAGGTCAGACACGCCCAAAGCAGAGCGCAACAGATTAGCAAATTCCTCTCGACTGATGGACTGGTCGTCATCAGTGTCAAAGAGCTGTGCAGGGAACAAAATAAAAGCAGGACCTCAATTTTACATTAGGCAATGATCTGTACTGTAAAAATATGCATACATGGGGAATATACTGTTGTATTTATATATACACATAATGGCAAAAACTATGATTTACATTTTAACATACTGCTTGACTTAAATTAATCACCACAATGTTTATTTTGTATTTGTGAATGCTACAAGTGTTCAAATATTAAAAAGGACAACGCATTTCCTCATTAAGCACAAAATGCTACCTCATACCTGAAAAGCCATTTGAATGACCTCTTCTGTGTTGGCAGGACGACATAAAACAGTCACACCAATAACATACTCTCTGAAGTCAATGGTTCCATCACCATCCTACAAAAATAGCAAATTAAAAATGAAGGTTTACGATTATGAGAACATTATCTGTAAAAGTGGGCTTTTTTTGTTCATCTGGCAAAATTAAGGACTATCTAGTCCATATATTTTAACACATCAAAAATGCAGCTAAAGAAAATACAAAAACAAAGAACAGATAAACACAGAGCAACAACAAAATGTTCCTTTCCTCACAAGCACCATCAAAGAGAAGTGCACACATACCCTGTCAAAAAGAGCAAACAGCTCTTGGAGGGCAGGCGAGACAGGAAGCTTGAGATAAGTGGCAAACTCCTCGATCTTAATGCGACCGCCCTTACAGGAGTTGGCAATGGTGGCAAAGCTTTCAAGCTCCTTCTGGATGTTGTCCCATTTCAGGCTATCAGAGTTGGAGAGAGCAGATAGGACGCCTTTTTAAGTGAAAATCACATGAGATGAATCACCAGCAGCAGATGATGCCTGAGCTATGGGCCAACAAGCCTGTGCATCAGATCCGGACAACACAGGGCCTCTACAAAGCAGCCCTATTTAAAACTCACCTAACTTCCACAAATATGCTGTTATTGTATATTGTTGTTGTTGCACTTTGAAAAATGGTGGACGGTAGGTCTGGGTCATTAAGTGACTCCAATTCATCTTGCTTAAAAAACGGGCAAACTGATTGTCAGAGACGATAAACAAGAATGTGTGATGTGCGTCCAACTGACAGGCGAGTTTGGGTTGTGTGGAAACCTGCACAGCTACTAAAGACTTGCTAATTAACTAGATAAAAGGGGGGGGGGGGGGGTGTAACTATGTTTGTTAATGACTACCGGTATATTCATGTTTTTCAGACAGTAGAATGTGTGTCAGCTTGTCTGAATAGACATCACAAAGCTTGATTGGCATCGCAAAGAATGAAGACAAGATGAATGCTTTAATGCTTTGAAATGTTCACATGCTCACTGCAGATCTGTTATCTGTTTGAGTGGTCCAAATATACAAGCCCTTTTGATGCTAGTGTAGTGTGATGCAAGTGTACTGTAGCGTGGGTTAACCACAGGTGCTCTACAGTCTTACTCCAACTTCCTGCTGATCTTGGTGAACTCCACCAGGCCAGCCTCCATGGGTAGAGTGAGCTCCCCAGCAGAGATCATGAGTCTGCAGTCCTCGTACGTGTGGTCTGTCACTGGGATGCCCAGGGCCCTGCACAGATGCACAAACATGTGAGTGCACCGCTTGCACGTTCGCTGCCATGTCTGAACTGCTAGGTTTGCCATCATTCCTACATACTGTATATCTGATGTGGTCTGAGAATTTGTGCTGATTCAATCTGAGGTAACAGCATGCATGTGATAGCATGCACACACCTGGCGAAAATACGTCCTACACGAAGGCACACACATGTGAGTTAGCCCTGGTTTCTGCACATATCTGCTGTGAGATCCTGTGCTGATTAAATCTAACTTCCTTGGTATAACTTATTTTTGCACTAGCAGATGTGCTACTGTGTAATAGAATGCACACAACTAGCAAAAATAAGTCAAATTTCTTTGAGAATAGATGATTGTCCTCTGAATCTAATGCATGAATGTGTATTATTGCGTTATTGGTATTGGTATTTCTACTATACTTGCATGCATAGCATATACCTTACTGTACACCGTCAGGATTTCTGCAGGTTGAAATGGCTTAAACGTAAGACTTTTCTAGACCATTTTATGACCCTTTTAAATAGAACCTTTAGACCAACATGAAACCTTTTCTGGCAAAATATGAAATTTTGAAACTTTAAGATTTAAAGGCCCACTAAGCAACATTTTTCAGTTAATTAATCCGTTTCATACTGTTTAGGATGCTAACATGAGTCATTACACGGCGAACGAACAGTGTGGAATGCGCCACTGTGGGCTACAACGGTAGATACAGCATTTGCAATGTTCAACAGCAGCGGTCTGCCTCCAATAGAATGCAGTGCAACACAATGCAATACAGCAGTCTTTAGAGGCAGCTCATGAGAGAAAGAACTAGCCCTGCTTTAAAAAGAAATGTAAGGATTCTGTGTCTATACGATGAACTTTATAATGATGCTATCGACTATAACTACCAAAATATTTTTAAAACTCCCCCTTGAGTAGAAGACCAATTTTAGACTTAAACTATAAGTATTTACGACCTACTACATAATATTTCACTACATTTAAAACTTTTAAGATCTTAAAGTCATATTTTAGACCCTGCAGAGACCGTGGCCATGCATATGCCATAATGGATGTTGCTTTTTATGTGGCAAAGGAACAAAGGTTAGGTTTACTCAGACATGACTCCTCGCACTCTCTGTGCAAACAGAGTGGGGCTTTTCTTCTCAGCCTCGGTGGGGACTTGAGGTGGCAGAAACTACACACACACACACAAAACCAACAAACAGAAAAAGAACACCAAAGTCACACTTATTATAAGGTCTGGCCACAAAGATTCATTCTTAGGAACACAAAAACATGTGTATGTAGGAGTCACTTCCATGTGCCAAAGGAGAAGTGGTGGGTGGAGGGCTTGTGTGTGTGTGTGTGTGTGTGTGTGTGTGTGTGTATGGTGCCCAACCTCAATTTCAACTGTTGTGTAGAGCTGACATAGGGTTAGAAGAAGCAGGGTTCCCCTGCAACACACACACACACACACATACACATACACACACATTTAGTTACTCATCACACCCAAAACAGAGAACCACTTTTCTGCAAGAATCTAATAAGACTCAACTTAATTTAGCAACTTCTTGGGATGACTTCAAAACCATAGCTGAACCCCTTGTAATCTGTAAAGCTACATTCTAGACTAATAACACAGCCCTGCAACTGCTGCACAAGCAATATACTGTATGTCACACATGCATATTTCATTCAGCAAGATAACAACTTTTCTGGGTTTGTGTGTGGTGTTTGAGTGGAGTAAGAAAGTACATACGACTTTGGGCCTTGCCATGTCCAAGTCACACAGTCCTTTGGGAGAATAAAAAAGAAATGTATCAGCTAATTTGTAAACAGGCTATTCATACGGATCTTTTATTGATTTTTTATTGATTTTTCATCCTAATTACTGACCAGTTTATTAGGGTATCTTAAGATCACAGGTTGGACTGGAACTCCAGGGATGAAGGCACCTAAAAAAGAACCATTAAAAAAAGATCACACCAATGTACACACCCACACCCAAAACACACACAGATATCCTAAAATACACACACACACACACACACACACACACACACACACAGATCTTTATCTACTAAACATACAAATGTAGAAACAAAACAGCAGAACTGATATGGAGTCCTGACAACAAACAAATTTGTCTGTCAGATTACGACCAGTGGCTCCATAGTCGTCCCTGCTTGTTTAGTGTCCACTCCACAGCAGTGTCATAAGGAAGAGGTAAACTAGTTTCAGCCTGGCACCTCTGGCTTTGTCTACTTCTGCTGACCACACAGTCAAAGCACAGTCACGTGAGAGAGGAGTTTGAACAATACAACACAAGCTAGCAGAGATGACAGTCTCTTTCTGACACATTATGGGGCTTGGTATTTGGAATTAAGAAATAATTTCTATAAACATTATTAATGAATTATAAATCAGTTATATTATATTTATAAAGTGGCAAGTGATTTAAAAAGGCAAGTGATAACCCTGTAACTGATAACCCTGTGAGACATGTGCCGGACTATTTCACATTAAACAAATTCCTGTAAGCGGTAGATGTTTTTATTTCAGAGACTTATATTGTAAATTCTGCCCACCTTGTTTGAATGTGATGAGACAAGTTCGGTTGGTGCATGTACCCTCAGGGAAGACCAACACCTAAAAGGAACACATGCTATCAGTATGACATCACCTATGCAAATTACACTAATAACCTGGTCTACCACAAGGCCCCCAAATAGACACTCAGTAGTCAGTGGTCCAGGATGTGAAAAAGGAGAAGTTAACAATAAACAATAGACTAAAACCCCAATGTGTAACATCCTGTTGGTGAAACTTGTGAAACTTGAGCAAGTAGTAAGTCAAGTACTCTTGTCTTATGTGTAGGCCATGCACTTTAATACAACTGCACTGGATTAAAAACTAGGTAAAAAGTTAAGAAATACTTTATATGAGTAAGGAGCTCAGGGTGTTATGGTTAAATACCACGCCCAAGCTGTAAAGTGCCAACAGCATTTGTTTCAACATGAGCTCCCTGGTGCAATGTTTGGAACAGGTACAAGCAAAACACAGGGCATGTAGAGACAACCAACCTGAGGCCAGACTCCTCCTGATGTGGACCTGCTCTCAATCTCCTTAATGGTGTTCTTACGAGAGTCTGGATCTTTACGCGAGACCAGCACAGGCTGCAGACAACGCAGAAACCCTGTTCTCATAAACACACGCAAAAACACACACACACACACACACACAAAACACACAGACACAGACACACACACAGACACAGACTTATTAAGCTGAGTCAAAATGGATTAAAAAAAAACTGGGTAACCATGTAAGGAGCTCAGTGGTCATAGTTAAATACCTCACAGCTTCTCTGAACTCAGTGACTTAACCAGCCTCAAGCTGCAGAACACCAACAACATTCCTCCTAACACACAAACGATTTACCCTGAACCTTCAACACAAAGCAACCCATGTCTCCATCTCCAACCCCAACTCACTGCCAAATATAGGTGTGGACAGCGTCTCAGAGCGGGACACGGTTGAAGGCAGTCCGGCTATGATGCACACAATGGCATCAAAGAAGCTGGAGTGCGGGGCGCAGGCCAAGATGGGTGCCTCGGCACTGGTTGCCTGTTTGCCTTTCACCACCCAGCGAAAGCCCAGGCCGAAGAAGTACATCCTCCCCAGAGCAGCGATCACCGTCTGACACAGAAACCTGTGGATGGTGCACACAGTATTAGAGGTCATAAAACCACACTGAGAAATATAGTGAAATGATGTTTCTCCTGACTGTGCATGGTCTCTGGCTTTGGCCTACTTGCTCTACTGAAATCACATGAATGTGAAATCACATTCAATACGAGCGTTTGTTGGAGAGCTGAGTGTGTCGCATTAGTTTATAAGAAATTCCTAGACGTGTGTGATTAGCAGTTCACTTCCTTGGTACTAATCTTTTTTTTTTTGCAAGAGAGAACTGATGCAATTTGGCCAAAATCTAACTTTCAGGTCTTCAGTGCATCTATGAATCTTATCTCTTGTCTCCTTCCGCTTCGGCTAAGACTTGAATCTCATAATCATAAAACAAATTGGCTATACTTTATGAACTAAGCTTTGAATGCAGTGCATAAATGACTGGTTCAGTAGTCTGCTGGAGCACTCAACCCATGGTTTACCTTCTCCATCCCGTCATGGGCTCCACCGCACCTCTGAGGGGCATTTTGAAAGTAACTAGAGTAGCCAAAGGCCATGTTATCAGGCACACTACTATCAACCACAAAGCCCGGAGAGGCAGCAGAACTACACCCAGGAGTGCACACTAGAAAGAGAAAACAGGGTGCTGTTAGTATGAACGAACCCTACCACTCACATGGTTCAGCTACTTCACATTCCTATATGGTCTCTCTCCATAGAACTTATTAGTTTGACAGCTGATCACATTAGAGGGATTTAGAGTGGTTACACAGTTATGGTCACTGTTACTGTTGTGTTTCAAAACAACTGAGTAATACAGGATTAGAATAGATGGCAATGTCAGCAGCAGCTAACAGCGGCAATTCATTATTATGCTACTGGTTTCAGAGAAGAAAATGGCTGTGCGTTGCATTGAAAGATACTCACTTTGATTTTGTCGGCCCTGGATATTTTCTGCTCATAAACAAACGGATTGAGGATCGCTGGAAGAAGAAGGGACTGTTGCCTCGGTAGAGCGCACACCCTCTGCGGCGGCATCCTAAGAGAGTTAACTAACTTCAAAGAGGTTACAGATGATGATGACAGCGTGTGTCTTTCTCAAAGGCCAGGGCACGGTCTACAACTGCCCCACATCTTAGATGCGCGCACTGGCGCATCGCGAATTTGGCGCATTTCCTAGTTGCGCACAGCTAGTCTTCCTAGTTGCGGAGGTAAACACAAGCAGTGTAGATCTAACGTTAACGTTAGTCGCGCACTCCTTTTCAAGCCCCTCCTCTCCAAGCTAATCCTGAGATTCAGGTATAAATCAAATAGAACTGCGGGCGTCCTTACGAACACAGTATGTATGGGTCGTTTAAAGTTATCCAACCGATCTATTATGAATCAGTGGGCCAATGCCCCTTTTCGGGTTTCTTCGATTTCGCTGCAAGAAGCAGCCACCAAACTAGCTCAACTGCATCTAATCAATGTTCAGATTTGCCTTGTGCGCCCCCTATGAAACTCGTCCTCCAGTCTAAAAATGGCGACGGGTAAATGGAATCTAACATATCATACTGATAGGATAGGCTCATAGCATAGGCTGCATTTCCAGCCATGTCCAATATCCAAGGGCATGCATGACGTATAATCACATCCGTGCATGCTCAGTTTCCCCATCAGATCAAGTACGGTTACAGTATTTCGCCACAGGATGTCACTGCAAGATCTTCAGCTTGAAAATGCAACATATTTCCACCACTTCTTAGGTCTTTCGTGAATGTAAACCCCTGTGAAACTAAATGAATTACCTTGAATCAACAAATTGAAATAGTGGACCGGTAAGATTCTTCATCTTTATTTTTTCCCCAACAACGTATAGAAACAAAGTGCACAAAGCAAACAAATTACATACAAATTAAAAATAAACTGTACTGTCAACTCCAGAGTAAAAAGACAAAAGTAATTATACAAAACGATTATTTCAACTAAAAAACTTCATGGTACTTCCTTGTCATGACTCCATCATGCATCAGACCCTATACAATCCTCAGGCAACCCGTGCCGTGAATCTTTGAGCACCATGATTAAAAATCTAATAAGAAGAATATTACAGACTGACTTTGACAGCAATTTGGTCTCCAAGTGTGCACACATTTTGGTTTAAAAAGTGCTTGCCTGTAAGTAAGTGTGAAATATTTCTAAGGTTTACTACTCAAATATGGTTAATAAAACCATTTTGTTAAACGCAAGAACCACTTTTACACGGTTGTATGTTCAAACTGATACCTTTTGACACATTAAAATCCACATATAATCATAGTTAGATACCATATGGCAAAGAACCATCTTCTTTGTGTGTAATGGGGGACATACCTCATGTCTCTAAATGCTTGATGTGAAAACAGTTATCATTAAGGATTTAGGAACTTTAGATCAAAATAATTCAATGTCGGCATTATGAGAAAACAGCAAATATCACACAGTAGGCCTAATAATAAAACAAGAATTTTAAGGTTCATCCAGTTTGCCTATGTTCAGCTTGCAAAGAGGGTTCAAAGATTTATCACTACTGTGATGTGGCCGTCCGGCAGGCTGGGTGGCAGGCTATATTAGTTGATTGGTAGTTACAGTCTTGCAAGTGCAGGGGGGGTTGTTGGTGGGCAAGATCGCCATGGTAACATGGTGTGTGATGACAGTGGACTGCACAATGTACCAGGGTCAAAGGTCATCACAGAATGCCAGTGGCTTTGTGTCCAACAATCTCTCAGCAGCGCAGCCAATCCGCTTTCACTTCGCCCACCTTGGTTATCTTCAGACTGCTGTCATCTAGCTTCAGATAGTAGGAATCCTTGAAGAAGTAGCTGTAACCTGTCAAAACAGCGAGCATTGGTAGACATCAATGCACACATCCTTTTTTGCTGCAAAAAAATCAATTTCTTTTCAGTTTTTGAAAACTCCAAACTCTTTGTCTCCTGCAGTTTGGGTTCTGAGATAAAGGAAAGTATGAATATAAAGCAAAGAGATATTGAAGGAGTTTCAGAGAAAAAAAAAGAAAACATTTCTTCCTTTGTTCAACTGTCTTCCAGAATTATTGAAGGACAGGCCAACTCCTTTGGTAATTGCTAATGTTTTCTGTTGGTTTCTATTGTTTTGTGTGCAGAGGTGAAGTGCAGACTGGAAACGTCCTACTGTATTGTTGAAAATATTTATCAGGCTGGACTACAGAACTAAGTTGTTGAGCTTCTAGGGAGAAACGTTAAAAGTGACTTTAAGATGGAACACTGGTAGCCTATGTGCTAAATGTATTTGGGCCGTGATTTTAATTAGCTTAATGATGTGATAATGTTTTGACTTTTGAGATTGCAAAAGAATGCAGCTTCCTTATTAGCAACATATATCAACTTGGCAAGATAGAAAAGGCACAGGTTAAACATTCAGTGAGAAAAAAAAAAGAATTCATGATTACTCAAAAAAAAATTCTGTGTACAGTACCTTTATATTTGTAAACCTGCTAGCCAAAATATTGAACAGCCATCATCTACAAGCTTTCACCTGTCTCATCTAAGCCTATATTTATCTATAACATATTTGTTATAATATTTGTAAGAAGTGTCTAAAGTTCAGCATCTGCTTCAAGTTCAGAGAGAAAACACAAGTCAAATATGCATAGAAATGGCAATGGCAATAGACTTTACCTCCTGAGACTTTATAGGCCCTCAAATTGAACAAGACTTTCAGTTTTTTTTAGAAATAACTCTCCATAACTCTTGAAATATATGTCATTTAGTCTTTAGATTTGTGGGAGATGATGGTCAAGCAATCATATCAAGCATCTCTAATAAACTGACACACAATCATCCCAATGCTCTTCCTTCTTTTTCCTTCTCTCTTTCACATTTTCTTTCTTCTCCTGTATCCCTTTCTTTCTTATCCTATAAACATTTCTATGATGGACAGAAAGCTCACTGCAGGAAAAATGACCCGTGCAGGGTTATGGTGTCTGTGGGCCTTTCTGCCGTGTTGTGGGAGGCACATTGCCAGCTGTAAGAGGGCCTGCCAGGATCTGTGGGCCAGGAATGCTCAGCCAGGCTCCAGCTAGCCGGCTCCCCCTGACGGGATCAGGAGGAGGAGGCCAGGACTACAACAACATGTGGCTCTCTCTCAGGTGTAGATTCGGCTATAGGTTACGTTAGGTTAGATTAGGCTAGCGCAAGGCTATTCAATTAAATTTTCATCTGGGCCACATTTCAAAACTAAGATCTTAAGTTGGGCCGCATATTTTTCATTGTTAATCAGTCATTAACACCTGGTAATATCACTTTTCAAATTGGCACAAACTTTAATTATAAAACAATTATGTTATTTTCTGGAGGCTCGTGAACAGTGTCTAACTTTTGTGGCTGGAGTGTCGTATGGGCCGCATGTAGGCCACGTCTGGGCCACATGTGGACCGCAGGCCGCCGATTAAATAGGCCTGGGCTAGCATATGGTAGACTGAGCTTGTTTTTTTATTGTTTATCACTGATTTATCATTGGTTATCAGTGTATATAATTTCAGGCTGAAAGACAACTATATTGTCTGGGCTGTCTTTGGCATAGTTTGGTGGTTAGGCTAGGGTTGAGCTTGCTTACCATTCTTGTTTAAACTAAAGGCTGCATCTATGTTGTCTGGGACACCATTCCAAGCATCTGCTATCTGCTTAGGGAAGCCAGGATCCATCTTGTTCTTAGCTTCATTAAACCTGAAAAACAAACAAACCAAAAAAATAGCTTGATTATTTCCTTATGCCTTTTTCAGCCAAATACATAAATATCAGTAAATGTACAATATACTGTCCCATTTGCAGAACAGTGGACGAGTCTAAACATTCTCACAAATATTGGGCTTCAGATCAAACCATACCTCCAAAACCTGCTTCCTGCAAACAGGTAGGTCTTTGAGCTCTTGCTGAAGGAGAAGGCTGCGTCGATCCTGTGTACGTCAGATGGGAGGCCAATGGAGGAGAGCGTCTTGGGGTAGCCTCTCTCTAGTGTGCTGGCTGAGTAAACGTAGATCTCGTTCCCTGGAGGAGTCAGCATAACAGAAGGAGGAGATTCGTCATTAGACCTCTTAGACAACTCACTGTAAACAGGGGAACTGCCAGGGGGGTGGGGGTGAGGGTGGGGTCAGGGTGAAGTGTATAACATTGACAGGGGGCCAACAGAACTACTGACTTCGACCAATGATGTATTTGTTATGCAGTAAATATTCATTATCAATAAACCTTTTTCCTTGGATTTGTACCATATCTTACAGTATATTATAATGACAACAAAAAATGGCTTGTGTGGTCTTAGGATCCATTTACATAATGGCCAAATAAATACAGTTTTTCTCTAAAATTAAACCGTGAATAATGTGAATAAACCAGTAGCAACCATCAATTTTGGGAACATGAAAAATGTAACCTTACTGCATGCTAATTTGAAGAGAAAACTTGAACGAAAGAAAAAAATAGACCATGCATGCTTGTCATATACTGTAAATCTCCATGGTGGAAAAAATATGTTCAGGCAGAACTTTGCGTTTGAATATCTCATGAGAGGAGTCCTTGCCTGAGACCCATGGCAATCTGTTTAAAGGAGCATGCACCGAGGTATGCCATGCATGGCATCTATTAGCACAAGCCACATATACCGGTATATCAATCACATATATATCAAATGTCTGAGGCAGGGTGAAAAGCCCATGCTAATGGCAAAACCAGGCCATTCACTTGTGGTTCAGAGATTATAGGGCTGATTTATATTTCATTCAGCCTCCAGTAAAAAGTGATATGTTATGGTGATTTCAACTGTGTGCTTCTAAATAATGTCTTGCGTAAGGGGAAACGTGATGTAGAGTGATAACCGAGTGATATCTGAACGGGATTTGAAGTTTTGGAACTGGGTATGATTCAGATTACAGTACCTGCGAAGAACACGGTCTTTTCCTCCAATGGATTCTCGTAGGCGGCGTCAATCTTCTCTGGAAGTTCACTCCAGAATGTGGCCACCAGCATTGGGCCTGTTGGCTTGGACATGAAGTTGGCGGACCTGAAAATGAACCTGGAAATGGTAGAACAAAAGAGTGAGTGAATGAGGGAAGAGGGCCAGAAAGGTAAGTAAGGAGAGGAGAAGACGGAAAGAGAGAACGTTAGATGAGGATAAAAGAAAGGAAGAGAGAAGACAAGGATGAGGTGATGACGAGAAAGAACGAGTGACAGAAACCGAGGATGAGAGCAAAAAGGAGAAAAGAGAAGCATCAGACGGAGTATCTCAACTGGCCACAATGGCGTGATTCATGAGAGCATCTGGTTCTCGTTATGGCTGAAGGGGCCGACGCCAGCGGAACAAGCCTGCACTTGCCCGAATTTCCAATATGAAGCACAGCAACAGCTACAGCAACAGCAGTAACAGCACTCGCTTCCCCTGCTCCTTTCCAACGCTCCTTTCCACTGACCTATTTTCCCAAAAGCCAAAATAGTTTGGAGAGTACAGATAAGTCCCTGCAGCTACTGCATTCGATGCAACAAAGGGATTGTCGGGAAGAGTTTGTTTTGATAGCCTAAATTTCTGTGACACTGCCATTGAACAAATATTTAACTGTCCACAGTCTGTCAGTTAACCTCAAATCTGTCAACTAGCTGTCAACTGACAGAGGCCATAACCCTCCTACTTCTGACCCTGACCTTAAACAAACCCCACATCTTGTTTAGACCCTTTGCAACAAGCAGTTCATGAAAAGTTGGCTTATGCCAAAAATACCTACAAAAATACTTAATTCTGTGATGCCAATCCCTTTTATCTTGCATCCTGTTGCTTGTTCCTGCCTTTGATGTTGAAAAAGGAGAAAGGAGCCTTGGCTTTCAGATGCAGGGCAGGCAGCTTCCTACGTTTTTAAAAAAAAAACAGCTAGGTCTTTCAATGAAAGATAAAAAAACTTTCTTCCTGTACTGTATGCTATTGCAGTTATTTTAAAACTTCCCCACCCAACCCCAAGTCAATAAGGGTCATTCCATATCAAATCTACATCCACTTGCACCTTTCTTTTGATGACAGTCAAATTAATCTGATAAAGATTAATTGATAAGGGACTTTGATGCAAACAAACTAAATTTTCCTGAATTATTGCATAATCACTGTATTATTTATTCCCCCCTCCAATTATTATATAAATATTTAATTAACTTTACCTCTTTTTAATTTGTATACATCGTGTTTTTAACCTAATGTGCTATTTTATGCGTTCTTTTTTTATTTACATTCAATGTTACAACTATTCTCAGATCTCTATCTCAGATCTTCTTGTAAAGATTAAGACTGAGACAATCAGTGTTGCGGCTGCTACTGAACACTCTTCTTAGGGTCACTTGAAAAACTTGGGAATTTCAGGGTCGCCTTTCTCTTTTGAATCCTTGCCAAAAACAATACTGCCCAACTTCTTCTCAGCAGTGCTTCCACCTAGGCTAACCTACATGGATAAAGCATAGCGACCTGGCACTGGAACAGTCATTGTTCCCTCTGAACTGCAGAGATCACAGGAGAGCTGGTCCAAAACACCACACCCATTCATTTCCCAGAACTGCAAAGCAAGACTGAACCCTGTACTCATCTCTCTCCTTCTTGCTTGCCAATGAAAACATGCATGGACAACAGAAGGACCAAGGACCTCAGGCTAGGTGGAATGGCGAATGTGAAAAGTTAAGACGTGACAACTTTATTGGCCTCTATTGTTTCGTAAACCTGACAGCTCGTCAGTCGAGGTGACTGCATTTGCTTATAAAGTTGCTTAGAATGTTTTTTTTTCTTTTAAAATACCCTAGTCTATAAGTACAGAAAAATATCCCTCATACAATGCATTAAACATCTGCAGTCGTCAGTCCCAGCTCTGACTGTCTAAGCTCCAGAGTCCTTTTTCCACTCTGAAAAATGAGACCTCGGTCCGTAGACGCAGAGCATCCGGCTGAGCTGTGTTTTTATCCCAACACGTTTTTTCAGCAGAATTTCCATACCCATGTCAATCTTGCTTGATCTACTTTCAACTCATGATCGTCAGAGATTCTGTTTTGATGGAGATTCAATAGGAAATGACTTTCCAACTACATCGAATGTGTTGAACAGAGCATTCTAAAAATTATGTGTTGAACAGAGCATTCTAAAAAAAAATCTCTCCTCTGACAATCTGAATGAAGTTTCAGACGACCCCAGCAGTGGATGCATTTGAAGCACTAAGACTCATTAATAATCAGTAATGGGAGGGACTATAAACTATAGTGCCGTCCAGTAGCCGAAAAACCTCAAACAGTCTTCACAAAACGGCAACATTGAGTCACTGTGTGTGCCCAGCCAGAATGACGCAGGGTGCATGCGTAACCCGCCCTGTACCTACACTCATCTTGCACCACTGATGTGATGAGTTGCAAACTGCTGTGTGAGAAGACCTAATTCTGACTTAAAGCAGGATTTGTTTGCCGAACTTGTGGGTGGGTTTCGCTGCCTCGGCGCATTCGACTGAAAAGAGTCGCTGGTCTTCGGTATGAGAGCAACTCTTTGAGCCCAAGGCCCACAGAATTGTTTGCTTTGGATTTGGATCTTACAGTATGCTCACCTCAAATGTAGGGGAATGCCACTGCTGGCAAATAAAGTCATGGAATGAGGCGCATAGAGATGGCTTTTAGAAGCAGTGGCTGAAGTCTGTCTCTCTCTGTTTGCGTGTGTGTGTGTGTGTGTGTGTGTGTGTGTGTGTGTGTGTGTGTGAGTGTGTGCTCATGTATATTAGGGGAGTTTAAGTAGGATACCAGTTTATTCGGGTTAACGGCTCCCCTGAAGGTCTGTCTTAGACAGGATTCAGCTGTTGTGGTAAATTGTGTATGCGCTATGCAGCTGGGAATAACAAAGACTCATGCAGAGTTGAAGCAGGAACGCTGTCACTGCAAAGCCAATCAGCCTGAGTCACTGCAAATTCAGTGAGTCTCGAGACTCTGGAAGGAATGGGCTCACCACAGAAAAAGTAGACTGGTGAAGGGGTTGCAAAGTCAGTAATAACACCCTGTCTCCCCTGTCTAGACTCATGCCATAGACTTAACATTACAGCTATACTGGCTTCAATGTCTTCCAAATGAAAACCTCTTCACTAACAGCTAATATTTAATATCACCTATAAGGCTGCTGATAATTATCTTCAATTTGCTGTAGGTTTATACTATGAGTATGCATTAATGCAATACTATTCTAAATATAAGTCACGACATGTATACATTTCAGGTCAGTGTTTATGCATGATAAAAATGAATGCAAACATTTACCGCTCTCACCCATATTTTTACCTTATAGATTAAAAAAATGCAGAAATAATCTATTACCCTCAGTTATTAAATGAAAAACAACGACATTCATACCTGTCCTTGAAGAAGAATGTCTCTCCACGAATCTGGGCCACAGCATCAAAGACAATGTTCTCGTTGCAGATGTCCATTGGGGTCACAGGCCCTTGGGTTGGTGGCAGGGGCCTGCCTGTAGGAACGCCTGGACAAGAGAAAGAACACACAAGCCTTGAGAACCCTGAGATGGGTTAAAAATACTGAGTGTTCAAATACAGAGACCCCCAGCCTCCACGGCTTACCATATAGCTCCTGGATGCCACGGATGTCGTCGTCCGAGAGCCGGAAGTTCTTTGTGTATGTGTAAACGGGAGCCATCAAGGCTCCGGGGTCCTGAGAGTGCTCCAGGCCCAGAGCGTGGCCAAACTCATGGGCCGCCACCAGGAACAGACTGTAGCCTGGATGTGCGGAAAGGAAATGAAGTCATAACTGTGGTTGTTCATAGATTTGGTTCCCAAGAAACAAAGGCTATGTAATTCCACTCCATTTCATTTCTTTATAGATTGTGAAACAGTTTGTAGTTTATGTCCTATAACTATAAAGTTATAATAATTTCTAAACGACTGAAGACAAACAGAAAAAAACAGAGCAGATGACTACATCAAATGCATTTATCCAGGACCTGAGGCCTTGGACTTAGATATGTGTGAGGTCAGTACCTTGGTCAGGACAGAAGCCCCATTTGCGATCGTCATCAAAGCTCTTAGTAACAGCACACCACATCTTGCCATCGCTGCGGCCGGAGGTAGTACAGGAGTCATAGGTGTTGCCCAGGAAAGTGAAGGGGAACACGCAGGGAGCGCCTTCAGAGTTACCTCCAACCGTAGACATGGCTGCAACAACAACCGTTGTAAACGTACTGTAAAACAGGACAGCTCAACAATTTCACAACTTTGAAACTTTTTTCAAAATGGCCGCTGCCTCATGGAAGATTTGGACCAGACACCCTTGTTGTGCTTGAGCTGTTGATTTTACCAGCAACAACAACAGGGGAAAATGGAATTCCCAAGTGACAAATTATTTTTAACAGCTCCAAGCTCCGAGAGAAAGAAACAACATGTCTCTGAGGCCAGACAGGGAAAATATGCGAGGAATAAATTGTGGTTGTGATAAGAAGCAGTAGAGCAACACTAATGCAGTGATGACTGCACATAAACAAATCACAGTTAAGTTGGGCACCGGATTGTCTGTGGAGACAATTGTGTAGGAAACCAAATTTTTCTTTAAAAGAATTCTCTGTGGTATTGATGACACATATTCCTGTATTCTGAAGGATTCCTAGCAGATATGCTGACAAACATCTTGGCCATTTGTTTATCCTTCGATTATTTTCTTTGGGCTTCTCAATACATGGACACACAACCACACACAAACACACACACACACAATAATACACAAGTAATACCATGTACCCTGCTGCAGGACTGCATTCCCAATGAATTAAAACCAGATGAAAAGCCTCCCCAACCCATTTCACTGAGCCAGCCCCCCTGACACAATGGAAAATAAACTCGGCCAGTGCACAGTAAAAACTTTTACGGCCATCAGGGAGACTGCCACAAAAATGGAAACCGCACTTTTGGAATGTACTTGTCTGCAAAAAAAAACACACACACACACAGAAATTGTGGTGCAAATATTCTCATCACATAGTGACAGTGAAGGTGATTATTCTACACAAACCTGTCTGAGACACCCAGGGCTTTTAAAAAGAAACAGTGGCAATTCTAAAGCATTGTAACACTGTGAGAAAGCAGTTCAGCTCAGCAAAAGGATAATCGTGGATCTCTGCTATTCAGTCTGAGGAAAGGGCAAATAGACAGCTCTCTGCTCATAATGTCAACAGTGATGATGAGGACTGTGTGAGGGAAGCTATATTGTGGCTGTTGGTGAAGCGGTGGTGGTCACCTACCGGTTTCAGGGCAGAACCCATAACTCTTGTCGCGGTCGTAGTCCTCGGTGGTGGAACACCAACGGTAGCCATCATCACGGCCTTGGGTGGTGCAACCATCATATTTGTCCCCCTGGAACGTGAAGGGGAACTTGCAGGGTGCTCCATCGCCATTACCACCCAGTGTAAACAGCACTGTGACACAGATCACATGACCAAATGAGCATGTAGAATAGGCTTAGAGTTGCAGGCTTGGAGTTGTGGCAGGAAGTATTCTATATTGCCCTTTAATACACTTTTCAACACTATTCTAATGGCAACATACCGGCAACAATGGTAACATTTCTTCAAGATGTGTGTCAGCTGTCTGGATTAATTAATATTTGCATAGGTACTATGTTGTGTACTATGTGCTATCTACTGTGCGTACATGTATGATTGGTGCATCAGTAATACATAAGATTTGCCAACACATCAGTACCAAGGACAGCTACCAAAACAAACAGGGTGTAAACATCTCGTGCCAACAGCTCCACATACTAAATTATAAATTTAGTATGTGGAGGAATTACATATTATATTATGTTCTATTTATTATAATACTGAGCAACACACAAGATAGGACACTCACACTCATGAGGACAGAAGCCATATTTTCCGTCTTCGTCAAAGTTGTACGTGGTGGAACACCAGAGGAAGCCGTCGTCGCGGCCCTGTGAGGTACAGCTGTTGTACTCCACCCCCATGAAGAGGAAAGGGAACTTACAAAACTCCCCCTCTGCATTTCCAAACTTCACCTTGACCACTGAAGAAATAAACAACCCAGAAGAAAGTAAAGAGCAACTGACCACAGAAAAAATAACAACAACAACAAAAACTCAAAGGAGGTGATGGGTTCTGTTGTGCAATATTATTTTTAAAGGGTGACCTTTTGAAAAAATAGTAAGTTTTGACTCATTATTGTACAAAGAAATAAAGGAAATCCCCTTACTGTAGATAGAAAAGAAAACAGAAAAGAACCCAGTGTTGTGTTCAACCACATGGAGTAATTACACAGACCACTTGCAGATTCCTGGTCTGTTTTGTATGATATCTCAACCATAACTTCCTCCCCCAAAACATTGAGGACAGAGAGAGAGAGAGAGAGAGAGAGAGAGAGAGAGA